>OX463858.1:10667382-11100093 GCA_949825065.1 Odontocerum albicorne
TTTCCTCAGTAAGATACAGACAAAAGCGTAGTTTACAGGAGACACAACAAATTAAAGACAACAGACCCAAATCCATAAAAATTGTGTCAACATTAAATTACTTGTTGTTTTTTCATAAATTATGTTTTTATAAATTATCTTATGATGCATAAATAAATAAATATATACAAAAACCTTTAAAACATTCCTCTGTTGCGGTAGGTAAAAAGGACAATGTGTCCAATTTTCGTATCACGACTTGTCTTTCCTCTTTCAAAATTTCATTTACTTGGTCCAATCATACTTTTCTCAGTCGTCATCCATCATTGCTTTTATTTATGCTAGCATAATACATTTGTTTAGTTAGTCTTTCATTCGTGCATTCATTAGCCATTCGTTCAACATGTTCAAGCTCCCTCAACTCAATTTTGGAAAAACAAGAATATTTATTGAAATAACAATAAAATACGTGTCGATTTATGACTAAATAAAAAAAGTAATTGCTAAGGATGGATAAAGAAGGAGCTAAAACTGTTGTTTAGTAGGGTGACAAAGATCACGGTGGTTTGGTTCGGACATGTTGAACGGATAAGGGACGAAAGACCGTCTAAACTTATTTATAATACAAGAATAAGTGATAATCAAGATAGAAGACGACCGAGAAAAGTGTGGTTGGATCAAGTGAATGAAATTTGGATAGAAGAAAATATAACAAGTTAAATATGATGAGTTGTATGAGAAGATATATGGAAATAGAGTAAGTATGTCGTGATAGAAAAGTTCTGAGACATTTTATATTCACGAAATTCACATGAATAATTCATCAGATCCGAACTTTAGTCGCTCGCATAGTTTGACAGCTCGCGGCAAAAAATTGTTTTCCAGTTTGTTACTCTGTTTTGTCAAAAATTGGTTTCCTATTTTTTCCCTCTCTTTTCGTTGGCATTGAATCTGGGATTGTGTGTGTATGTAAAAGTGTGAACGTTTATATTTTTTAACAATTTTCTTACATATTTAATGGGTTTATAATTGTATCAACTATTTATTTATTATCATTAATGTTTTTGTATCATATGCCAGTTTACTTGCACAATGGTGTGGGCTGAAAAACATCTAATGTCGTTATGGCTGGGTTCGCCCTTTTATTAGTGTGTCTCAACTGGGAGGATGTTATGAAATGAGCCTAGACCTTTTGATATTTTATCTCGAATGCATTCTCTTTTCATCCTGAAATTTAATCTTTTTAAATTTATTTATTTATATTTAAACCAGTGTGGCGCTCTAAGCCCTTTGCCTGCCCTAAACGGGAAATGGCATAATGGTATGTATGTATAAATTATCGATCAAGTTTCGTTAAAAAATAATATATTAAAATAAAATCAGTTGTATGTGTAACATATGTATCGTCATAGTTAAAGTTTCGTTAAAAAATAATATATTAAAATAAAATCAGTTGTATGTGTGTCAGTATGTAATAATATGTATCGTCATAGTTCAAGTTTCGTTAAAAAATAATATATTAAAATAAAATCAGTTGTATGTGTGTCAGTATGTAACAATATGTATCGTCATAGTTAAAGTTTCGTTAGAAAACAATATACTAAAATAAAATCAGTTGTATGTGTGTCAGTATGTAACAATATGTATCGTCATAGTTAAAGTTTCGTTAAAAAATAATATATTAAAATAAAATCAGTTGTATGTGTGTCAGTATGTAACAATATGTATCGTCATAGTTCAAGTTTCGTTAAAAAATAATATATTAAAATAAAATCAGTCGTTTGTGTGTCAGTATGTAACAATATGTATCGTCATAGTTCAAGTTTCGTTAAAAAATAATATATTAAAATAAAATCAGTTGTATGTTGGTCAGAATTTAACAATATGCATCGTCATAGTTCAAGTTTGGTTAAAAAATAATATATTAAAATTGTAATTATTGTCCACAAATAAGTATATTGTTGTCATATTTACGGTTTAATTAAGGAAATAGAAATTTATATAATCAAAATAAGAGCAAAGCATGCTGAATATACTCGTATATATGCGCACCTATTGAGAGTAGTGTGAGAAATAGTGTTACGTTGCATATGCTCAGCAAATGCGAATTTTTCGACAAGTGCAATATCAGCGAAATACTGAAAAGGAAGCCAACGAGTATTGTGCTGCGGAGGCTCAACGAAAGCGTGATTTGCAACAACAACAAGATACTGAAGAACAAACCAATGAGCTACGCGCTTCTGAAGCTCATATAATACGCGTCTTTTACCAAAACGCAGTTTTTAGTTTTCAACCTTCCAGCTTAGCAAGTCAATTTAAATTCTATGCTGTTGTGCGGGCTACAGCTAGTTAATATTATAATTTGAAGTAACATACTCAGAAGAAACAAAATCCATCTAGTTAAGTCTCTCGTGATCTCCACAACAATATATGAAGTGAAAACATGGACGATGATACAGAAGGAAAGAAATATGGTTGATGTCTTTGAGATATAGTGTTGGAGGTGGATTATCCGTATTCCATAAATCGCAAGGACTACCAACGTTTATGTCATCCAAGAATTAGAGATTACCGAAAGACTTTCAACAACATGCAGAAAAATAACGTACTTTGGACATGTTGCTAGAAAGAATGATGAAAGTTTGGAGAATTCGGTGGTTAGGGGAACAGTTTCGGGAAAGCGAGCAGTTCAGTTCGATTCCACCACCATCCGCGCTGTGATGGGGGACAAAATAAGTCCCCATCCAGTGCGATCTACACTAGAAGATCGAAATCTTCTTTATTTTTTTTTTATGAGCGCGACGTCACGTAGTGACGAAGAATGAACTGTCCAAAGGGACTCCTTCTCCGTTGGCGACACACCTGAGTGTGAAGATAATAGTGGTGCCGGAGGACTTAAGGTCTGACATCACGGAAGGAATAAAGTGCCTTGCAGCACAGATTTTTTTTCTTATAAATTGGCTTAAGGGCTGGAGTTCAAACAGTCCAGCAAGTTGCCAGTACTTTCACAGAGAATTTCAAATGCAACAAGACTTGGGTTATCCCTGACAAGGGAGGAATGCGGACGTCACACATTCTCACGGACTGTTCCTTACCGAGATGGATAAAGGCGGCGCGTCGCTGGACTTCCAGATCCTATGGACTGGGCCCCGTTAAGACCGAGAGTGATTCCGCCGAGCATGTCCTATAAGCTTTGATGATAGCTAACAGCGCCCACCATTGACCGCACCGCGAAGGCGAGCAAAAGGAAAGTGTCCTATGAGATGGGCTTTATTAAGCGTTTCATTCTATATGTCCTAGGATCGGGAAGGATGGAGACGGATGGTGCGTTGTGTTCGAGAAATATCAGAGGACCACGATGGTCACTATTTATTGACCATTCGATTTGGATGAAGAGGTAACTATAATTGACACAGTTGGTTGGTGCGACAGGAAGCCGTGTCCCAATTATTAGTATATCTTCTAATGTCCTCAGCTATTCTGGTGATAAGAGTCGAGTGTGCTTCGGTAGACGTTTGCGCATGTTTTAATATGAGTATACACGAGTGCCGTTCAAAAAGATAGTTTGATCAAAGTTGAAAGAAAGCGACGTAATAAGTTTACGTTAATACAAGTTTATGGTTTATTCAATGGTAATGTTGTGGTAAATTAATAAAATATTTCAATCTCTGTGGCCTTGTTGGTAAGGTTCAAGTCTTCCAACTAGGGGATTGGGGGTTCGATTCCCTTTGAAGCCCAGATTTTTTTAAAAGGAATTCTATCTGATTTTCACTTAAGGCTTCTTTAACACCTTTCTGGATGGCGGAAAAAGATTGTTACAAATAAATAGTCTCACCCGGTTGTACTACTATATATTCAACGAAAGTGTATTTTTCATTATAACAAATACAATATAACATGTTACATAATGAAAAAAATAAATTAAAGTATAATTTAATAATGTTCATTGTACTTGTATATGTTATTTATATAGTGCACAAGATTTGAACTATTGTATTGCATTTATTACATTTTTGCTGTTAACAATAAAAACTTACGCATTTACTGTTCTGTGACAATTTTTTCCGACTAACCAGAAATATCCGGAGGTTGCGGGTTCGATCCCCGCTGGAACCCAGATTTTTTAAATAGGACTCCAGTCTGGTTTTCACTTAAGGCCTATAAAAAGATCTTTATGGTTGGTTGGAAGAGATTGCCACATGGCAATAAACTCGCCAGGTAAAAAAAAAAAAATGTGAAAGAGGTCGTGATTAGAACTCGGGCTGGAACCTTTTTTTAAAAAAAATATTTCCGACGAGAATTAACTCCGTAACCTCAGTTTAAAAGAAATGCATCTATCTATCTAGGCCACGGAAATCGGCGTCATTTTGTGAAATTTTTGATAAAATATCAACATTTCATCGAAAATCTCACAAAGGAAATGCCTGTGTATGTGGAAACGCTATTGAATTTTTTTAAATATGTTATCCGGAAAGCAGTTTCGTATTTATCTGATACTTTGGACAAACTTTCGTTGCTAACTTGATGCTAAACGTGCTCAAAGTATATTATCATAAAGGTTATAGCGCGTTTCAACCATTGTTTCGGAATAGTTAAGCGAATTTTCGGCAACGGCAACCAAATTTCTTGAGCGGTTTTTAGCGTCATTATGAAGACGGAACAAATAAGTATTTTTTTTTGGTGCTTGATGCCTTTTAACTATCGTAAAGGAAAAAAATTGTGACACATATGTACAATTCAAAAATGTAACAATACAGTAAGAGGGTTTGCATGTCAAATGAGGTTTAAAAAATCTATAGTGTTGATAGGATAGTCAGAGGTGTTGTCCACTCTGGAAGACTGAATATCACTGATGACGATCAAATCAAGACTTGATCTAGAATAGCCTGCGTTGTACGATACGAGAGATTACTGTTATACTAAAAATATTGCAAACCATCGTCCACGAGCATTTGGTGAAATTTTTAATTTGAATTTGACTTTAACGTGCTTTGAGACGAATACATGGAGTGACAATGTATGACCGAATATGGAATGGAGTGATTACGGATGAATGTGAACTTAAGGCTGATGTGTTGAGTAAGACGAAGAACAGCACTCTGAGATAGTTTGGGCATGTCGAACGAATGAATGAAAAGACCAACAAAACAAATAAACAGTACAAATGTGAGAGGAAGATGTGGTAGTAGAAGACCAAGGAGAGTATGGTAGAATCAAGTGTATAATATTTTGAAAGAAGGATACATAAAAGTTAAAGAAATCGTAGGTGTTGTATGGGAATATGCATGGATGTAGAATATATGAAATATGTGTGCCGAGATAAGAAATTCTGGAGCTCTCTCCTTTCTGCGTACCCCGATAGGGAAACCATGATTGGTAGTAAGACGAAAAAGAGCACGTTGAGATGGTTTGGGCACGGGGAACGAATGACTGAAGTAAGATTAACAAAAAATATATATAGTGCAAATGTAAGTGGAAGGTGTGTGAGAGGAAGACCAAAGAGAGTATGGTTGGATCAAGTGAATTATATTCTGAAAGAAAGAAAACGTAGAAAGTCAGAGAAATCATAGAAGTTGTATGAGAAGGTGGGAGGATGTGTATCGAGATAGGGAAGTTTGGCGCACTGTCCTAAAATGGCATGATGATAATATCATCACGCCATATTATGTTTGCTGTTCTTTGGTGTTCAGAATCCTTTTTTGCATGACAACAGAAAGCTCAGTTGTATAAAGCCTTTCGAAGTATTGCACAGCATGATTTAGCTTATTATTCCGTTACGAAAACGTTGTCATTTAAATCTTCAGGACAACTCACTATACTACAAACAAACCCTGATGAAAATTGCAACGTTTTTGAAACGTCGGTCGGCGTCATAGGCCAAAAAACGTGGCACAACACTCCAAAATACCTTGTACAACTGATATGGAGAAAATTCAATACATATTATGTATATGTAATTTTACCTTAGATCCAAAATTACTTTTCGGACACTCCAATATAAGAAACGTTGCAATTACTCGTTGAGGTTAAAAATCATTCATAAAGTCATTCACAACCCACAATAAAAGCGCTTCATGGAGGAAAAATAAAAATAAATGTAGAGGATTTTTTTCATGTATAAATGGGAGAATTACTCGTAAAATAAAATGCTAGGCTTAGCAATTGTCGTTGACAGTCTGACAGAAGAATTCGACCCGCATCATTATATAATATATACATATATTATGTCACTGATAGTATCAACACGTATAATGGGTTGGCCATTTGGTTAGCACTAATATATAAAATATTTCCATATGTTTGGAAGTCTGCTCTAGTCGTCCCAATTCCAAAGAAACAAAACGTCGTTGAATTTAAGGATCTACGCCCAATAAGTATTCTCCCAGTCATATCAAAGATTTTGGAGAGATTGGCGTTCCTTCAGATATCAGAGTATCTTCTATCCAATTACCTATTGCCCAAGTATCAATCTGGCTTCAGGCCTAAATATAGCACAACGACGGTACTGAGCTGTGTGGTGGATGACATATTATGGGAATCAGATAGGGGAAAGGGGACTGATCTGTTCTGCTGGATTATTCAAGAGCTTTTGATACTGTTAATACAGATCTCATGGTCTCTAAACTAGCCTTTTTGGGGTACTCAGAGAGTGCATGCCAGTGGCTAAAAAGTTTCCTAACTGGTAGGAGTCAACGAGTTACCACTAGAAACCAGGCTAGACTACGGGTGTTGTCAACCCACTGCAGGATGAAGGTCTCCCCAAGTTGACTCCTAATAGTTCGGTTTTTTGCTCGTTGGTGCCAAGTGATGCTGCCATGATTCCTGATTTTATATATCCAGCGTACCTTCGGTCTTCTTCTGGGCCTCTTTATGCCTCATGGGCACTACTGGATTATTTCGGACGTCCATCGAGAATCGAGAATCCAGCGTACCTTCGGTCTTCTTCTGGGCCTCTTTATGCCTCTTGGGCCCCATTGGATTATTTCGGACGTCCATCGAGAATCTGACATTCTGGCTACGTGTCCTGCCCACTGCCACTTCATTTTCTTACACACCTTTATTACGTCTTCTATCTTTGTTTTGTTGCAAATCCAGGTGTTTCGTTGACGGTCTCTTTTAGTATGTCCCAACATGAATCTCTCCATGCCCCTTTGTGTGGTCTGTAGTTTTTGTGTGTTCTTTGCTGTGAGCGTCCATATGAACGGAAAAAAGAGTATTTTTTTCCAAAAAAAAAAAAAACTAATGAGCTAAGATATATTGTATTATAGTTTGCATTTTCAATAAAATCTATGTTACCTAATAATATGTCATTTCATAGACAAGAATTCAAGTAATGACAATAGTTGTACTTGATAAATAATGCCAGGCGGTTTTTTTAATAGGGCAACCCTGCCCCGGTATTACATAATGATAAACCGCTAATGAGTTTATAATTAACGGCTTCGAGCATTGTGGAGGGAACGTTATCTTTTATCAGCGATACTTGTAAGTTAGCAGGCATTTTGATTCGCATTTCCCCCTTTGTATATAGACTGAATAACGATTTTAAGTTTGGAGTTTCTTTTTAAATGTCTTCAATTAAATTTGATAAGAGATATTAATTTTATTCTTTAAAAAATGTTCGAGCACAGTTGTAAGTATAAAAAAAGTGTATATTTACATTTTGTGAATTGAAAGTATATTAAAAGAGTTTTGTAATTTGTTTTATCAAACATTGTTTATTCCACTTCATGTAACTGTATAACCCTACCGGTTTCAAGGTTTTCCCCTCATCATCAGAGGAGCACAAAAAATACTGAATTTCGTTCGAACTGGTACCGACGTATACGCTTCTAACGGTAAAAAATCGGGTTGGGGATTATGAGTGGAGGAAGGCACGATACAACTTCTGCGAGCAGCGGCGAGATCTTGGGAATATATGTGTTTGCCAGATGTTCATACATACATAATTCAGTGTTGTTTGTGTTTGAGGTGAAAACTTTGAAACCGGTAGGGTTATATCGTTACATCAAGTGATGGATAGCTTGTTCGGAGTTTCGGTCCGATGGTAGGACACCTTACTCCTTCATCGGATAAGTTCTGACTGTTAAGATATTTATTGGAAATTTTTGGATCTTTTTGGGAATCGGGAAAGGATAGGTTTGTGGTAATTGTTTTGATTTTATGAATGATTATGAGAAATTATAAACGATTAAATACATATATAAATATGATGATATATACATAATATTAAATACAAATATACATAAATTTGTGTCGTCACACACTGTTTTATATTGAATGGGTGAAAAAAAAAAAAAAAAAAAAAAAAAAAAAAAAAAAAAAAAAAAAAAAAAAAAAAAAAAAAAAAAAAAAAAATGAAAAAATGAATTGTGAATAAATTATAAGAATGAATATAGTATATGTAGATAAGTAAATGAGTGGGGAAATGTGTGTGACTTTTATAAATATATTAAGGTGTAGAAAATGTTTATTGAAGGTGAGAAATGCGGTTGCCTATGGGGGTAAACTGTCTGCCGGAGGAATTATCGATGATGGGGTGTTCAAAGTGACAATCGGGGGGTCATTTGGGGGGATGATTAGAGTTAAAGAGGGGGGGGTCGGAGGGATGATTCGCAATATTGATTTCGGACGAGTGTGTCTGTAACTGGTGTTCGCGTTGTAGTTATCTAAGGCTTTTATGACTGGGTTGGGATGACGGGATATAGAGCTGTAGAACCTTTCGGCCAGAGCGCGCATATGTTCGGGGATAGTATGTAGTTTGGTATCTGCGTGGAGTCTTGAATTACGGACGATGTAGGGTGCTTTTAAAATTATGCGGAGGGCTTTGTTTTGAATGATCTGAATGTGATGTAGCGTTGTTTTCTTCGCGTGGCCCCAGACCGGAAGGGCGTATGTCAGTTGCGGTCTGACGATCGCTTTATATAGGTGGAGTTTAGTGCGCGTGCTAAGTTTGCTGTATTTACTGATCAAGGGAAATAATGATTTGAGTGTTCCGTGAGCTTTTGATTTGATATTGAGGGCGTGTTTATGCCACGAGAGTCTACTGTCTAATGTGAGGCCTAGGTATTTTACGTGTTTTGACCATGGGACGCTCTGGCCGAAGAGTTTAAGAGTTCTGATGGGTTTGATGTATCTGCGTGAGAAGCGGACTGCTGTGCTTTTGGTGGGATTTATTTTGATCTTCCATTTGGTGCACCAGTGCTCCAGAATGGGAATGAAGTCTTGCAGTCTGTTGTGGGATACGGACTCATATTTCGATGAAGAGAGAAAGGCTGTGTCGTCAGCGTATTGCGCGGTGATACAATGTGTACGTGAAAATTGGGGCATATCGCTCGTGTATATGTTATACAGGATAGGGGACAACAGTGCACCTTGGGGCACACCTGCCAGAATGGGGCGAGGGGATGAATTTATACCGTCTATTTTGACGGAGAAGGAGCGATTTTCAAGGAATGATGCGATGATTTGCACTAGTCTGAGGGGAATACCTGACTTGTGCAGTTTGAATATGAGTCCGTTGAGCCAGACTGTGTCGAAGGCTTTCGCCACGTCTAGTGAAAGGAGGGTCGTGAGGCCTTTGGAGCTGAAGTATTTGATGATGTGTTCTACAACGCGAAGAAGCTGATGGTTGGTAGAGTGTAATGGCCTAAATCCGTGTTGCGAATCTGGGATGATGTTACGTGAGTAAGTTTCTAACGAGAGACGTTCTAGGATTAATTTTTCGAGCACTTTACCTAGAGTCGGGAGCAGACTGATCGGTCTGTAATTTTCAGGGATAACGTGGCTTTTACCCGGTTTAGGGAACATGATGACGTCGGCGTTTTTGAATGGGGTTGGAAAGAATTTATGTCGAAGGCAGGCATTGTAAATGGCGGTAAGGGCGTAAATGGCTTTTTTCGGAAGTTTTTTCAAGGTGAGATTATTGATTTTATCGGGGCCGGGGGCAATACATCGGGTGACAACCTTTGACAGAAAACGGAATTAAGTAATTAGAAATTAATGTGAACTTAAGGATGGTATGTTAAGCAAGACGAAGAAAAGCAATCTGAGATGGGTTGGGCACGTTGAACGAATGAATAAAGACTTACAAAATAAATATACAGTGCGAATGTGAGTTGAAGACGTGATAGAGAAAGATCAAGGAAATTATAGTTGGATCAAATGAATAACATCTTAAAAGAAGGAAATATAAAAAGTATGAGGATGAAATAGTAGGTGTTTGGATGTGGAAGGGATAATGTATGTGTGTTGGATAGGAAAGTCTGAAGCTCTGTCCTCTCTTCTTACCCCAGGAAAGAAATGGCGTGATGGTATTTATATATAAACCACTAACAGGATGTATTGTCATAATCGGGATAAGCAGAGAAAACAGATTTCCACCAAATTCTGCCCAAGCGCACATCTCAAGCTTGAATTTGTTTGCAAAGGTCGTAGTAAATGGACTCATATGTTACTAGTATTGGAACCACTATTACTATTATCCCAATATGGGATCAGGCCAAATCGAGATACAGTGGACTTAATCTTCATGATTTGGCAGCTACGGATGGCCAGCAGTCCCCTTTGACCATCGCGATCATATAAAAGCATTCAATACCTTGAACCGAAATACACTGTGGGCCACAATCGGTTGCCTGGGAATACCACAAAAAATTATGAAAGTTTGTAAAAATTTGCACATCAACCACCTCGATCAAATCTCGCACGTCAACTTTCTCACGAATCCTTTCCTAACCAACACAGGGGTTTGGCAGGGATGTTTCCTGATCCCTATTATCTTTAATATATTATTAATCTATATATGTTCATTATTTAATTCTAAGATATACTATAACAAATGCGTGGCTAATGATTCTCGTATATTTATAAGAAAATACATTTTACAAGATCAAAATGTAAATCTGAACTGTTTACTAACATCTGTCCTTTGATACGACTTGAAACCATGTTTGTGACATATTTGTTTTTGATAAGAATGTTGCGGAGCATTTGACTTGAAAACAATTATGTTACATAAATGTTTTAGAGAAACATGTTGCATGGCATTTGACTTGAAAACATCTTTGTTACATATACATTTTTGGTACGAATGTTGAGTAGCATTTGACTTGAAAACAATTATGTGTCATGTGTTTTAGGGAAGCATATTACATGACTTGAAAACATTTATGTAATATGTGTATTAGGAAAGCATGTTGCGCTCCATTTGACTTGAAAACAATATATCAATAATGTGTCGTACAAGTTTTAGGAAAGAAAGTTGGGAGATATTTGATTTTAAAACAATGATGTAACATAACATATATGTTTTAGGGAAGCATGTTGCGTGGTATTCGACTTGAAAACATTTATGTCAGTGATGTGGTTATTTTAATTACAATAAAAAATTATGTGTTTCCTCTCATTCATATAGAAGACCGGCTTTGTTCGGCATAGTTAGACTTTAAATATCCCAGGGTTCTAAAGGGTCTTTCAAATTGAGCGTTTTTTTTTATTCTTCGATAACAAACAGATGGCGTTGCGAACTTGCCTGGGTCTTGTGACATTTGAGAAGTGTAATGTATGGCATTTATAAAAATGGAGTCGTATAAAATACAACAACGCGTTAAAATTATTGAATTATTTTATATATTGTAATCTCCGGAAACGGTGATGTTAATTGGCCACTAAGATCATGTGATCTGACATCGTTGGACTATTTTCTCTGTGGTTATGTGAAAAACCAGGTCTATAAGAATGACCCCCGATCAATTCCTGAGTTGAATATTGGTGAGTTAGCTGTTATTGGTGAGTTAGAACCGCAATTATGCCAAACTGTCATCGAAAATTTTGACAAAAGAGTGGACATCTGTGGAGCTGCAAGAGGTGGACATTTGGCGGATATTGTTTTTTGTGTTTAAATTTCATACATTATACTTCAATGACCAATAAAAAGTTTTTTTTAAATTAAAGCAAATTGTGTGTTTTATTCAAGAATAAAAAAAATAGAGTTAAAAAACCGCTCCAAGACTCTTTATAACCCAGTAGTGAGAATGTGCCGAGTGTAAAATACGATAGCTAACTTGGATGTGGACATATTTGGTTCAAAACTGTCGTCTGGGCTTACGAAAATGGTGACTCAACTGACATAACATAATAACGAGTTTTTATCTTTCTCTCGCCCCTATTCCATGACCTTTCTACGTACATATTTAAACATTTCATTAACCTGTTAACAAGTCGGAACTGTGCATGAGACGGAAACTGGTAATTGTGATTTAAATTGTTGGTCTTCCTACACTTTTTCTGCCCTGAATTTCTTCCAATAATCTGAGTTGAAAGATCTCATACATAAAATAAGTGTGGAAAGAAGACAAATCTCCTGGTTGAATAATTCACGGAAGTGATTTAATTGTGGTACCATATCTTTGTTCAGGTTTAATTTAATTGTGGTACCATATCTTTGTTCAGGTTTAATTTAATTGTGGTACCATATCTTTGTTCAGGTTTAATTTAATTGTGGTACCATATCTTTGTTCAGGTTTAATTTAATTGTGGTACCATATCTTTGTTCAGGTTTAATTTAATTGTGGTACCATATCTTTGTTCAGGTTTAATTAAATTGTGGTACCATATCTTTGTTCAGGTTTAATTTAATTGTAGTACCATATTTTTGTTCAGGTTTAATTTTATTATGGTACCATATCTTTGTCAAGATAGTCATGATGATCACCAACCTCCGAAGAAGAGAGGAACTTTAAAGAAGAAATATTCGTCGTAATGTTTAAACATGACCTATACGAGTACATACATATATTTTATAGAAAGGAGTTGCTTAGTGTTCTTGGGTCGTGTAGTGATATTGTCTTTTTTCGATCGTCAACAGCTTGAAGCTCGTAGATGGACTTTTGTTATTGTATTTCTTTATAAATTCTTGAGTGGTTTTGTGGACTCAATTGCGACTCTGGAACGTGTTGATTTAAGTACTCCCTCTCGTTCTTTTAGAAAATCTGCTTTGTTGATTGTACTACAACTTACAATGGCTTCTATGTAACATATAACTCAGTAGTAAGAATATGCCGAAAGTAAAACACGGTAGGTATAGTTTGGAAATTCTAGGATGAGTCCTGTGTCAGCTCACAAATTTGCCCCAATACAACCTTATGTAATGTATTTACCTAAATAACTTGCTATTTATTAGAATTTAGGCTTATATTAAAGTTGATAAAATAATTAAAATTACTGAACATCGTTACAAGGTTGTATTGGGGCAAATTTGTGAGCTGTCACAGGACTCATCCTAGAATTTCCGAAATATAGTTGACACAAATCTGGATATATGTATTTAGTTCAACACAGTCAGAGTTTAGGGGGATGGTCGCTGAATTGACTGAGTTCAATTTTTTTTCATTTATTGTAAATAATTAGTAATATTTTCACTGTCTTGCTGACATGATGGAACTGTACATGAGATGAACACTGGTTGGTTTTTAGTTCTTGGTATTATTTATAAATGATATATTTTTATATATCATTTTATATATATCACGCCACTTACATATCGACATAGGCAGATAGAATATAGCGCCACACTTTCCTATCTCAACACATATTATTCACATCTTTCACATCCATATACCTTCTTATACAACTTCTGCTATTTCTTTGACTTTCTACGTTTCCTTATTTCAAAATTTTATTAATTTGATCTAACCATACTTTCCTTGGTCTTGCTCTACCACGCTTTCCACTCACATTTGCACTATATTTTTTATTTTTGTTAATTTCCCGCGTTCGTTCGTTGCACGTGCCCAAACCATCTCATAGTGCTCTTTTTTTTTCTTATTCAACACATCAGTCTTAAGTTAATATATGTTAGTGGCTTAAGGTAATATGGGTCTTCTTTTTTATTGTGTTGGTCTCGTCTCATACTGTTTTATGTTCGCGGTTTAGGTCAACAATATAGATCTACTTTTTTATTGTGTAGGTCTCGTCTTATACTGTCTTCTTTTCATGGTTTAGGTCAACAATATGGGTCTACTTTTTTATTATGTAGGTCTCGTCTTATACTGTCTTCTTTTCATGGTTTAGGTCAACAATATGGGCCTACTTTTTTATTATGTAGGTCTCATCTTAAACTGCCTTCTTTTCATGGTTTAGGTCAATAATATGGGTCTACTTTTTTATTGTGTAAGTCTCGTCTCATACCGTTTTATTTTCGCGGCTTAGGTCAACAATATAGGTCTACTTTTTTATTGTGTAGGTCTCGTCTTACATTGTCTTCTTTTCGTGGTTTAGGTCAACAATATGGATCTATTTTTTTATTGTGTAGGTCTCGTCTTACACTGTCTTCTTTTCGTGGTTTAGGTCAACAATATGGGTCTACTATTTTATTGTGTAGCTCTCGTCTTACACTCTCTTCTTTTCATGGTTTAGGTCAACAATATGGGTCTACTTTTTTATTGTGTAAGTCTCGTCTCATACTGTTTTATTTTCGCGGCTTGGGTCAACAATATAGATCTACTTTTTTATTGTATAAGTCTCGTCTTACACTGTCTTCTTTTCGTGGTTTAGGTCAACAATATAGGTCTACTTTTTTATTGTAAAGGTCTCGTCTTACATTGTCTTCTTTTCGTGGTTAAGGTCAACAATTTAGGTCTACTTTTTTATTGTGTAGGTCTCGTCTCATACTGTTTTATTTTCGCAGCTTAGGCCAACAATACGGGTCTACTTTTTTATAGTGTTGGTCTCGTTTTATACTGTTTCAACAATATTTCAACATTTTTATTGAGTTTGTTCTGCCTTATTCTGTCTTAATTTCACAGCTATCCTTCATTCTGTTTGGTGCTAAAAATTGTCACCTCATGTATTTTTTTTAGTGCACGCATGCATTTCTATAGCATGTGTAATTCTTAGATATGTATACAATGATTTATTTTCTTGTATAGGGTAGCGCAACAATAACTGCAATTTTAAATTTACCGTAATTTTTCAGCTGTCAAACGTATAATATTTTCAACGGACTTACGTCATCTACATAACCTATACATTAATCATGCTGCGGCACACGATTGCAGAACATAATTTAAATTTCAAATTGCAGTTCATGTTGTGCACCCTATATATCCATTAATTTATTTCCTGTATGTATTCCATCAAATAAAACGTAAAGTTGAAAAGGAGATGTAACCATGCTAAGTGACCTATTTATACATTTTTAGAAAAATTAATAAAATGGGCAATTTTATCAGAATGCTCTTTAATTTGTTAGTATATCAATGCAAGAAATGATTCGGATCAAGAATAACATGAAAATAAAGAAAAAAAGTAGTTTTTCGTTTGATAACATAAATTTACGTAAGCCTCGTCTTATTTGAAATAAAAGCTAAATAAACGCTGATGTCAAATGAAGGCGCACATGTTTGTTTAGTTACGCCCATGTGTTTTATTTTCGTAATATTGTAGCTAGAGCAGTAACAATATTATTTTATTGACATTCGTTACAATTGAGATGGTTGTTACATTTTATAGAAAGGTTCATTTGTTTAGATACAAGTTTAAAGCTTATAAATAAATTCGATAAATGTTTTTATTTTCATAGACATTCAAAAAATTCAAGATATATGTGAATACATATATCATCACGCCATTTCCTCGCTGGAATAGGTAGATATGGTAGAGCGCCAACTTTTTTATTTCGACACACATATTTCGCCTGTTCCACATTCATACACATATTTATACAGCTCTTACAATTTTTCTCAGTTTTACATCTTTCTAAATATCATTTATAATGATCCAATCATTCTTTCCTCTGATCTTGTTCTATCATATCGTCCACTGATATTTGCAGTGTACGTAGATATTTATTTTGTAAATCACCATAGTACTTTCGTACCGACATTTGATACATGGGAATTAAACGTGGAAAAATATTGAAAATAACCAAATAAATGTTGTGGAAATACGTGCTATTAGGTGTCAATGTATGGCATGAGGTGGGCAATGTATAACATAATGCTCGTATAATAAAGTGATTAAGAATAGATGTTAATTTAAAGCTGGTGTATAAAATAATACGTAAATGAGCACTCGGAGATGGTTTGGGCATGTTGAACGAATGAATGATTAAATACAAAAAAAATTAAATTAAAAAAATGAAGCTTTTATCACTAGATGAGATTATTTAGCGTCACCACATACTATGTACTTGTACAATAAAGTTTTATCTTTAACTCTGACCTGTTCATACTTTCACTTGGCAAGTTTATGTAGCTTCACCATATATACTCGTATATTAAAGTTTTTCCACTAGATGAGTTTATTTAGCTTCTCTATATGTCATATACTCGTATAATAAAGTTTTATCTTTAACTCTGACCTGTTCATACTTTCACTTGAAAAATTTATGTAGCTTCACCATATATACTCGTATATTAAAGTTTTTCCACTAGATGAGTTTATTTAGCTTCACCATATATCATATACTCGTATAATAAAGTTTTATCTTTAACTCTGACCTGTTCATACTTTCACTTGACAAGTTTATGTAGATTCACCATATATACTCGTATATTAAAGTTTTTCCACTAGATGAGTTTATTTAGCTTCACCATATATCATATACTCGTATAATAAAGTTTTATCTTTAACTCTGACCTGTTCATACTTTTACTTGACAAGTTTATGTAGCTTCACCATATATACTCGTATATTAAAGTTTTATCTTTAACTCTGACCTTTTCATACTGTCACTTGACAAGTTTATTTAGCTTCACTATATATACTCGTATATTCAAGTGTTATCTTTAACTCTGACCTTTCCATACTTTCACTTGATAAGTTTTTCGGAATACAGAAATAATTTCATTCTTCTCCCCATTCAATTAACATTTTCCCAGATTTTTTTCATGGGGTTATCTCAAATGTCAACAGATTGCTACATTGGTTTTTCTAATAAAAAAAGCCTCATCCGTCTCTGGGGAAAAAGGAAGATTGGGCAGTTATTTTTTGCCAAAATTCGCCTCTATTATGTCAATGGTAAAATATATGAATAAAGCATTGAAAATACTAACATGTTATCTAAAATATCATTTTTTTTCAAAAACTACTATAAATCATAAAATATTGAAAAAGTGCGATTTATCAAATATCCTTCCATAAACACTACATTTACTGGTACAGTATAAAATTATTAATTCTTATTATGATCATCCAGATTTTGTATAATTTGTTTGTGATCTTTCCTCAGGTCCACGCGATAACATCAAGCCAAGCAAGCAAATGTGTGTATCAAATGTGTGTATCATTACTTTATCAAATAAATAATAAAATAATTAATAAAACGAGAAAAAAATCTATTTATTTGTTCACTTTTATTATTTATTTAATATTTATTGTGTAAAAACTTAAGAACTAATATATTTTCTATATTATATTCTAACTACAAGTCAACTCAATTAAAATTTTCTATTTGTAATTTTATTTTTAACAAATATAATAACTGGTCGAACGTGAGAAATATATGCCAAATTCACATACTATCTCTATTGTATAATATCCTTAACTGTCCCGCTGCACCATCTTATCTTGCCGAAATATTTCAGCGTCTTTCCGATCATGGAAATGCGCTACGCTCAAACAGAGATCGTTTATTAGACTTCCCAGTTCATCACTATTCTTTTTTTACGTCGTTCTTTACTGCCTATCCAGTGAGACTCTTGAACCAGTTAACCAAACCAATGTTAGACTAGTTCTGTCTTTGGCGTGCTTTAAGAAGCGACTGAAAAACTCTTAATTTCTAGTCAGTAATATAACGTGTTTCATTTCTGATTTTTCTTTCCTCTCCACCATCTTTTCCTTTTCCTTTGTTTGGTGGTATCTCACTTTATATGAAAATGAATATTTGGGTGATTGCTCGTCTTTGTGTGGTTTATGGTAGTAAGCTCACGTATGTGTTCATGGATTTCGTGGGGATGGATAGTCATTTGAGTGTTTTTTGCGACCATGTAACTTGCTTCATTTACTTTTGTCTGGTTTGTTGGAAGAGATTGCTGCCTAGAAATGATCCTGCCGGATGGTTTTTCCAATTAAGTGTTAAATAAACAATAAATAAAATAAATAAATATTTAATTTCTTAAAAATAGTTGACACGTACATAATAACTTACGAGTATAACAAGATATCTGTACTTACGAGTATAACGGAACAGTAGGTCGGACTAACTCTCGTAAGCCCCGAGGGCAGCGATTAGAGGATAACTTTGATCCTGTAGGCTTTTGTAGAACTTTACCGTTCAAGTTAGGATGTGATGTTGGAGGGTTTCTACACGCTAACGTGAAGTCGGGATATGTTTGTTCTGGGATATGATTAAAGGAGATCTTGAATGCTTTGTTTTGCACTCGTTGAAGCTCAGGTGATTCGTGTTGCTTACACTATCACAAACGAGTTAAGGTGGGACGGATATATTCTTTATAAAATCCTTATAAAGATTTTATAAATAAGTAGCTTATTTTTGGGTAAAAGGAAGCTGCGTCGGTGAAATCATCGTACTGATAGCCCCGATGCCCTTTTGGCTCTTCTGTCTGATGGTATTCAGACATCATTTTTTTCTTGTGGTCATTAGCCGACCTACAATTTCAACAATATATGGGTGAATAATGATAATAGATTGGAGCAAGTTGAAAAATTCTGTAATCTTTTAGGTACTATTTTAAAAAATGATAGAACAGTTACGAGATGTATCGAACATCCTGTAAAGATAAGGTACTAAAGTAATGGGGCTTTTTAACATATATACCGTACTCAAACCTGTCAATATCAAAATCAACTAATATGATAATCTACTACAGTATTTTAGTGCCAACTACGATGTATGGGAGTGAAATGGGGACTTGTAAAAATACTGAAAAGAGACTTATAAATCTTTTAAATATGCGTGCAATCAGAATAATATATGGGGTAGCAATGTATGTCAAAATACGAAATTATGTGATAAGGGATGAATGTGAACTTGAGGCATATATGTTGACTGAGATGAAATATACCACTCTGAGATAGTGCAAATTTGAACAGAAGGTGTGGTAGAGGAAGATCAAGAAAAGCAAAGTTGGATTAAGTGAATGATATTTTGAAAGAAGGAAACGTAAAAATCAGAGAAATCGCAGGAGCTATATAAGAATGTGTAAAGAGGTGAAATATTAATGTCCAGATGGAAAAGTCTTGCTCTCTGTTCTTTCTGCGTACTCCGACAAAGATATGACGTGATTGTAATTTATGTGTCGTAATGATTTGTCCTATAGTTCAATTCTCAACTTATTGCTGTCGTATTCAATATGTCAATTCTTTTTTTTTCTTGTATTGTAGACCTAAAAGTCTCACGACTGTTTATTCGAATAAAATAAAACACCAATAGAAAATAAAATATACGAGTATGTTTATGCGTTTTATTAATCTCATGTGTAAAAAATACAAAGTGAACTTAGTAAAATCATAAATTTGATTGAGTTAAACTTTCAAAGACATGCGTCTAATAAAATCCTTCATTTTTATCTACGATTTTCATTGTATCATAAACAACAATTTTATTTCTCAATGCCCATAGACAAAGCAAAAGAAACCGAGCATAAAAATTTCTTTGTTGTTTGATATAACTCTCAGGACTCTTTTGACGGGAAAAGAATAGGAGAACAATGTAGGGTGTACCTGCCATTAATGTTTTATTCAGTGCTCAAAGATAGAGCGAGGTTATTTGGAAACTGTTTTATTTGAAACAATGTAAAACTTTTCTTTGTTACTTGTTGAAAGGTGATCCATCAACGAGATGGTTTGTAGGCTATCTAAAAGTTGATAGGAATCTATAATCTTTTTGATAGTTGTATAAAATTGAATGAATTTTTGTATTGTATTTTATAGAAAATATACAGCAATGTGGTTTAAAGTTGAATAGATATTATGATGAATTAAACGCGGATTTTTTTTCAACAGTTCAGACATCATTTTGTGGAAATCGAAAATGAAGAGAATAAAATTGAAAATAATAGAGATCACAAATTACATAACAAGTGATTTATATGCAGAAACCATACAAACATTCTTCTCAAATATTGATCATGTGACATTAAGTAATAAACCTCCACAACAAGTCAAATTTAGTATCACTACACCACAAAGGGTCAAAGTGATACTTGTATTCGTATTAAAAAGAGAACAATGTAAATGAGTTTTTTTTTGTAACGGTTTGCGTGAATGCCAACCGATCGTCACGCGTGACATTTCCTGGATTGGTGAGATTACAATTCACAACTCTCACTTTGAGCGTTGTACAAATGCGGAACACTTTAATGAAATACAAATATTGTCATTGCTTTCCCAAGAAATATAATACTATGTTTAGGTAGGTACCTATTAGCGTTACATATTAAGCTCGATTCCCATATGACCATAGTATACCGTGAGTGGCTCACAAGCCGTTTGCTGGCCTTTGGGTCCACCGTTAGCTAATCGTAGCACGACAAGCCTTGAATACATTTTTTTCAGACGATGTTAACTTGGATTAAGTTTCCTGCCTGCACCCTTTTGGAGTTTGGATGACCGTTGTCAAATTCGGGTCAGAAATTTCACACGTGTGTTACTAACTGTCTTATGTAAATTGCACTTAAGTGTCGATTATACTGTCAATCTATCAATCTATCAATCTTCAATCTATATAAATAAAAATGTAAATGTTCGTTAATTATTGCTAGCTAATCTCCGGAAGTTCTCTACCGATCGCTTTGAAATTTTGAGTAAAGTTAATATTCGTCAACGGAAATGTTTTTTTATTTTTATTTATATATATATATATATCAGTGTATATAATTTTTTTTTTAAATCAAAAACAAATATCTATGCGAACCTGTCGGGGACAATGACTAACTAGATTTGTGACACATGTCAAATTTCATTTTCGACGTTTCGGAGTTTATATCAAATATTTAATTATTAGTCTATATAAATAAAATATTTAATAATTTAATGTTTAAAAATAAATAATAAATTTTATATATAATAAATGTTTTATTTTTGAGTCGAGACACGAACTGATAATAAATTGATTACAGGCGAAAAATAGGTTAGAATCCAAGATACGTCAAACTAACATTTGTGTTAATAAGGATAAGTTCCATTGTGTCATAGCAGCTTGAGAAAATCTTAATATGGCTGAATCAGGACTTTATAGCGCAAGCGCAGGAAATATATTTGACAGAACTAATACTAAATTTGTAAAAAATATCCAACTAATATTTTATCTGTTTTCAAATCTTTCGAGTATCGTTAAAATAAATATAATCGCTAAAACAAATATAGCTTATATTTATAAAAAGATCTAAAATAAAGATAACTTATATGTATAAAAAGATCGAGGATCGCTAAAATAAATATAACTTATATAGTATGTATAAAAAAACAGATGCGTGATACTCTCACGTGGTAGAAGTGAAACTTCTTAGCTCTTAGGAAAAGTTGATTTTACGCATTGCTTTTTTTCCATTTGTTAACGATTTTTTTAGGATTAGGAAATGATTCTGTGGAATTTAATTCAAAAAAGTCTCTTTTAATTTAATAAAAATTTTTATTTTTTATTTTTAATAATAAATAATAATAAATAATAATATAATACACTTAATAAAATGAAATTTAATATTAAATATATTAATATTTTTATATTTATATTAAATTTATTATTTTTAAATAATTATTTAATTATTTATAGCTTAACTATTTTAATTATATAAAATATTATTTTATTATATATTTTTTTTGTATAGCGCCATCTGCGTTAATTTATCCGCCATTTTCATTTCGTAATGTGCGTTGTTGACATATCTACCTCTAAGAATATCTTTTTCACTTAGTATTTTTAACTTATTTTTTTATTTTTCTGTTCAATTAGCGGTAAAATTTAATTTTATTGATTGATTTTCGTTTGAATTCAAATCATATCGTGAATTGATCTCTTGGAGTGACGCGATCATTTGCTTCACAGAGACAACATGATGCTGGTATGTACATTTTTGACAAACGTCATATTTATTTTAAACGAACTGACAAATTATTGCTAATTTGTAAAAAGATGTATTAATGTGTCATTATTGTTTGTTTTTTGTAATGTATTTACCTAAATACCTTGCTATTTATTAGAATCGATATTTATTGTTCATTAATGACGCGATCAAACATGTCACATCCAAATTAAATTCGTGCGTAGTTTGCAATGTTTGCAATGTCTTTCCTTAACATTTAATTAATTCCAATAACCTCTTTTTTTGCTTAACATTTAATTCGTTCCAATTATCTCCGGATTTACTTAACAATACTCCTATTGGACAAATATTTGACAAATGCGTGTCCAGCTGCAAAACGATTGATCAGCTGAGATATTCTCACATCAATTGCTGGAAATTGGGAACGGAAATTTCATTGTCTCATAACTTAATGTTTCACTCATATTTTTAAAGGTTTACTATTTTATATGTTTTTGCTATAACTTTCTTTCTTCTTTTTCTGCAATCTATCTGCTTTAGTTCATCAAAATGTCGAGGAAGCAGCAGAACAACGTGTAGCCAGACTTGAGGATGCACGGTTGCGAGCACGGCGATCGCGTTCTGCAGTTTCAGAACTGGTTCGTTCTCAACAGAATGTACGCGACAGGCTGATAGTGACTGAAATAGGTCATTAGGAATATCAAATGTATCTTTTTTTATATAGAGTTTAATTTTATCTCTATGTTTATATTTCAAATCTATCAAATCGTATGTAGAAATGGAGATTTTTAAAATTAGTTTGATATTCATCCGTTTTAATCAAACCAAGCTTCGCTCTGAAGAATACGTTCATTTGCGAGATGCAGTTGTAAATGACGGTAATACAACTAACGTTGGAAGACTAACGATTTGGCCATCTTCATATACAGGCAGTCTACGTCATATGCACGAGTACGCTCAATATGCAATTGCGTATGTTCATTACTACGGGTGTCCAGACCTATTCACTACATTCACATGCAATCCAGCTTGGGACGATATACAACAGCTCATGGTAAAACATGAAGTGTTTGGGTCTGTGCGCTGCTGGATATACTCAGTGGAATGGCAAAAGAGAGGATGGCCTCATGCGAATATATAGTACCAATCTGGATCTATAACAAAATCACTTCAAACGAAATCGACAATGTAATGTGCGCTGAAATACCCGATGCCGACGTCGATAAGGATTTGCATGAAGTTGTGACGAAAAATATGATACATGGACCTTGCGGTACACTGAATCCAAATTCACCATGCATGATAGACGGAAAATGATCTAAACGATATCCTCGAGCATTAGTATCCAACACAGTTACAGGAAACGATGGATATCCTTTATACAGAAGAAGATCAACAGAAGATGGCGGGAAATTAGCAACCATACAAATGTGAAACGGTGACATCGAAGTAGACAACCATTGGGTTGTTCCATATTCGCCTTTGTTATTCAAAAACATACAAAGCGCACATAAACGTGGAATACTGTAACCCCGTTGAATCGATCAAATACATTTGTAAGTACGTGAATAAAGGCAGCTACATGGCAGTTTTTGGCGTGCAACCAGAATGTGGGATGGGAATGCGGTTATACATATCGATGAAATCGCACAGTATCAGGCTGGAAGATACATAAGCAGCAATGAAGCTGTATAGCGAATTCTTTCATTTCCCATACATGAACGCCAGCTGTTGTTCATTTAGCAGTACATCTAGAAAATGGACAACGCGTTTATTTCACAGCTGCAAATGTGCAACAAATAGCCCTGAATCCACCGGCTACAACGTTAAATGCTTTCTTCACGTTATGTAAAAATGACGCGTTGGCGAAAACACTACTGTATCACTGATTGTGACGTCAAAAGAAGAATTGGTGAAAAAGTATTTCCCTACATTTAAATAAATTATAAGAATCACGATTGGCATAGTGAACGAGCTATTGCTGCCGCCAAGAACAAAGACGTCTACGAAGTTAACAATATTATTCAGTTCCCTTTTTTAATGTTTCTCAATTTTATATTTTTTTGTTATAACTTTCTTTCTTCTTTTTCAGTGCAATCGATCTTTCATTTGAATTCAAATCATATCGTGAATTGACCTCTTGGAGGGATACGATCATTTGCGAGCACGGCGATAAACGCGAGAAAATAAGAGTGGCTGAAAGACATCAAAAATATTGTATACCCACAAGCATTATGAAATTAAAGATATTAAAAACGTATGCTTTTTCTTTTCTTTCTTTTCCATTTAACCAGACTGAGCCACAGCAACGCGTGGCCGGGTACAGCTAGTAAACAAATAAAAGTGTTAAATTCTAAGTAATATTTTAAACTTTGCTTTTGTTTTTCGATCAATAAATTTAGTTTAATTTTTAGTGACAAAGCATTTAATTATTGTCTTATTAATCAGAAATCGGGCCTCAGGGTAAGTTTCAGATTGACATTTTAATATCAATAAGAAATTTAATTGAAATTCAGGGAACGAGTGCTGCCCTAAGGGTTGGATATTGATCGAGATGTTTTAATTAAATTTCGAGGCTTTTGTATAAGAGAAGGGATAATGTATTAGATAATGCTTGTGATGAATGCCCGAAATATATCCCAATTATCGACGTCTAATTTGCTTCGCAGAATTCATCGAAATTAAATAATAAAATAATTAATTACGTTATATCCATAATAATTATCCTAAACCTAAAATTTTCCCCATTTAGCGAATCTAATTCAATATATTGGCATTAAGTTAGAAGAAAATATTTTAAATTTGAAATTTTTTATGACGTATGTTATATTAAGTTTGAAGAAATATGCTAGTTGGTAGAACGTTGATATTCCACTCGAAGGTTTTGGGTTTGATATCTGATGGTGCCCACTCGAAGGTTTTTGGTTTGACATCCGATGGTAACCAAAAAATAAAATAAAAAAGTGTACCAGTTTGGTAACAGTTGATCTTCAGTATTAACCTAGACTTATTAAGTTATTGCTTCGACTATTTAACATTTTATAACATTTATTACGGTTATTTAATATTTAAATGCATTTTTCTTGACAATTTAACATTTTACAGCAATTAGCTGGACTGCTTACCATTAATAATTTACATCCCCTTCTCGACATTTAATATCACTGACCTTGACTATTTGATATTAACTTCGACTATATAAGACTTGACTGTGTTTACCTCAACCACTTAACATTTTACAGCATTTATCTAGATTTTTTGACTTTTTACAGCATTCACATCGACTATAATATTTAATATTTTACAGCATTCAACTCCAGCATTTAACATTTGTCTCGACAACGTAATATTTTACAGCATTTACCTCGACTACTTAACATTTTATTACATTTGTCTCGACTACGTAACATTTTACTACATTTGTGTCAACTACATAACATTTTACAGCATTTAAATCGACTGCTTAACATTTTATAATATTTGTCTGGACTACTTAACATTTTACAACATTTACTTCGACTAGTTACCACTTTATTGCATTTACCTCGATTACTTAACATTTCCCAGTATTCACCTCGACTACTGAACATTTTATAACATTTGTCTCGACTACTTAACATTTTACTACATTTGCCTCGACTACTTAACATTTCCCAACATTAACTTCGACTACTGAACGTTTTATAACATTTGTCTCGACTACTTAACATTTTACTACATTTACCTCGACTACTTAACATTTCACAGCATTTACTATACCTAGAATACTCAACATTTTACATCAGTATTTATCTCGACTGTCAAATGTGTGCGTTGATTGGTTACGCTCTTGAACCCAGAATATATCAATATATTTATGGCCATAATGCTCATTCAATTACTATTCATATTACTAAATTACATTTTATACTCAACTACTATCAACGAAATGAAAAAGCCTTAACTACATACTCATCTTTATTTTACTTAACTCTAATCTATAGAACATATTCAAGTAACAGACCTGTTTCTTTTCATCAAACCGAGCTCGTTAAGCAAGACTATATAATATAAAGTATTAGATTATAACTTTAACTATAAACAATGCTACAAGATATACGAGGGCTGCTACTTAAGTTTTGAGATATGGAAACACCAGTGTATATACGTCAAATCTGACATCAGCATCGTAAAACTTGACGTTTTTAATGGTATACGTGCTGAGAAAGTTTTGTCTTACGAGTGCTATTTGTGTTGTTTACAGTGACTTGAAAAATTCATCTCGGCCAAAAATGGAATTGAATCGTGAAATGGTCATGTCGCAACAGTGCCTTTAGTGGAACGTTGTACGGTCAATTCTGAATGGTACACCACTATTTGTTTGCCAGAAGTGTTCGGACAAATGAGGAAAACCAACCGCCGAAGACGGATCATTCTCCACCACGACAATGCGAGCTCTCACACATCGGCTCAAACAAGTGACTTTTCGAGCACTCAAAACATCGAATTGATGGGTCATCCGTCGTAAATCCCTGATTTGGCGCCCAATGACTTCTTTTTATTCCCGAACATCAAAAATAAATTGCGAGGTCAACGTTTTTCGACGCCTAAAGAAGCGGTTGATGCGTTCAAAATGCATGTTTTGAGTTACCTCATTCGGAGTGAAAAAAGGGCTTCGAAAATTGATTCCAACTCATGCAAAGTGTATTGATCTTCATGCAGAGTATTTTGAAAAACAATAAAGCCATTTTGATGATAAATATTTGTTTTTACTTGTCTGTCTCAAAACTTCATTAGCAGCCCTCGTACTGAACCTTTAAACTTTAGTCATAATTAGAGTTAATACAAAGCTTAAAGGCTGATGCGGAATAGATCAAGAAGTTTGCGTATACGTAGGAGTATGCAAATATATTTATTGCTTGGTGGTTTCCTTTTAAATGGAAGGTGCTAACAGTTCCGGATTAGGGGGATAGTTAATCCGCCCGCCAATCTCACGGCGACAGACATTCGGGTGCGTCGAATTAATTAAAAGTTCGAAGCTGAACAAAAGGTTTACATCTTGGTCAATTATTACTTACCAGGGTTTACTTGGAAATTAAAATATACCCTTGTAAGAAGGTTACCATATTTATCGGTCTTTATAAATCGCCTTGGGATTTTTAATAACGAACTTCGTAAGATATAGCACCCTTAGTCATTATTATGTCGTAATAATCTAAATAAACAGTTCTCAACTTTTTCATAAATGCGTACCACCAAAAAATACTTGGAAAGTTTTCAGTACGAGCAATAAATATATGTCTTGTATATAAATAGGAAGTCAAGACAATGGGTCTCGCCATTTCTCTGTTGGGATAGGCAGAGGACAGAGCGCTTAACTTTATATTTCAACAAAAATCCTTAGCCTCTTCCACATCAATACACCTTCTCATACAACTTCTACGATTTTTCAAAATTTTTACGTTTTCTTCTTTGAAAATAACATTCATTTGATCCAACCATACTTTCCATGGTCTTATTTTATTATGTCTTCCACTCACAATTACACTATGTATTTGCTTCGTTAGCCTTTCTTCTTTCATTCGTTCCACATGCCTTAAGCACCTCAACGTACTCTTCTTTACCTTTCTTAATACATCAACCTTATATGACAGAATAAAACAGACACTATACATGACAGAATATGGAATTAAGTAATAAGGGATGAATGCAAACTTAAGTCTAATGTGTTAAGTAAGATGAAGAACAGTACGTTGAGATTGTTTGGGCATGTGGAACGAATAAAAGAAGAAATACTAGGAAAGGCGTGTGAATGGAACAAAAAAAAATTGGAATGGTTAAATCAAGTTAATTATGTTCTGGAAGAAGGAAATGTAGAAAGTCAGAGAAATCGAAGAAGTTGTATTTAGTAGATGTATGAATGTAGAAGTGGCTAAAATGTGTGTCGAGATAGGAAAGTATTGTACTCTGTCCTTTCTGCCTACCTGACAGGGATATTGTGTGATGGTATGCATGTTTATACATAAGTACAGTACCCGTCGGTAAGTAATACACATCGAGCTTAAGAAAGAGACTGTCAGCCATAATCGGCTAACTTCCGCTTTGTAGAGCGTCGTCTCTGTCATTCATACACGTGTTCCGTCGCGAGACTGTTAGTTTATCGTGCGACAGAGACGACGCTCTACAAAGCCGAAGTTAGCCGATTATGGCCGACAGTCTCTTTCTTAAGCCTGATGTGTATTACTTACCGCCGGGTACTGTACAATTGTTACATATTTAACACATGATAAAGTAAAACTATGAATTATGTAGTGAAAACAATTATGTTAATACCACCAGGTACTGTACAGCATTTAAGAAAATTAATCTTCACGTAAGTTATTCGAACAAAATTAACGCCATTAAGAATATAATTTAAATGAATTTTATTTGTTGTTATTTTGTATAAAAATGAAATAAACCGTGAAAATGAAATAAATTAAAATAAAACCATAACTATCTCACGCCGGCCCTGGGTTTAACCGAACTTGAACATGTGGGTAATATATTAGATATGAGGGCAAATA
Source organism: Odontocerum albicorne (assembly GCA_949825065.1). Classification (NCBI taxonomy): domain Eukaryota; kingdom Metazoa; phylum Arthropoda; class Insecta; order Trichoptera; family Odontoceridae; genus Odontocerum; species Odontocerum albicorne. The sequence continues at coordinate 10,695,914 of OX463858.1, forward strand.
GATCCAGATCTAGAACGAGATTTTTTGGCGCCCGGGGCACACATTTGAAAACGCGCCCCCATAATAAGGGGCCACTTTTTTTATCAATACTTTTGCGAACGACTGTAATATTTTCCCCGTACTTTAAAATGGACGATTTTTTTCTATTAGGTGTTAACATAAGTTGTGTCCGTTTTTTTTTCAAATTTAAAAATGAGCACCAAAAGTAAAACAAAACGGTAAAGGTTATACGTCATTCGAAAGAAAATTTTCTGCTTTACTAGAAATTGTGTTTGCTTTTACGTTACACATATTATTTTATTTGATTACAAGCCTTTAAAATGGAATGTCAAGTAGACGAAAGTGAGCATTTTCGACACCTTCTTCTGTTCGCGTTCAATCGAGGCAATAAAGCTGCCAAAGCTGCTCGCGATATTTGCGAAGTGTACGGTGAAGATGCTATGAATGAAAGGACAGCTCGTCGATGGTTTTTGCGTTTCAAAGACGGTAATTTTGACCTCAAAGACATGGAGCGTTCCGGACGACCGCTTAAACCATATTATTCACGAAGCTCCCCTTCAAACCACCGTAGAATTGTCTGAGCAGATGAATTGTAGTCACATGACTGTATATCGTCATCTTAAATCAATGGGAAAAGTCCAGAAGTTCGGCGCTTGGGTTTCACATGTTTTGAGTGAAGAAGGAGTGTTGAATAACAGAAGGAGGTGTCGAAAATGCTCACTTCCGTCTACTTGACATTCCATTTTGAAGGCTTGTAATAAAATAAAATAATATATGTAACGTAAAAGCACACACAATATCTTGTATAGCAGGAAGTTTACTTTGGAATGACGTATATCCTTTACCATTTTGTTTTACTTTTGGTGCTCATTTTTAAATTTGGAAAAAACGGACGCAACTTATGTTAACACCCAATACATAGAATAAAACAATACTTCCAGTCATAAAAAACAGTAAAAATTGGGATATGCAAAAACTCACAACATACTCGTAAATAAACGGATGAAAATGAAACATTTATTTTTTAAGCTTTTCAAAATCATCAATAACTATATCAAAGATTTTGTTAGAAATCAAATGTTAAATATATAGAATATCAATATCTCGCAATTTCTCTTGTTCAAGACTATACCTAAAAAACTATAGATTATTATTATTTACTAAAACTTCTTTCATAAGCTAGAACATTGACAACGTAGTTGGTAAGTTTTAGTAATTTATAATGCTTTTCGTACTATTTTTTTTTCAATTATTTCAATAGTGACGCCATTCAGATATGGCTCCTTGGGCCTGTACCCCGGTCGCTCCATCCTTGTCTCGGCTCTGAATAGATCAATATTATTGTTTGCTTTAAAAGGCCTTTAACTCCCTCATACACTCATTTATTTTCTTAATCAAAAATCCAAAGGTTTTAACAATATATCTATATGAGTTGTTTTTCATATCGTTAACCAAGGTCTGTCCTAATCGGGGTCTCAACGCCTACACTACTATAGGTTTAGCGGTCTGCCACTGAGTCATTGTGATACATACGAGTACATATATCGTTACGCCGTGTTTTGCGGGGTAGTCAGAGATAACATACATATATCCAAACTTTTCTATCCAAGCACACAACTTCCCCTCTTAGACATTCATACATCTCACTATGTACATTTTTCTATTATTCATACGTCTTACTTAATCTTCTTTCAAAATTTAGCCCACTTGATCCAGTCACGTTTTCCTCGGTCATCCTCTTCCACGTACATCTTTCACTTTTGATAAGTACACTCATTTAGTAATTATTTTACCATTCATTCTCTCCAAACGCTCAAACTATCTCAAAACTCCTTTCTTCACCTTACTTTAAACGTCAATTTTATCCATACGTTCATTTCTGATGTCTTCATTCCGCCTTCTTTCATATATGACACTCTACATTGTTTTCTTAGTGCGCGCATCTATAGAACATATCTTTTATGATCCTCCTGTCATTTCTAAGTTTTACTTCTATATGTCGCACGATTATGAATTGTTATTTTTGCTACATTTGATATTGCACGACTGTTGTGTATTACATTATGTGCTTCGTTTATCTTGTTCCCTGTCGCTACCCCTTTTCAATGTTCTTTTTAACTCGCCCATCATACGTAAACATACTGACCAGATAACAGAACTCACCAACTGCTCCAATTTCTTTGAGATATTTTTTTATTTATTTAACACTTTTATTGCAAATACAATCTGGCGGGCTTATTGCCAGGCGGCAATCTCTTCCAATCAACCAGACTTAAGTAAATGAAGCCAGTTACACGGTCGCATAAATCATTCAAATGACTATCCATCCCCCACGAAATCCATAAACACATACATGAGCATACGCCCACAAAGACGGTCAATCACCCGAAAATACCTTTTCATGTAAAGTGAGATATCATCAATTAAAAGAAAAGGAAGGGATGGTGGTGAGGAAAGGAAAAGAAAGGTCTATGAGTTAACCCATAGATCGCACACACTTTTTACCACATCTCTTTGTATAACCATAACCTTTGTTTTCGCTACATGATATTGCTAAAGCCGTTTATCACAAACTTTTAACTTCGATTCTGTCCTTTTACCAACGGAATTTTTTGCGTTCATTTCGATTAATTCGCAGATCACATTTTGTGGTACTACGATGAAAAGTATATAAATAATTTCCAATGGGATCTCCATTTAGTCTAACATCGGTACATCAATACATATGTAGGCTACTCTGATCTAAGGGTAGTTTTGTTGCTTTCTAAGTATGGACAGCTTGTATTGTATTACACTTTCGTTGTATACGGTACAAACTGGCGCGCTTATTGTCATATGGCAATATCTTTCATCCAACCAAAAATATGTTAAAGAGACCTTAAATTAAAACCAGACTGATATATTTAAAAAAAATGGGTTCTAACGGGAATAGAATTCGTAAACTCCAGGTTGGGAGACAATAATCTTACCAACTAGGCCACGGAGGTCATCATCTTGCTGGGATATCAGAACACTAGGCTTTATAAGTACATTTAATGCGTTGTTATTTTCTTTCTTCCATGAATACATTGTTTTTTTCCTTCTTCCATGAATACATTGTTTTTTTCCTTCTCAATCAAATATCCAAGATCGGGTCTTCTAGCTGCCATGCCTGATAGGACCTTAACTCTTTTGAACGGGACTGCTTCGGATATTGACATATTTCATATCACATTAAACAAGCAATTTTTTTTTTCTAAGATTGGGGGTGTTAGAAAGCACTCATCAACGTATTTAAGTGACTGCATATATGCGTGTATGTATGTGTATGCATATATAATCTATAATTTTTTATAAATGTAACTATATTTTTTCTGTATTTTTCCTTTATTTATTTTCCTTTACAGGCTTAGCCTGTATTGAGAAAATAAATAAATAAAAATGACATCGTCATTGCTATTCTTTTGACATTTAAGTGAGTTGCTACCAAAGGAATAAATAGTGAGGATTTGATCTTATAGGAATTTATTTTATCCCTCAATGTGTGGGTGTTGATAGGATCGAACTTAAAAGCTAAATATTTTTTCGAACGGTTAACTCACCTGCTTTTCCCATATTTCCACTGATTATTGTAAATGTTACGAGATTATTATAAATGTAAGAGTTATGATCAAAGAAAAGATCCCTTTGAGTGTTTAATTGATTATTGAAATACTTTTGACCGACTACAATATGATAATATTTTTGACCGACTACAATATGATAATACTTTTGACCGACTACAATATGATAATACTTTTGACCGACTACAATATGATAATACTTTTGACCGACTAAAATGTGATAAACCGATTAAAAATGTGCAAGATGCTCACGTTGACAATATGTGCAAGATGCTCACGTTAACAAAATGTGCAAGATGCTCACGTTGACAATATGTGCAAGATGCTCACGTTAACAAAATGTGCAAGATGCTCACGTTGACAAAAAAGATGAAAATAAATATTTCTTGACAACATTAAAAGGTCAAATTTGGTAAAACTAAAATATTTAGTTCGTGGAAATTTAAAGAGGTGTGTGTCAGGGATGCATAATTTTATCGCTTCTATTTAGATAAAAAAAATATCTTTCATTGAAAATTAACTAAAAGCGTATAAACATAAACGGAGTGTTTATTTATGTACGAAATTTTTTATTTATTTTTATTTATTTATTATTACACATTACAAGAAATATACATAATTTGCGAAAAAACAACAGGTAATTTAATTTAGACATACGAGTACATTATTTTAAAGGATCTGGGTTTGTCACCTTTCATTTTTCGTATCCCCAGTAAACTAGGCTTTTGCCTGTATCTCACTGAGGATAGAAAATACATCGATAATATATTGATTCTGGTCATCGATAATATATAGATTATGTCGAGTAAGACGACTAAATACTTGTATTTATGTTTGAAAAATGAAATTTACTTTCATAAGTTGACAGTCTTGTGGTAGCATATCTCTGCAGCTGCACGGGAAAATCCACAATTTAAAATATCTAGGAAAACAAATTATTCCTGACGTTGACCCAGATATTGAAGATAGATATCGAATCGAATTGGCACATGAACGATTTCTCAAAATCAGATAAATTTTCTGCAACGATATCTTGAATCTCAAACTATGGCTGAGTTTGATTTAGCTTTATATACGAGTATACTCTATTCTACTTAATGGTGTTGAAACATAGGCCATGAAGACCATAATTATTAATGTGGAGGAGGCGATGAATGCACGACGTGCTATGAAAATTTAGCGCTCTGTCCATTCTTTCTACCCGAACAGGGAAATAGCTTGATGTATGTCCATATAAAACTCCCAAATCTGATATTTTAGTTCAATATACAAAATTCATTGGTCAATGAAATGAACAATGACAATTTATATTTTAGTTCAGTATACAAAATTTATTAGTCAATGAAAAGAACAATGACAATTTATAAGAAATATTCGTATATATCGGAATTGTATTATATATAGTTAAGGCATTGACATTGTGGGTGTTTAAATAAATTATTATTTGTTTAGTTAAACACTGTTTATTCCACTTTATATAACGGTATAACCCTACCGGTTTCAAGCTTTTCCCCTCATCATCAGTGGAGCATAAATAAGACTTCAAGGGAATAAACAGTGTAACTAAATAAATTACGATATATTGCAAGCATTCGAAATTTGAATTCGTCGGAGAATGCTGAAAATTTCATGGTAAAACACTTTGATACTATGCCGAGCAGGAAGTTCTTTAATGCCATAGTGATGTAAAGAGAAATGTCTGAAAATTAATGTTGTGAAATCTAAAGTCTTGGTGGTAGAAAACTGAGAATGGAAAAGTAAATGTGTTATATGGTAAGTAATGAAAGATGAGAGTAAATTGAAGAATTCTGCTATTTAGGTAGTATTTTCTCAGATGACGAAAGGTTACGAGGGAAATGAAACGATGCATTCGACAGGAAACAAATTCGATGGGTCACTAAAACGTATATACTCGAACCGGACAGTATCAAAATCAGCGTGGTCGAGGAAGTATAGTTGAATCAAGTAAATGATATTTGGAAAGAAGGAAACGTAAGAAGTTAGAGAAATCGTAGGAGCTGTAAGGGAAGGTTTCTGGATGTGAATGATACGAAATATGTTTATCGAAATAGAAAATCTAGCCCTCTGTGCTCTCTGCTTATGCCAGCAGGAGTGCGGCCTGATGATATGTATGTTTTTTGGTTTTTCTTTGAGAAAGATTTCTTGAAATCAATATTACGTCATTTACGTTTAAAGTCTTTTAATTAGTTTGATGGGTACGATCTAAAAGCTATTTGATGATTGAATCTATTCAACATTATACATTAATATAATGAATTACTTTCAATCCATTGGTCCATAAACCTTTACACCCCTGAACTCATCCCTTATCAATAATACATACCCATCTAAATAACCCATTAGTACCCTTGATTAGACTATTAACAATTTTTAAAAATATAATTGAAATTTAGAGAGCGAGTAAATCAAATATACTATACATGATGTTACAAGAACAGTATACCATACACATTAAAACTTAAAAGGAAAGGAATAAGATAAACAGTAGATACTGTATGAAATATGGAGGAGGCAATAAAAGTATGTCGTGCTTGGAAAGTTTAGCGATCTGTCTATTCTTCGTACCCCAACAGGGAAATGACGTGATGTACGAGTATCTATCGGAAGCTCGTGAAAGTTTATGGTAGTGATGTGATGAGTCGACAACATGTCACGAAGTGGGTTAGGTTGTTCAGAGAAGGCCGTACTAATACTCACGACGAGTCAAGGCAGTGATTTCTGACGAACTTGTGCAAAAATTTGAAGAACAAGTGTGAAATGACCGCCGTGTGACGCTTGACGACATTCACGAAGAATTTCTTGACATTTCTCGAAGTCTCCTTGGTGATATTGTGTCGGAAAAACTTGGTTACAAGAAGTTGTGTGCAAGATGGGTGCCCAGAATGCTCACACCGGAGCACCGTCAAAATCGCGTGACCGCCGCGCGTGAATTTTTGGATCGTTTTGCACAGGAGGGAGAAGTTTTTCTGGACTCTACCGTGACGGGGGATGAGACGTGGGTGTGTCACTACACCCCAACAATTTTCCAACGATCAGGAGGTCGAGGAAGCTGTGAAGAAGTGGCTGAAAGAGCTGGCGGCGTAGGTCTATAACACTGGCATACAAAAGCTGGTGCCCCGACTACAGAAATGTCTCGATCTCAATGGCGATTACGTTGAAAAATAGTTTTATATATTTGTGAAGTATCCTGTGAATTTCAATTAAATACAATCATTTTTCGATCCTACATAAATGTTGTAACCTTACTTTCTAGATGATCCTCGTATGTTCTAATAAAATCTTCAAATCTGATATTTTAGTTCAATACACAAAATTCAGTGGTTAAAAGAACAATGAAAATTGATGATATTTTCTAATGAGATCGATTTTCCAACGATATCTTGAATCTCAAACTATGGCAGAGTTTGATTAAATACTACTATATATTATGCGCCATTCTACTCAATGGTGTTGAAATACTGGCTATAAAAATATAATGTTTAATATGGAGGAGGTGTGTTCACATAAAATTTTCAAAACTGATATTTTAGTTTAATACACAAAATTCAAGTCAAAAGAATAATGAAAATGGCTAATAAATATATACGCTGTCGCAATTTTGAGGCACAGCGATTTTGTAGATAAAAGTTGAACTCACAAAAGAGTTGCGAAAAAGCATATTTGCTCTCTTTGAAAAATCTTAGCATTCGCTTACAAAATTTACTATAATTTTAATTTATGGTTAGGAACAGTTCATGCGATACTTGCTGCAGTATTCGAGGAATCCAGTGTCTTGAATCCAAGAGTACTTGATTCGAGGAACGCCGAGTGCTGTCCAAGTGACATAATTCTGGGTGGATATGATTCATTGCATTTATTTATTAAGCATTTAAATGTGCAATATATATTTTAGCAGGTTAATTGCCAAAGGGAAATCATTTTTGCCACACTAGAAAAAAATGATTTTCAGTATAGGGTGACAGATGTACGAAAGATGACGACCTCCGTGGTCCAGTTGGTAAGAACCGATTTTTAAAAAAGGATTCCAGTCTGATTTTAACTTAAGGCCTCTTTAACATCTTTATTTATTTAACACTTTTATTGCAAATACAATCTGGTGGCCTTATTGACAGGCGACAATCTCTTCCAACCAACCAGACAAAAGTAAATGAAGCAAGTTATATGGTCGCATAAATCATTCAAATGACTATCTATCCCACGAAATCCATAAACAAAACATTAAGTTCACACAACAAGTCCAAATCGATAGACAAAACAAAGTCCGGGCCCAAAGCAAAAAAACAGTAGGTATGAAAACAATAACTTGCGAGAAAGGAGATGCGAAGCTCACAGCGTCAGGTATCGTACTGCTCAAGTCAAGGCTTACAAGTTTTGACACGAAAAAGAGCGAGATAGCAAATGGACGCCATTTGCTATCTCTATCTCATCTTTTGTACGGTTTGAGCCGGTCGGTGGTAGCTAGTGGAATCTTGCGCTATAGTTAGATATTGCTAACATGAAAAACAACAGTTAATATGTGCCAGAAACAAAATGAAGTAGATTTTGCATTAATACCTTTCACTTGAACTTTTTATAGTATTCCGGAAATGCCCAGTACATTGTTTTTACCACAGAAGGCCAAAGTTTAGCGTAAAAATTTTAATTAAGATTTTTTTTATTTTTCCAAGTAATTTTTTTGTACACCCCTAATAATTTTGGAAATCATTTTGTATGCGATAGATTATGATGATACTATTCAAAGGTATTTCACATTAAAACAAATTACAAAAATGGTAATTTGTACATAACGCAGCAAAAAATCTGATGCAAGGTGGGGAATTTTACGAAATTTTACAAAAGTCAGAATAACTTTAAAACGGCAAGGTTTTTACTGAGGTCAAGTTTTGATATTCTGGTATATCTTGACCTAATCTATCATCGCCCTAAATATGATTCACTCTTTACGGGACACCCTGTGTAGCCAGGATATAGGAGGGGTTATTGAGGATTGTGGGAAGACCACGAAATACGCTACGTCAAAATATGTTTTTTGAGTCGTTGTTCAAAACGCGTTAACGACAGGGCGAGTCTTGTGTTTACTGTTTCAGAACCTTTTGCCATGCCTTTGATGCACTAAGAACAGGACAATATATTTTTACAAGTTCACGTTTAGAAAAAAAAGTAAATATTGTATTTGATAAATCATGTGATGGGCAGAAATGAGTTGAATGAATTAATTTATTTCTATCTTCCATCCTTAATGGATTAGTTCTTAAGAGATGATTAAGGGTAGCTTTAATGCCGGGAATTTATAAGCCCAGTGTTTGTAAAAAGATAAATCTCATTACTGTTAAGAAATTAATTTATTTATTTTGGATGCCATTAAGTTTGGGAAGCGTCTATAGCAGCCATTAAGGAAGAAAATGGCAACAATGTCTTCTTGAAATGGACCATTTTAAATTAAAATGCTCGATGAATATATTATGCTACGCTTGAAAAATTTAAAGTTAATTTTAAATTGGATTTTTATCGAACACATATAAAAGTTAAATAAAGCCCAGGTTTTTTTTAAAAACGGATTCCAGTCTAGTTTTAACTTTAGGTCTCTTTAACATTTATCTATGGTTGGAAGAGATTACCACATGGAAATAAATTCGCCAGGTTGTACCGTATACAACGAAAGTGTAATACAATACAATACAAAAATATTATGCTATCACGCCATTTCTCCGTTGTGGTAAGCAAAAGGATAAGACGCTTGACTTTTTTATCACGAGCTACTTCCTTCGCTTTCCTTGCATCCATACATAATCTCATACGGCTTCTTCTGTTTCCCTTACTCGTCACCTTTCCTTGCTTCAAAATTTCATTAACTTGAAGTCTAATCATACTTTTCTCGGTCATCCTCTACAACGATTCCTACTCATGATTTTACTATATATTTATTTAGTTTCTCTTTCATAACCCATCCATTCTAGATGTCACTATTAAAGGTGCGTGGCAGTGCGGTTAAGCACTGGACTCCATGCAAAAGGTCGCCGGTTCAAGCCCCGCTATTACCCTTGAATGATACAGGTTCGATTCTAGTTTGAACCCATTTTTTTAAGAAGGATTTCTGTCTGATATTTACTTAAGATTTAACAACTCGCCAGGTTGTACTGTTTACGACGAAAGTGTAAAACAATACATTTGTTATGTTAGCTTTTCTTTATTTATTCGTTCTACATGCCAAAACTATTTAAACTTTATTTATTATTGATTTTTTTAGGTCCTTTGCACATCAAAGGTTGCCCTAGTTCGTAAAAGGACCAAACATAACAAGTACAAGAAAAAAACTGTGTAAAACAATGTAACATTTTAAGACTTTGATAAAAATAATTGTAAAAATATATTACATATGTTACACTAAAACACTAGGCAAAATGTAGCCTATTACTCGTAGATAAAACAGGGTCTTTCAATAAAGACGCTCGAAATTTGTTAGGTTATAGCGGCCATGTTGTTAAAGCAACATCTGTCAAATTTGTTGTCAATTGTTTAGTAGTGTATGGCAAATCACCATGGAAGGTTATAGCGTTAAATAACGTGTGCAAACCATCAAATTTTATTTTCAAAATCAGTGCTCCGTTCGAGAAACGTTCCGCGCATTAAGTGATTTTTATCCTCGCCACAACCGTCCTGCCGAGTCGACTATTCGACGTTTGGTGGCCAAATTCAAATCAACCGGTTCGATAAATAATCAGCCAACACCCGTACGTCACCGAAACGCAAGGGCTGCTGAAAACATGGCTGCTGTGGATGGCGGACATTTGAACGACGTTATATTTCATACTTAATGCCATAAAATATTCTTTAAAATAAAAAAAAAATAGTGGATATCTCAGACACAACTTGTTTTGTTTACATTTAAAAACCGAGCGTCCTTATTGAAAGGCCCTGTATTAAAAAATATTTCAAGTACTACACTAAATTTAAGAGATTTTTCCTGAAGGAGCTGAGCGACACATGAAACAAGTCTATATGAGGACACACACGGTTAAAAAAAGTGATTGCCCTACCTACTCATACCGGTATCTCCAAAGCTCCGAGAGCTTTTCTTCATCGAGCTCAATACAACTAGCCTTACGTTCACATTCATCCCTAATCCCTTTACTTTCAAATTTTGGTTACCCATCAAAACTACGGTTAGAGATTTTACGTTTCTTTGTACATAAAATAGAATATATATTATATATTTCTTTCATAATTTATGTTTTATTCTAAGAAAAAGGAAAACACACTTTGTCATCGTAGTATTGTATTTTGGAAGTATCCTTTTCGGAATGATTTATTTGACAGCACGGGAAAATATGGCCATCGTCTGTGGATATTAATCTTTACATTCAGACTTTTTTGCACTCAGATAATTTTTCCAATATATAGAAAAAGTTTTTCTTATGGTCTCGTTTAATAAATTACGGGTTATGAGAGAATACGTACAGGATATAATGACAAGATAAATTGTATGAGATTTACCAAATTGGAAGTAATCTTTTGATATTTTAGAACACGTTCGAATTCGTGCCAATGAAATAAGAGATGTCAAAAACACTGCCTCTCGATTGGTCCAATAATAATAATAGAATGACAAATTATACCATAAACCGTCATTTAGAGAGAGCAGACTTCTCAAGCGTGCCCAAGTCTTCGTTTTGCCAATCGTGTTTTTTTACATTCGATTTTCATAAATAAATAAAGTTTTTTCAATGCGTCTCGCTCTTCCACTAGCATTTTTACTGTCCTGAATCTTTGGATGGAAATTAAACATTTAATTACGTCAATTTTCTAAAACTTGCTTTATATCACTGTTTTTTTCTAATATCAAAGGATACTTTGATCCCTTTTTTAAATAACTTATTGTGTTTTATCATACTTTTATCGTATAACGTGTTTCTCGCGGGAAGCACAAACGCCTGTGATCTGATCTGTAGCATTCCTTTGTGTATTTTACGTAATGTTTAGTTTATCTCCTTTATTTAATGAGTTTCCTTAAGAGTAATGACTATTATTTATTATCAGAAAATTACTTGAATGTCATGTTTACTTGGTGGTGTAATCAAATATCAGTGGCTCTAAACAAAATACGCGTTTAAACTTAGAAATTAAAAAAACGCCGAAATTGTGCCGCGCACAGGATTAGTGGAATTTGATTTTTAACGCGGTGTACAGGATAAAGTACAATTTGGTGGGTTTATTGCCATGTGAAAAATCCTTTTAATCAATTAGAAAAATACTAAAGAGACCTTGAATGAAAATTATACTGCATTTTTTTTTAAATCTGGGTTTCGTTGGGGATCGAACCCACAACTCCGAGGGTTGGGGGGCTGGGAGATAAACGTCCTGCCAACTAGGCCACGGAGGTTTTATCCACAGGATGGTTGACAATCATACTCAATGATGAGGGATATCCTATCGTATTAGTGATGCCGTCATATCGAAGAGTATGACCGGGAGATAACATTATCTTCTGTTTCATTTATTAAGCCTTCAGATGTATAATTATTGGAGTAGTTCCAATGATAATTGTTTTTCGGAATTAATTTTTGTAACTCTTTTTTATTAAAAAAAAGAACCAACGAGAATTTTTACAATCGATAATTGATTTAAAACTTATTAAACCTATTTATTCGGTTTAAAAAGAAATGTTGACATTTCAATTGATTGTGTTACGAGTAATCGAGTTTCTTTTTTCTGCCGAAACCTTTAACGGGTTAAAAGGATTTTATATCAATATTTATATGAGAGTATTTGTGCAATGATAATTGTATAAAAATATTGTATCGTGTATGAAGAATTTTCAATTGTGTTATTGTACAAAATTTATAAGGAATATTACTAATAGGTTTAACAGATTTTTTAAATCAGTGCTTATTGTTCATTAAATATATGATTATAATTAACTAATTGATTAATATTGGTTTTCAATTATGCTGTGGGGAAGAAATTCAATCAATGTGCGGGTTCATTACGGAAACAATAACATTAAATAAGCGGCCTACGTACAAACTCCGAATATATTAAAGAGAAATTGTTTGTTATATTATATATGTTACGATTACAAAGTGGAATATGGTTATCCGGAAAGTTGTTTACTTTGGTTCGAGTTCATAATATTTAAGCTCAAAATTGACCAAATAATAGACAAAACCAAATCATATCTGGACACGGAGTTGGTATGCCTGAATACAGACTTCCAAGAAACGTCCTCTTGGTGATCTGACAGAGGGTAGAAGAAAGCACGGTGGACAGTGCAAGATATATACGGACGTATTGCATAAGACGCTTAAAAACATTAATGCTCAGCAGAACTAGAAGCAAACAAAAAGCAGATAAAGCCAACTGGTAAATAACTGTTGCTTATTATCAAGCACCCAATAGAGAAATAAGATCCAAACAAGCTGCAGTACCGAAGCTCCTTGTTATATATACAACAGGATATGCCTATCACAAAATGGTTTAATAGTCATCTCCGGTGATACCAACGTCAAGTACCCTAATCCACCACTTGGTATTGTGTCTTTTATTCTATACGTTTTCCTTGGTCTTCCTCTTCCCCGGCTCCTTGTCATATATGATATGTACCGCAGTTCCTTGTTATATATACAACAGGATATGCCTAGTACAAAATGGTTTAATAGTCATCTCCGGTGATACCAACGTCAAGTACCCTAATCCACTACTTGGTATTGTGTCTTTTATTCTATACGTTTTCCTTGGTCTTCCTCTTCCCTTTCTTTCATCATACCTCATTTCCACATGTCTAACGTCCAAACCATTTAAAATATTTACTGTCCATACAACGAGACTTTGGAATCAGTTACAAACTAATGTTAGACTCGCACCGTCCTTGGCATGCTTTAAGAAGCGACTGAAAAAAACTCTTAATTTTTAGTCAGTAATATAACGTGTTTCATTCCTGATTTTTTTTTCTCTCCACCATCCTTTTTTTTTCTTTTATTGATGATATCTCACTTTTATTTAATTATGAATATGTTCATAAATTTCATAAAGATGAATAATCTTTTGAATATTTTTTGCGATCATGTAATTACCTTTATTTAGGTTTGTCTGGTTGCTTGGAAAAGGTTACCGTCTGGCAATAAATCCATCAGATCGTATTTACAATTAATCATTCAATAAATAAATAAATTAGCTTATTTTTTATCTTACTTAAAACATCCATTTTATCTATACATTTATATTTGATGTATTCATTCCGCTTTCTTCCAAAGAACGAAGAAAACGTAAGGTTTATGTATAATAGAAAATTGTTCATGACAAAATTTACGAATATGAAGGAGACGAAAATTGTGTGCTTAGAAATATAAGTTTGAAGATCTTTTCATTTGCCTATTACGATCTCTGCCTACCCCGCAAGGGACAAGGCGTGATGATATATATGTATTCAGAAAAAAATACCAAAAATATACTGCAAGAAGAGGAATTAAAATCAGTGATCCTGCAAAACCACAACTGATTGTTTAAATTGAAACAGTAAACTGATCTTTCCTTTTCGTTTGTCTATTCTATAAAAAATCTGAACTGAGAAGGGTTCAAGTAAATAGAGGAGACCTCATATTTTATGTAGGTGACCCTCACCCAGGACGGATTGCGGCGAAGGTATTTCAATTTTAGATCCAGCGGAACTCGATCCCTTTAGAGTCAGGAGAAAAGTAAATATTCCGATCGAGTTTGGAACTATTGAGATTCAGAAAGTGCTTGATTGTCTTTGCTGACATCTCAGGTTCGCCGATAAAATCTATTCCATGCAGAGTCAGTTGGTTTAGATATAGGGGCATAAAACTTTTGAGTCGGAATAACCAAATCATATAAGAAAGTACCATGTTTTATGTTAGATATTTTTTCAAGACCCTTTCTGTATTTTTTTCTTAATGATTACGAAAACCAGTTATCAACAAATTTTAGATTCGCTCAGTTACTGCCATGTTTAAAAAAAAAAAACGACATTAAAAACTCTCCATTCCCGATTTTCCTTTTCTCTTGACCATTCCGTCCTTTTTCCTTTGTTTGATGATATCACATTTACATTTTTATAACATTTTATACAGGTGAATATTGATTTGAATATTTTTTTGCAGCCATGTAACTTCTTTATTTACTTTTATCTAATTTGTTGAAAGAGATTGCCGCATGACAATAAGCTCGCCAGATTGTTTTACAATGCAGTGTTAAATAATAAAAAAAAAATAACCCTCAAGGTCTTGCTGGTAAGATGTATCTTGCAATCTAGAAGTTGCGTGTTTATATTCCGTTAGAACCCAGATTCAAAAATAATAATAAAGAATTCAATTTGGTTTTCACTATGTACTAAACAAGTTATATATTTATTGATTTTATAAATTGCTATAAATATTGTGATTATTAAAAATTTCAAGGCAGAAGAATGGAGAGGTAAACGCGAAGAGGTTTTAGAGAAAATCTGAATTCCTTCTCTTTTATTTATTAAAATTTTCTTGTTTCCTTTTGGGGAAAATACTAAATATTCTGAATCAATTTACACTAAATACAAATTGAAACTTAGTGTAAGTCTTGTAAATTTAATACCGATTTTAAATGAGAAACTATTTCTACCTTTCTGACTCAATAACTCAGTATTACAAACGTGAGATAATAAGTTTATTTTGTCCATAGTATTTCAAGTTGGGATTCTAAATATTCCTAACTTTAATGTTTGTTTTATACTTAACTTGAACTTAGGGCATACTAAGTAGAATTCTGATTATTTTGAACAGGGCGCGTGTCTAAGTATTATGTTTCTTTATGATAATAACCTTCTTTACGCTTTCTAGCGAGACTTTGAATGTAATAAATAGTATAAAAATACAAGAATATCTTTAAAAGTGACAAGAACACGTTGAAATATGACAATCTTCGTGGTCTAATTGGTAAACTACTTGTTTTCCAGCTTGCAGTTTAGAAGTTTGATTACCGTTGGAACCAAAATTATTTTAAAAAACAGCTTCATTTTAGTTATTATTTAAGGTCTCTATAACATATTTTATATTGTATCCTGATCTTGAATTTAACAAATAATTTAATAATACAAGAGTAACTAAAAATAAAAAGAAAACTTTGAAAGATGCCAACCTTCGTTGCCTATTTCGGTGCCTAGGCAAGACACCAAAGTTCCAGCTTGGAGTTTACAGGCTCCATTGCCGTTGGAACCCAAATTTACTATTTTTAAAACGAATTCCGGTTTAGTTTTTACTTAAAGCCTCTTTAATATTTGTTTTTTTGGTTGTAAGTGATTGTTAGATAATCAGGCTGTACCTGTATACAAAGAAAGTCTTATACAATCAATCTTAAGTACATCGTCATCCCTAATGTGTGTTCTGTCATATATTGTCTCCCATGGATTTTTCACAGTACACGCATTTGTTCAACATTTCTTCAGTTCAGCCTTCCCAACGTTCATGTTTCAGTTATATACATCAAAGTTGGTTCTATAATACTGTTATGGACTATCTATCGAAACTGTTCGAATATGTTTAGTATCCTATTAATTTAGTTTCCTCGTCAAAAATTATATACACAGTATGTGTTATTTTTTCAAGATATTTGTATTTATTGCCTTATGTGTGTGTCTATTTATCGCCTTATTGGGTGTTAACATAAGTTGTGTCCGTTTTTTTAATTTTAAAATGAGCACCAAAAGTAAAACGAAATGGCAGAGCGTATACGTCATTCGAAAGAAAATTTTCTGTTCTACAAGATATTGTGTTGCGTTTATGTAACACATATTATTTTATTTGATTACAAGCCTTCAAAATGGAATGTCAAGTAGGCGAAAATGAGCATTTTTGACACCTTCTTCTGTTCGCGTTCAATCGAAGAAATAAAGCTGCCAAAGCTGCTCGCAATATTTGCGAAGTGTACGGTGAAGTTGCTATGAATGAAAGGACAGCTCGTCGATGGTTTTTGCGTTTCAAAGACAGTAATTTCAACCTGAAAGACATGGAGCGTTCCGGACGACCATTGGACTTCGATGAGGACCGCTTAAACCATATTATTCATGAAGATCCCCTTGAAACCACCGTAGAATTGGCTGAGCAGATGAATTGTAGTCACATGACTGTATACCACCATCTTAAATCAATGGGAAAAGTTCAGAAGTTCGGCGCTTGGGTTCCACATGTTTTAAGGGAAAACAACAAAAATTAACGTTCGACTATTTCTGCTGGTTTGCTCGCGCGTCATCGAGCTACGCATGGCCACAAGCAAAGGTTCCTTTACCGCATCATTACTGGTGATGAAAAATGGTTTGAAAATGGTGATGAAAAATTTTTGAAGGGGATCTTCATGAATAATATGGTTTAAGCGGTCCTCATCGAAGTCCAATGGTCGTCCGGAACGCTCCATGTCTTTCAGGTCGAAATTACGTTACTTATTAAATTACTCACAACACATCACATAACTAAAATGAAAATCAACAAAAGTGAAAAACATGATAACTTGAAAACACTACCAACACAGAAAAAATATTTATGTATGTATGTATATAAAACGGAAAAATATGGTACAAGTGTCATGAATCAAAAATAAAAATTGAGTAGCGCTTTATAATTAAAAACTGATTTAAATTAATCACGATTAATTTAAAATAAACATAGTGAAAAAACTGATTTATTTTTGTTTCCCCGAAAACGGAAATCGGAATATATCCCGAAAACCTGAATGGAAGTCTAGCATCTTACCAGGAGGTTGTCGTTGATTAACGTTATTTTAAAAGCTGTATTTTAGTAAGTGTCGTATTGTATTCGGAAAAAAATATTGCCAGGGTCTGACTCATTATTTTTTAAATTATAATTTTGCTTGAGGAAAATCTGTTCCCTAAATTCTGCTATATAAAATGTTTTTTTTATTATTATTAATAAAAATAATAATCTGTCAATAATGGCAGAAGTAATTCATAAACTAAATTTAATATATTTAGAAAATATGTTTGATTTATTTTTAAATTTTCATTTGAAAGTACGTGGATTTTCATAAAAAAATTGGCTTACAAAATCATTTCAAAAAGTGACATCTGTCAAAGAGTACTTGAAAAATAAAGATTTTTTGAATATAGAATTTCTCAGTATCTGATGTACAGGCGCGGAGATTTTTTTTTATCAATAACAATTTATGGCATGGAAATATAATTTTTATTATGAGGTTCATACTTTTTTTCCCATTACGGAGAGATTCTTTCTTTCTGTTGAATGGCGACGAGCCCTCAACAGGAAACCTCTTCACACAACTCAAAAAAATCCTTGCCGATCCATCGCACCTGATAACTTTTCCCTGCTTTTACAATAACACAATCCAGTAAAAAATCACAGATTGTGCCTCTACAAAAACAAAAAAATAATCACCCAACACGAAAAAAAAAGATCTTCAAGAAAATTTCGATCCCAACATAACGATATGAAAGCCAAATTTGAATATGGGGGAAACGGAAAATATACGTCATATAAATTAAAGCGCAGAGTATGTTGGAAAACAATGTATGATATAATAAATAGGAAATAATGTAAATTGAAAGATATGGTAATAAAGATGAAAAAGGAGCTTTGACCTGTTTAAATCATACAAAGGCACAAACGACTACGCAATAGGAAAAAAAGAAAATAATAGAAAAAAACTTCACATGGCCGAATTTATCAATGCTGAAATAGGGAAAACTGAAGTCCTTTGTAGTAGGGAAGTATGCATGACGAGGTGTATGAATTTGGCACAAGCGAATAATGTGTGAGGGTAAAATGAAATGGAAGTACATAATATATTTGATTATCTAAATTGGAGCATGGCGTGCTGGGGAATATGATGATTAAAGATTTTTAAATGTCGTAAATATATGGGAATGAGAAGGTTATAAAGGAAAGATAATATAACTATAATAATTTTCCATCAAATCTCTAAATTTAGTTCTACTAAAGAAGTTTTAATTATATTTTAGAGTATATCATTCGCTGGAAAAAAAGAGGAAAATTTAATCGTTAACATACTTGAGCAAGTGACTCATTGAGGAATTCCTCTTTCTAACGTGTTTCTGAATAGCCCACTCCGAATTTAATTCAACCCCTAACATGTACGAGTAGGACTTCGTAATAAATCCCATGAGTTAACCGCACACTGTGTCTGGGCGGAGCTGTGCTGTATAAGGTAGTAGTTATTTATGGATAATCAGTTAAATTTACTGAACCTACAGCTGTTTTTAGGTATACAAAGTACATACATTATTTATTTATATTTAAAGGCTTTGCAGATAATAGAAATTTAATATAATTACACAAAAGAACCTTTCCGATCGATTTCGTTAATTACACAAAAACCCCTTCTTGTAGAATCAGCCAGATTTTGTATGTGTGTGAAATGAAAAGACATTTCCCGATTTATTGTACCCTAGACTCTAGAGTACGATAAATTGGGAAAATAACAAATCGAAAGGCATACCAATTCAACGTGGAGTCCGACAAGGTTGTATTTTGTCACCTATGTTATTCAATCTGTACTCTGTAAAGTTTTCAAGGAAGCACTATATAACTTGTATCTGGGGGTCAAAGTGAATGGTGTATGCGTCAATAACATCAGGTACGCAGATGACACGGTTGTTTTGGCAGACAGTATTGACGACCTTCAAACGCTTATAGATAGAATTAACATAATGAAGCCGGTGTGAGGTTGGGACTGAACATGAACGTGTGTAAAACTAAGTTCATGGTGTTTGGCCGGCAGGATCACGCAGGAGCATGTCTTAAATTGAAGGGTGCTGATATAGAGAGAGTGAAAAAAATTAAATACCTCGGAAGTATCCTAGTGGAAGACCTTGACCCAGAAGCCGAAGTCAAGTGCATAATTGAATCATCTCGTGCGGCTTTTAATAAAATGAGAAGTGTATTCTGCGATGATAATCTAAACTTGAAACTTCGACAACGGTTAGTCAAATGCTACGTTTGGTCAGTGTTATTGCATGGAGTTGAATCATGGACCCTCAAAGTTGGTAGTATGAACCAACTGGAAGCATTCGAAATGTGGATGCACCGGAGAATGCTTCGGATACCCTGGACGGATATGGTCAGTAACACAAGGGTTCTTCAAAGAGCCAAAGTTGATAGATAGTTGCTGACTAATATTAAAATCCGAAAGGTGTCCTACTTCGGTCATGCACTTAGAGGAGCAAAGTACAAATTACTGCACCTGATCATCTAAGGCAAAATAGAAGGCCGAAGAGGTGTTGGCAGGAGGCAAATCTCCTGGCTCCGCAATATACGTGATTGGACTTGGATAAGGGGCATTGGAGATCTTTTTCGGGCTGCCAGGGACAAATATGCCTACTCTCAAGTGATATTCAACGTTGGGGGGACCTGACATGACACTGAGAAGTAGAAGACTCTAGGGCCTAGAGGTATCATTATTGATTAATTAATATTAGTTGTCTCAGTACGTGGACAATATGTTGTGAAGTAACTTCTATCCTAAGATTTTTCTCATCCTTCGTTTGGCCAATTCCAAGGAGTTTACAGGGCGTAATAAGGATCCTGCAAAAGTCATAAAGATGGACATTGGATATAATATAGAAGATGTTCTGTGATTTGTCTTTTTCCGGACTAGCTGTTGGAAGTGCGAAGACCAAATCCAATTCATAATTATTTGATACGTTGCTAGCTGACAGTTCTTTGTTACTTTCTCTCACAATCTCAAAGCCTCCTTGATCTTTTAAAGTTAACAAAACATGATTTTCGTTTTCTAACAATGTGACCAACTATTCAAATGATAGAAAAGTCGAGATTTGGATAGCATCAATAATTGAGGGTGACAGTTTCTTAATTGCGATCAAACTAATGACATCATTCTATTTGAAAGATTTCATTATACGCTGGTAGTAAATAAAGGGTTCTTGCATCTTCACGTATGGGTAGTATTGTTCAACACTCGTAATAACAAACTGCGAGTTCCATGTTTATTCCAATGATTCTAAACCCGAAGGCTCGATTAATGGGACCGATGAAAATACTGTCTTCCGGACACACTTTTCATTACGAGTATATCCACATCGCCATCCAAATTAACGAATGCCCTAAAAAGATCGTAAAATTTTAAAGCCATGATAAAAATCCCGGATTTTATATTCAGAATAAAAATAGCTTTAAAGTGAAAATGGTCACGTCTTGTAAAATTCCACGTGCTGATTCTTGGTATTTCGCTAGAAGTACTTTTCAGGGGAAGTTTTAAAAGGGAAATGTTGTGATCACATTTCTTCAGTTGTCAAGACCCCCAAATCAGGACTCGGCAACCTTTTGATACTTTTTTTATTTAAAAAATAAACCCATTTAACGGACTTGATTTTTTCGCATGTGTGTATAGTATACTCGTATCTACGAGTTTATACATATGATTGTTCTTTGCTTGTCGACATTTCAAGTTTAAAAAAGTGCGTTTTTTGCAAGTTGGGTCCTTTTTGCACATAAAAATTCAATTTAAAACAAGAATTTGGATCGGTACATTTTTGTACGACTGCTGTAGCTGTCGGCAACATATGGCACGCGTGCCACTAGGTGGCACACGGAAGGTTTTTTGGTGGCACATTACACAAAATAATTTATTAAAAAAAAAACTGATGAATATTAAATTATAGTACGTTTTTAGTACGATTTTCAAATTACATGTATAATTTCTAAAACGAAACGATTCGTTTTCTTAAACGAAATTATTAATTTTTGAGGGAAAAAATCCAAAAATGTTTGCTGCACAAAATCTCACTTTAATTTTGAACAGGGCCTCCAATTTATATTGCGCATGAGGCCATGCAAGTAATTTGAATTATAATGAAGTAATTTGGTAGGATTTAAATAAATATTCATTTACTTAAAGATAGATTTTTCTTTAAAAAATCCCTCCCCTCTGTGAAAAAATCTGGATCCATTAGTGGCACGCGGAGTGTCCAATATTTAAAAAAAAATTAAAAAGTGGCACTTCAGTACATATAGCTTACCGACCGCTGTACTAGTTGATACCACACTTGCCTTCGAATACGCGGGTGGCTGGTTCAATTCCCGTTGCCATTCAGAGTCTTTTTTAAATGGTTCCAGTTTGGTTTTCACATAAGCATTGTTAAACACTTTTTTTGTTGGTTAGCAGATATTGCCACATGCCAATAAATCCTCCCAGTTATACTGTATATCTTCTTCCCAGTGTCATTTTAGGTCCCCTCAACGTTGAATATCACCTGAGAGTAGACATCTTTGTCCCCGGCAGCCCAAAAAAGATCTCCAACGCACCTTATGCCAGTCGAATCACTTATATTGCGGAGCCAGGAGATTTGCCTCCTGCCAACACCTCTTCGGCCTACTGTATATAAAGAAAGTGTAATGCGATAAAATATACATTGACAATTGAAGATGATAGATGCTAATGATAAGGGATTATTAAATTATTTATTGCTAAATAAATTGAAGAATTTATATTTTTCAGTTGTTCAAAGCCCTTCAAACAATTCAAGACACGACCTGCGGAAACGGTTCTTAATTGGTTTCAATACATAGGCTTTGGAAAATGTAAATTCCTAGAATATACTCCCCGAAGAAACCCCTGTTAGCAAATGATGGATTCAGAGAACCCACCAAACAAACCTCTTCATTAAAATATACTTAATTTGTGATGATATTCAAAACAATAAATTATTTCGCTTTTGCTTTGAAGGGCGACATTTTACTGTATTCGAGGAATTTATCACAGAGGTAAAATCTTTTATAAAATATTTATGACAATACTATAGATTCATTCATCTTATAGAGTTTTTGTTTAAATTTGAATTGTTTAAATTAAACAACTTTATCGAGATAGGTCCATACCCTTAAGCCAAGACTGTGAATCTGACTAACACCGGTGTATAGTGAAGGGTTGGCATCCGATTTATTGAGTCTCTTGAGGGGGATAAAATAGCGTATCACCCTTATTGTTGCTGTTATTATTAGTTGTACTGTGTCCGAAGCTTAACCGTCCCATTCGTTAAGAGACTGTATTATTTGATGACCATCATCATCTTAAGGCATATGTTCTCAAAATAGAGAGTTTTCCCTCTGTTTCCTTGGTAACATGCTAATGTTTAAAAGCGTATGACGAAATTCTTAAATATAATGTGTTTTTGATATATGAGGACATTGTGAGGTGAGTTTTGCATTTCCCCATGATGAAGAACACCAAGGATTGACTCACGTGGTGGATAATTATAATAAGGTCTCACATCTTATCAAGATGGTAATAATTTATGACAAGTATTAAATATGAAATTAACAATAGGTAAAAAGCATCTATCTTTTTTTCGTATTTATATGTTCACTTTCGACGAGTCCGCTGATTCTTTAGGCACATTGCTCGTGACCAAGGAGACAGTTTGGAGAGGTTTATAGTTACTGAAGGTGTCGAAGGACGACGCACAAGAGGAAGAATCCCAATGAGGTGGACTGACCATTGCGTGAGAGACGCAACTGAAATACCCTTAACAACTGCTCTTCGAGCCGCGGAGTTCCGGGATGGATGGAGAGGAGTCATCGGAGGCTATCATGGGAGTCACGATGCTCAGTCATGAGCTACACGACAGGATAATGATATGTTCTCAGTAAGATAAAGACAAAAGTCTTGAATACTGGGGACATGACATTTACTGTAATTGATTGAATCCATTGCATATCTGGATCATATGTTTAGGGTAGAAACATACCAAAGTTATATTAATATTGATGGACCAAATTGAAAGTTAACGTGAACTCGGAAGAAGGCGCCTGTCTTGATTACGCAATATCCGCGAATGTATTTGTATTCAGATAGTTGAGGAGCTGTTCTGTGCTGCCAAAATCAAAGACGTTTTCTCAAGAGTGAACTCACACAAGGAAGAAGAAGTAGGCCAAAGTGTCTGGTCTGCTGGTGCCATATTTTCCAAGAACACCACCCAGCCGTTAGATTTAATTAAATTGAGAAGTGTTCTTGATTTTCCTCAAATTTCCGTTAAATAAATGTGACACCTGATATGATAATGTCATCTTTGTTGACGGCGGAATTTAATTTTAATAATGACTTGTACCTGTCTACTTTGATCAAACAGCTCTTTGACAAATAATGGAAATCGACAGTGACAGATCGGTAATTAAAATAGGCTAGGGAAATCGGTCGGAACCGATCCTTCTTCCAGCACCCCCATTTTCCGGTTGACATTTATTTAAAACTTTGCTTTTTGATGAAAAACGTTTGTTATATCATAAACATAAATTTGTTATAATAATTAGAAAAGGACTATTTTTATAGCGTAGTTTAGAGAGCAGACTCTCCTCAAAGGAGTTCGGGTTCAAGTTGCAATTCAAACATATGTGTATATTCAGGATTGTGATTCCCCTCCTCCCTTTCTCACCCTTATCTATAAAAATAGTATCTTTTATTTATGCCTTCCTCTACGTCGTCCCTTTTGTCAATAGTCATTTTATATAGGGATACAACAATAAAACTTCCAGCACTCGGAACGGAGTGTTATAGGGGTGGAAAACTCGAAACAAAACCTTTTACCAACACGTATGGACTGCGTGATATAAAGGGATACCATAAAGCTCTCTCTCTGACCACAAGCCCCGAAGAAAAATGTTGAAAGATACGAAGAATACGAACTTCTTCTATACTTCGCCTTTATAGACTACGAAAAAGCCTTTGACTCTATCAAAATGCTGCCATACTACAGGTTTTAAAAACACAAGACATACGAGTACATAAAGTTGTTCAATAACATCTATAATGATGCAATAGCAAAAAACATCTCAACAAATTATCTGAAACCTTCCAAATTGGTAAGGGAGTTCATCAAGGTGATAATATTTCCCCAAAATTGTTCACAGCTACACTTGAGTATGTCTTTAGTAAACTGGAATGGGACAATAAGGTCTTACTGATTGATAGAAAATACTCGTACCTGAGCTATTTAAAAATTACAGGCGATATTATTATATTCTCACAAAACCCGAATGATTTTCAGTGCCAACTACAGGAATTGGCTGAAGTCAGTAAACCACTTGGTTTATAAATGAATATATCAAAATCCAAATATGTGATGAACAGCTGTACGATCCCGAAACTAATCATTGAATATGAGAAGCAGCTGGAATTTGTCCAGGAATATGTGTATTAGGGCCAACTTATTTCCTTTGTAGGGGACATACAGGAAAAATCACGTATGACAAAACTAGCATTGAGCTCATTTGAACGTTTGAACAACATCTTCAAAAGTGATCTCTCAATATCTTTGAAGCAAAAGGTCTACAACCAGTATATTTTCCTAGTACTTACGCATGCATGGATAAACAAAAAGATATCGTAAATGAAACTCTTGATTCGCAAAAAAACGTAGCTGTGGGGCAAGATATTCTCAAGATATTTTCATATACGAGTAGTTAACAATCACACTTATAAGAGTATAAATTACTGAAGACGTTTAATTAGCCTTATTTCTGATATCGGGGATGTCATTGGTTTCCCTGTTGTAACAACTAACAGTGAAACCGTCAGACGTACGCACGCGCCCCGCTCCGATGGCGCGCGCATGTTTTATGCATACATCTTAGATGTCATTACAACCAGCAGAAACCCCTTGGGTACCCCTACATATTATGAATGTCCATTCATATGACGGTGATGGAAAGTACACAGTAATTATAGGGGTTGATGGTTCGAATAAGTTGGCATAAGATAGAACTTCTAGGAAGGTGATAGCAACGTCTGCTTTCGATTTCCATGATCTGTTAGGTAAACTGAGTGAGTGTTATATGTATATCATCTAAAATTCAATATTTTATCTTCTCCGCAGAATCAACAGGCGCTGCCGACTTCAAAGAAAGGTTGATTGCCAACGTGAAGAGGGAAGTGAAGCAAGTGATGGAAGAGGCTGTCACCAGGCGAGGAGTCAGGGAAGACTCCGGGGCCGTGACAGCTCTCTGTGCTGCTGTAGAGGCGTGCTTGGGGCAAGGGCTGCGACGAAGGGCTCTGGGACTCTTCAAGACGTCTTCAACAACTGCTTTACTACATAAAGTTGCCAAGGTAGGTTGTTTTTTCACCTTTTGATTTAAAAAAAACATTTGAGTACGCATTCAACTCTTTTACTGGCTTGAATATTTTATGTCTGAATGCGATAGATATAGTCTAATGAAACATTTATATTATTATAATATGAAATAATATAACTTTATTCTGAACCATGTTACCGTGGTATATGTCATTATATGCTAAAATTAGAGCTTGTATTAGACTGAGCGGTACCTTGATTCAGTGGTTTAATATTTCAAAAGGGGTAAAACAAGGATGTGTCAAGTCACCCGGGTTGTTTAATATTTACATAGTAATATTTTACAGATAACATAGTAATGTTAGCGGAGATGAATGATGAATTACAGTCTGAAACGCAATGTGTGTGAGAGATGTAAAGAGAAAGACCTGAAAATTAATGATGTGAAATTCCAAGTTGTGGTGAAAAAGAAGTGTGATGGGAAAAATAAATACGATTTATGGGTGAGTAATGAAAGGTTAGAGCGAATTGAATAATTCTGCTATGAAGGTAGTATTTTCTGATATTGGAAAAGTTACGACGGATATCAAATGGTATGTAGCGATAGAAAATAAAGTTAATGGGTCGCCAAAACATACATATTCGAGAATGACAGTATGAAAATCTGCCAAGATGATAGTCAAAAACAGTTTTTTCTTTACCAATGTATGGTAGTGAAACGTGGAGGTTTAATAATGCTGAAAAGAGCCGAATAAATGTTGTAGAAATGCGTGCACTGAGAATAATACATGGAATGACAATGTATGACAGAATAAAGTGATAAGGAATGAATGTGAACACTAAGCCGATGTGTTCGGCTTAAAATAAAGAAGAACACTGATATGGTTTGGGCACGTGGAACGAATAAATGCTAAGAGACTAACAAAACAAATATGTGTATACAGCTAAAATATGAGGTGAAGGGGCGGTAGAATATGGTAGGATCAAGTGTATGAAAGAAGGTAATGTTAAAAGTATGTACGTAGAAGACGCGAAAGATGTGTGTCGCGATAGAAAAGTCTGGCGCTATATCCTCTCTGCCTACCTCAACAGGGAGGTGGTGCATATGTATGTGACAGGTTTTAATCGAAAATATGTGTGAATTCATTTTTAGAAAATTTATTCATGTTTTCAAAAAATGTTATCAATATAATTGACGTAAACGGCAGGTGTTGGGGAATATTTTGAGAACTGGATTTTTAAGAATTATTACTCCCTATGTATTATAAGTTTGAGTTGGTCACTCTACGTTTCAGACCGATAGTCTATTTCGTCTTTCGACGCAATCACCATATCGTCTGCAAACAATAAACAATTCACCATCAAATCTGACGGTTCTATGCATCTTATTTAATTCTCACCTCGTTTACACGCGAGTTAGTATAAATGCATGGAAATATAACATAACCTTGCTTGATACCTTTATTTATACTAAAACTGGTCATCTCTGACACCTGCCGTAATTCCCTCATACAGCTACATGATCGATCTAATACGTTTGCCACCCACAAAAGGGGAAATAATTGTATACTGCATAAGTAGTATAATTTATAACAGAAGTTTTCGATTAAGTTTTAAAGTGCTTGGTTTAAAGTTTTCAAGAAATAAGTAGTTATCCATAGGATGTATTCTTTTGAACTTCTAACCAGTTAAATAATAAAACATTAGTTTACTTTGAGATAAAAGTAACATTATTTTTTTTCAAACAGGTACAAACCAAACATATTTTTTCATACAATGTCCAGCAACTAGAAATACCAACTGTCTTATCATACATTAAAAAAATGATGATAATTTCTCATATTGGTTATGCTCAGGCACTGATGTAGCTGCCAGACGTAATTTGGTCTTCTCTGTTAGAATTAGTCGAATAAAATTTGATTTAGTAGATTTTTTTACTATCAGGGTGTTCCTCAAGCTATGCACAATATCTTATTATACAGGGGTCGCAAACAAATATATCCACAATTTTAATGATTATAAAGTCTGTATTTATTAGCATACAGTTCCCTTTCCACGTTCACAATAAACTACATAAATGTATTTTATTATACTGAGCGCCTGTTTCCAAACTGACGACCATTCTGGTCTAGACATTGCTGGCAACGCAAAGCAACGGAATCACAAACATCGAAAATTATTTCATTTGGTATTAAGGCACATTCTTTTTCAATGGCTACTCGTAATTCATAAATGGTTTCAGGTTTTTTAACATAAACTTTATTCTTGTGAAATCCCCTAAAGAAAAAGCTTACTACCACGTTTTTGTACTTCCAGTAGCAGTTCAAAATAAACTCTCTTTGTTCAAAATTTAGTCTGGTTTCAGCCATTATTTCTCAACGGTTAAACCTAAAACAAAACAAAAAAAAACAGAGCTATTATTAAAGTGTGGATATGTTTTTTGCGACACTCTGTATTTATAATGGGATATTATGTATAGGTTGATTAATTGACTATAATCAATAATAGTATATTTTTCGTCATTTTAATGTGTTTATATTGTTAATTTATAGTTATACGAGTATTATTGTCGCATAAAGTTTATTTTGTTATTTCAACAGTTATACGAGTATTATTGTCGCATAATGTTTATTTTGTTATTTCAACAGTTATACGAGTATTATTGCTGTGTAATATTTAATTAATTGAAATTACTATTTTGCTTTAAATTTGTTATCTTAAGTAATATTTTAATTAAATCGATTTTATGTGTTGTAAATTTCATATAGAACCTAAACCAAATAATTTAATTAATTATTCATAAAAAAACCAAAACCTATGATGTTATTTCAGATGACATTTTGTATGCTTCAAACTCTTAGAGAAATGGGTGGCATGTGCAGCTTTATGAAGCACAAGAAGGCAACCCTTTTTGGGAAACCTTTTAATTCGATTCAAAAGACAATTTCATGTAACGCCGTTTAGAGAGCGAATTCTCCTGAAAGGTGCTTTAATTCGGGTCTCGAACCCAATAATATTAAACAAATAACGTCTAACAGATATGTATACATGAAAATTTGTGGGAAAACTGTCATACGGCAAACTCCTCCAACCAACCAGAAATATGTTTAAAATATCTTAAATGAAAACTAGACTGAAAACCTCTTTTTTACATTGGGATCCAGTAGGAATCGAACTCGCAACCTCTGGGTCGGAAGAAAAGCATCTTACTAACTAAGCTCCGAGAGTCGTCATTCTTATTAAAATTTATGGTTAAATATGAACACTACATTCCACCTAAAGCCGAATGTGTTGATATCACATATCGGAACATCGACTAAGGTTTCTGTGGGGTTCGTCATCCCGTGTCAAATTTTCTGCGGTTTTCTTATCAAATATGTTTTTTTTAAACATATGTAGATACGGGAAAGTTCCTTATCTAAGAACGGCAGCCATTACCTTCCTATCCTCACTCTCAATCTGTTTTATATTTTCTGTAATATTTTTAATCTGTCACAAATCGTGGATCCGAATTCTAAGTTCTGCCGTACATACTTCTCGGAGGGTCTGCTTTCAAAACAACACCATATAAATTGTTTTTTTATAAAAATGGCGAATTATTGATATTGAGATCAATTTAAAATAAGTGCGTATAATTTTAAGGATATGGACTGTATTATGTACGTTTGGGGCACATGCAAACTCGACCAATAAGTCGTCGACGTTGTCGGACTACGAGGCACGGCAACGACGATGACGACATGTATGGCGAAGCAACAGAATATGAAAATATAAAAATTGTTATACTGTGCTAGCTCGGGTGCTTACAACGCATGCAGAACATTGACTCTGCAAGAGGATGAAAGAGAGAGAGAGTAAATCCAAGATGAGATAGCTGGATGATGTGATAGAGAATTGCAGCATAATGGGTATAACCAAATGGAAGAGGAATGCTGCTGAGAGAAATAGGAAGCTGATTATCATGCGAACAGACAAGACCTATCCTGGGCTATAGTAGAGCTGTTGATGATGATATTGAGCACATTCTCAATTTGGTATGATCAACTCGAAAAATCCATTGTATAATTTTCCATTCTTATAAATATTTTAAGAAGCATTTTCATACAAAAAGTCTATTAATAAATTTTTACTAGAGGAAATTTCTAGCCATGTACAGGGAGATAATTTGTTCAGACCTCTGGTTGACATTTGACCCATGAAGTAAGGTGAAAAGTCAAACCTTTTGCCATGGGGTCACTCCAATCTGTACTGTACGAAAAGTGAACAGGCCTGCTTATTTATTCAGCACATACTGGTGTAATTTTTTCATTCATCGTAATATATATGGTAATTGTCTAACGGATAACATTCGCGATAAGCAAGTGGACGCCCCTAACTCGAATCCTGGTGGATTAATTTCCGCACTGGTTTTACTCTAAGGTCGCTTTATATCTGAATTTATGTGTATGTGTATGAAGTCAATCGTGCCAATACCCTAAGTAAACGTTGCAGCGGATTTGACCCGATCGTCTTGGAACGTAGATAACTTTGCCATTGGAACTTTTGGTTTGATCTGGCAAGACTTTGTACTTGCTGAAGTGCAACAGCTTGAGCAATATAAAAACCCAAGCGTCTTCCATATTATACAATATTACATTATTATTATACTACACTTTCGTAGTATGTATATAATAGAACCTTTTTAAAATTGACGTGGGCATATTCAACCAATTTTAAAATTGACGTGGCACAAAAACCTATGTTTAACTTTTCCTAATGCACTGGAATGGTGTAATGGAAGTTCATATCCTAGAATTGTATTATAATTTACTTTTTACCAAAAAGGTGTAAAGATACTTAATTGCGTGTGTTCCCTTAAATGGTTTTGAAATTCTCAGAACCAATCCCGACATTTTCAGGCAACTACTAATGAGAGTGTAAATTTGATTCGAAAAATTGAAAGCACTATCAAATATAACATTTAAATCTCGTATCTCCAAAACGGCTTCCAATCTATCGCAATCAAACGAATAATTAAAATGTATGGGTTTTTTGTTTTGTGGAAATTAATCTAGCATTTCTTAGTCTTTAAGTGCAGTCTATTACTCTGAAACCAACTTATTGAGACCAGTTTGGATTACATTATTGTGATCAATGCACCGGATTACTTAAAATACCTTAATATCAACCGCAAAAATAAAAAAATTCAAGTCCATTAAAACACGTTGACAAACAGACTTAACAAAACCGGTCCCAAATGAGATCCTTGGGGAACACCGTTTGTTGGATCGATGTTCCTCAACAGTTCACCAGTATTCACAGCAAGACTCCTAGAAATACACGAAAATTGCTCTCAATTCCATATTTGGATAATTTGGAAATTAAAATCCGATGATCAAGCCTATCGAAGGCCTTGTTTAAGTCTATATATACAGCATCAACTTGAAGACCAATATTCAGCATCAATTTAGTCGTTAAACTTCGTGTAGGTTGTATTCTAATGATTCGGGTAGAGAAGTGCCGGAAAAAGGCGCATCATCTGGTTGAAGATCTTACGAGAGTAGTTTAATTGTGATAATTTATTTAGAGCTGCTGCCTTAAAGGTCAAAAAATACTCATGAAGATTGCCAACTTTCGAAAAGTAGATAAACTTTAAATAAAAATAATTGATAAAGTCAACATGTATATACTAATTGGGGAAGCCAAATAAAGTAATTTTATTTAATTCAAGCATTTAAAATAAATGTTAAATATTGTTGTAAATAATACATTTTACGTTAATTTGTTAAAATTTAAGTACACGTGTCGCTACAGTCTTAATTAAAATTTAACTATTCATATATTGTGTGTAAATGGAGTTTTATCGACCATTATACCTTTTTTCTTCACTTACCGGAAAGGTAATTGAATAGTCGAGTACAAACAGTGCTAAAATCCCTCTTATTCTGTGTATATCGATAACTGTTTCACGAGTCAAAGCCTGCGGCGAAGTAGTCTCGTGTCTTAATCCCGAATTTCACATATTTGACCTAGATACTTAAACACTTAGCTGAAATATTCATACTCTATATTTACATGCCGACATAAAGATAAATGCTAAGCTATCACATACATTATTCTAACAGCATCATAATCTCAACAATCACACCAAAACCACAGACTTAACACCTAATGTATGACCAAATAGTTACACAGTTGAGACTCGTAAGAGATTTATTACCACCCACAACCCCCTTGAAGGCTCTCCAGATAGTGAGGAGGCGTTTCTTGGAATAATTGAAAGCCTGCGGACATGGATGCAGCCGTCAGAGTGCTTGGTTGTGGGACACCACCTACCATGGGCTGTATGGAGATATCTTAATCATCAACGAACTCACGTTGGAAGATTAAAAGATCTTCTTAGATGGAGGATTGGCACACAGAATCCACCACTATGCATGTGTAGTGTAATTTTTAATTATTGTCGTACCTGGAAGTGTGTCTACTGTACCCCGTTACTGGCTTGGAAGAAGATCTGCTGAAAGGAAGCCCAAATGCCATCACATTTGAACCTTTCTGGGCTGATATGACATAGATCTTCGTGTTGTCGACACGATTGGAATGGAACATGAAATCCCCGGGTGGAAGTAAAGCATTTTTCCAACTATTGCCCTGAAGATTGGTTCATTTTAATGTCTTATTAGTACTTACAGCTTTTATAAACTACCGAAATATACTTTCTGAAAAAGATAATATAAACATTTTTCCTGCCTCGCAACCTCACGGGATAAAAAAAAACAAGTTCTTCGTAATAAAAATGCTAATAAAAAATATATTTATTCAAATTCTTCTCATGCCTATAATGTCTCATCTATTTATGGACTGACAGTTCCCCGATCGATGGGTTTGAACGGAAAACTTTAAGAGTCCCTCATTTTCAAAGGTTAAAGCCTATTTTTCTCGGAGGATCTCTGAAGCTTGGCACTCAATCCATCGGCCGTTATGAAAGACCTTCTTCAAAGGCGATTAGCAACGATCACACGCATGTGCGCTTTTAATTCTGATTGATGTGCGTAGTCTAGGGAAATGATAAAGGTGAGTGGGTAACAGAAAAAGGTAAAACGGAATGGAAAAGTCCATTGGGATTCAAAAGTCTTGAAATGCCATGTTCATTAACCTTTTTATGTGTATTATCCTATTTATCAACACTTGTAATTCTACCGTTTTAGAATTCGATTAATTTGGCCATATATGTTAAACTAATATTTTCGTGTTTTTAGTCCTATTTTGTCAACCGTCTTCCGTTTCAGAATTAGATTGATTTGGCCATACAAACTAATACATACTCGTATTTTCGTGTACACAGTCCTATTTTGTCAACACTTGTGATTCTCGCGTTTAAGTATTAAATTAATTTCGCCATGCAAACTAATCTTTTCGTGTACGCAGTCCTATTTTGTCAACCGTCTTCCGTTTTAGAATTACAATAGATTGATTTGGCCATGCAAACTAATCTTTTCGTGTATATAGTCCTATTTTGTCAACCGTCTTGCGTTTAAGAATTAGATTGATTTGACCATGCAAACTAATCTTTTCGTGTATATTGTCCTATTTTGTCAACCGTCTTGCGTTTTGGAATTAGATTGATTTGACCATGCAAACTTATCTTTTCGTGTATATTGTCCTATTTTGTCAACCGTCTTCCGTTTTGGAATTAGATTGATTTGGCCATACAAACTAATACATACTCGTATTTTCGTGTACACAGTCCTATTTTGTCAACACTTGTGATTCTCGCGTTTAAGTATTAAATTAATTTCGCCATGCAAACTAATCTTTTCGTGTACGCAGTCCTATTTTGTCAACCGTCTTCCGTTTTAGAATTACAATAGATTGATTTGGCCATGCAAACTAATCTTTTCGTGTATATAGTCCTATTTTGTCAATCGTCTTCCGTTTAAGAATTAGATTGATTTGGCCATGCAAACTAATCTTTTCGTGTATACAGTCCTATTTTGTCAACACTTGTAATTCTCGCGTTTAAGAATGGAATTAGTCTTTTTGTATATACAGTCTTATTTTGTCAACACTTGTCATTCTTCCATGTTTATAAAGGGATTAGTTTGTCCATGCAAAGATTTTTTTTTGTGTATACAGTCCTATGTTGTCAACACTTGTCATTCTTCCTTGTTTAAGAAGGTGTTGATTTGGTCATATAAACTAGTTTTTATGTAAGTAATTTGAATTATAATGAATTGTTTGAAGGGGATCTTCATGAATAATATGGTTTAAGCGGTCCTCATCGAAGTTCACTGGTCGTCCGGAACGCTCCATGTTTTTCAGGTCGAAATTACCGTCTTTGAAACGCAAAAACCATCAATGTGCTATCCTTTAACTCATAGCATCTTCACCGTACACTTCGCAAATATCGCGAGCAGCTTTGGCAGCTTTATTCCCTCGATTGAACGCGAACAGAAGGAGGTGTCGAAAATGCTCACTTTCGTCTACTTGACATTCCATTTTGAAGGCTTGTAATCAAATTAAATAATATATGTAACGTAAAAGCAAACCAATTGTCTTGTAGAGCAGAAAATTATCTTTCGAATGACGTATAACATTTACCATTTTGTTTTACTTTTGTTGCTCATTTTTAAATTGAAAAAAAAAACGGACACAACTTATGTTAACACCCAATATTTGTTTAGAAATAGCAATTTTAGTAAATCCTTGACAAAAATTAGAATTCATCAAAAACAGTCGTGGAACTGGGAAGGGTTATCATGTTTTTGATCTCGTATTAAATTGTTACGAGTTTGTATTTGTTTTATTGAAAGACATAAACAAAAAAAATTATCTACCTAAGGTCACGGAAACTCGAAGAAACTGAACCTGTTCACTAGTTGATAGACAGTATTCTATCAAGAAAGGCACCAAGAAGCTTTATGCTATACTCGTATTTTGGAAATATACTAATGCCCATGAACGATAACGCATCCCCATCAAGGTGTTGTCTACGCTAGAGAAATTACATTTAATAATACGAGTACTTGGATTCAGTTTTAATAGATTTTTAGATATCCAATTTGAAACTAAGAGGGATGTAATAAGAATCCTTAGGATCTCTTTGTCGCTGGGATTCAAGAATTACATTAACATAGTTAAGTCCGCGTAAGCCTGAGAATTAAAACATTATATGCAAATGTTCTGAATTTACGATGTTGAAAAAAATATTAATTCATTCATTGGTATGGCAACATTCATACCATCATGCCATTTCCCTGTCGGAATAAGCAAAAAAGACAAAATGCCAGACTTTTCTATCTCGACACAGATTCTTCGCCTTTTCTACATCCATTCACCTTCTAATGCAACTCGTATGATTCGCCTGCTTTTCTACGTTTCATTCTTTCAAAATATCATTTATTTGATCAAATCATACTTTTCAAGGTCTTCTTCTGTCACGCCCTCAACTATCATTACCACTATATATTTGGTTTGCTAGTCTTTCTGTCCAAACCCTCTCAGATTGCTATTCTTCATCTTAGTCAACACATCTTCCTCAAGTTCACATGTATTCCTATCATTTCATTCCATATTCTGTCATACATTGTCACCCTATGTGTTCTCAGTTTACGCATTTTTACAGTGTTTATTCGGCTCTTTTCAGTCTTTTTCCACGCTCACGTTTTTCACTCCCACACATGATACCAAAATACTGTTGTGGACTATCAACTTGGCCGTTTTCGAAATTATCCAACCGTGGCCTAGGCTGATTTCGATTGTTTCCTATCATTGTGACTCTTTCGTCGTATTGTAACCCTTTAACATATCAGCAATTCGGAGATATTTTAGAGCGTGGCCGGGAGACAACAATGTCTTCGGATAATGAACACTGGAGTAGGCATGTTATTCGTCCATGATCGCACGTGTTAGTATTATACCACAAATGAAGAAGCGAGAATATTCTCCGTCTATCGCTTGATTTTTTTTGACAGACGAACTTTTTGACCCCATTAGGACCTTCATTTATTTTTTCGGGTGTTGTAGGGAATCAAACCCGAAAACCTGGGATGTAAGTTAAGAATCTTAGCAACTAAGTCTCGGAGGATTTACCATATTGAGTTCACCTACCCGTTAAAACCCCCTGTCTGCTTCGTTAGGTGAAAGGTATATATGTTAACATACTTCCTTTATTTACTGTTGGCTGATAGAGATTGCCACCTGGGAATAAGATCACCAGACTGTTTTGCAATGAAATGTTAAGACAGCGGTGAATATAAAGAATAAATATTTATTTTTTTATATTAAAAATCAATTGGCACTCTAACACAAAGTGAACATTTTTTTAAGTTCAAGAATTTGATTTTTATCCAAATATATTTATTTTTTATTTATTTATTGAAAATTTTGTTGTAAAACTAATTTGACAGGCTTATTTCCAGGTGGCAAACTCTTCCAACTAACTAGACTAAAGTAAATAAAGGATGTTACATAGTCGTAAAAATATTCAAATGATTATTCATCGTAATGAAATTTATGAACATACGAGTATATGTATATAAAAATGATTATTCATCGTAATTAAATTTATGAACATACGAGTATATGTATATAAAAATGATTATTCATCGTAATGAAATTTATGAACATACGAGTATATGTATATAAAAATGATTATTCATCGTAATTAAATTTATGAACATACGAGTATATGTATATAAAAATGATTATTCATCGTAATTAAATTTATGAACATACGAGTATATGTATATAAAAATGATTATTCATCGTAATGAAATTTATGAACATACGAGTATATGTATATAAAAATGATTATTCATCGTAATGAAATTTATGAGCATACGAGTATATGTATCTAAAAAAGTAAAAGTGAGATATCACTAATCAAAGGTAAAGAAAGGAATGGTGGAGAGGAAAGACAAATCAAAGTTATTACTGACTAGAAATTAAGAGTTTTTCATTCGTTTCTTAAAACATGCCAAGGACGGAGCGAGTGTAACATTGGTTTGTAACTGGTTCCAGGATCTTCTGCATGGACAGTAAAGGACGACGTTAAATAAGAAGAGCGGTTAACTGGCAAGCCCTATAAACAATCTCTGTTTGAGAATAGCGCAAGTCCATGATCGAAAAAAGCTGAAAATTTTCTGCGAGATTATAGGGAGCGACGGGATTGTTAAGGATATTATACAATAGAGACAGTATGTGAGTTTGGTGTCTATTATTCACGTTCAACCAGTTCAACGCCTTCTTGTATGAAGTGATATACGTTCGTACTTGCTCAGGTTAAAAAAAATCTTTGACAAACATTTTGAAGACGCTGCAATTTGTTTAGCCGTTCCTCCGTAATATACAAATAGCAGACGTCCGCATTTCTAAATAACAGACTTCCGCGTATTCTGTCAAATATACTTTCATATCTGATTAAAAAATACTATTGCATAAATTATATCTCGAGGAATTTATTCTCTTAGCCACACAATAAAATTATATCTTGAATTTGTATTAGATTTTCCTGTTACATTATTCATAAGACTAATGCTTTTCAAATGTGATCAAGTAATAACTTACTTAAGCCGTATTGTAATGATTCGTTTAAAATTTCCTCCCTAAACGCCTATGTCACATCTGGTACCCTTCGTCTATAGCAGCTTTTCGAATAGGGTGATCCGCGAAAATATAAAAGTTTGCTAACAAATAAATATATTTATATGCAAAAAAATTCAACCCAAACTCTACATATGTGTACATTCATAGCGCCAGATTTCTTATCTAGACATACTATACATCCTTTTCTCTTCTATAATCTATACAACGCCTCCTTTTCTGCCACTTTAATTTTCTTTCTTTCTTTTAAAATATCATTCCCTTTATACTCGTCTAATACTTTCCTAGTTCTTCTTGTATTACGGTTTCAACACATATTTGCACCAAATATTTATTTTGTTAGTCTTTTTTATTGGTTCGTTGTATTGTATTGTAATACATTTTCATTGTATACAGTACAACCTGAAGTGCTTATTGCCATATGGCAATCTCTTCCAACCAACCAGAAATATGTTTAATTGGCCTTAAACTTGTACTGAAAACCTGTACTGAAAAATACTGTAATCTGCTTTTAAAAGATTCTGCGGGATTTAAGCCCATAACCTCCGGGTTGGGAGACAGGCGTCCTACCAACAAAGCCACGGAGGTTGGTTCTACTTGCCCAAATTATTTCAGAGTACACTTCTTTATCTTACTAAATACATCAGTTTTAAATTCACATTTTTTCTTAATCATATCATTCCGTATTCAGTCAAACATTGTCATCCCTTGTTTTACGAGTATTTTCAGTGCAAACATTTACTCGGTTCGTTTAAGTCTTTCCACGATAATATTGTAATTAATATCCTTATAATTGTATATTACGCAGCAATCAGTTAGCTGTTCCTATTTATAATTTAAGGCTCGATCAAAATCACGAGAATCTGGCAGAGCCCGGCTTATTTTTGAGGAATTCTGATTTTCTTGAAGATTTAATTTAAATTGCTATGTTTACCATAATTCAATTTCAAGGATATCGTAATGGAACTTTGTACGTTAGTTAAACATACTTGGATAATTTAGTTAAGTATGCCAACATTCTCCTTTGTGGCGAGCTACATCACACTCCTTACACATGTACCGGATTTCATTTCTCTTCTTGTGCTTAAGGCATACCTTACAAGTTCTGCAGGGTTATTCCTTTCTGTCACTGTCCCCGTTTATGTTTCAATCGCACACATCGAAGTTGGTACTAAAATGCTATTGTGGATACTATCTTAGTATAATTTGATACCGTCAGGTTCGAGTATATATGTTCAAGGGATATCTCTCCTAACTTTTCCATTATCTGAGAAAATATAACCCAGTTTTATCTCTGTTGAAAAATGTTATTTTCGGTTTCGGTATCGATTCTTGGTGGTACCCAAAAACATATTTATTTACTTAACATTTCATTGTTAAAAAAATCTGGTGGGTTTATTTCCAGGAGCTTATTTCCAGGGGTTTATTGCCAGGAGGGGCCTTTTGGCGGTTACCAAGTGCACCAAAATACTTTTATATTTATTTATATATTCAAAACTTTTATTGCATATATAATCTGAGAGGCATATTGCCAGGCAGCAATCTCTTCCAACCAACCAGACAAATTAAATGAAGCAAGTTACATTGTCGCAAAAATACTCAAATTACTACCCATCCCGCGAAATCTATAAATACATACATGAGCATATGCCCACAAGCCCCACAAAGACGGACAATCACCCGACCATTCCTTTTCATGTAAAGTGAGATATCATCAATCACAGGAAAATTAAGGAATGGTATAGAGAAAAGGAAAATAAAATAAGGAATGAAACACGTTATATGACTGACTAAAAATTAAGAGTTTTTTCAGTCACTTCTTAAAGCATGCAAAGGACGGAGCGTTATATTATAGACCAGGGGTCTCCAAACTTTTTAGCCTAAGGGCCACACTAACTCCTCCACTAAGTTCCAAGGGCCAAGACCTAGCTAGCTCATCATACCAACATACTGTAGTTTTGAATTACGCGCAAATTTTCGTATTGGGACTAACTGAGGATGGTGTAGCGACATTTTTAAAGAAAAATATTTAAAGTCATCATTGCTGGAATTTTATAAGTATTCCACTCACACAGTTTGATCAGTTGCATAAATTTGTTCGTGGCTTTTTTCCGCTTTCGGCCCTACTTATCTGTGTGAAAAAACATTCTCCAAAATGAAATATCCAAAAAATATTTACAGATCCAAATTAACTGATGAGCATTTGAAGTCGCTGCTGATAATTTCCACTAGTAAACTTGATCCACAACTGCAAACAATTGTCAGTGGAAAGTTACAGCTACATAATTCTCATTAATCATAGTTATAATGTTTATTTTCATTATGTGCATTAGCTATGTATGTCACTTATTTTAAGTTTTTAGGATAAATCTCATATCATTAATTACAGTTAAAATGTTCAATTTCATTACGTATCTCGGTTATTGTGTTTCTTAATTGTTCGTTAAATAAAAACATCTGATTATTATTTTGTATGGTTTACTTACATTGTAAATTTTACAATGTAATCAAAATAAACTATGACAGGCCGGATACCGGACATATCCGGCCCGCTACCGCGGTGTTGGCCCACGATACGTAGTTTGGAGACCCCTTTTATAGACTATCACCTTAGCAGAATTTGATATTGCTCGATTCGAGTATATACGAGTATGTTATACTGCAAACATATTAGTGAATTGATTTTTAAATATCTGTATGCACACGCAGTCTGATTATGTTTAATAAAAAATGTTGATAGTCGAAATCGATCGAAAATGAACAGAGGAATAAATTTTTATTTACATTTGCATAAATTATTTAACCGAAAGGAAATATTTATGTCCACATTGCCCCTCGGGGATTCAGAAGGAATTAAACAAGGACAGGGAAAAATTTTTACTTTACTGGCTTTATAGAAAAATAATATATTTACGTCTTGTTTGATAAATGGTTTAGAGGGGGAAAATATGTAAGAATAATTTGATCAATAATTGTTACAATCTTGTTGTTTTTCAAGGTTGGGTGATTTTTCTTTGACAAGCTTGGAAATATATAACACAAAGTCAGTGTTTTTGCTATCTGAATTGAGTATTTCTTTTGTTAAATTTTATTCCGTAATGGTAAAGATTTTATTAAATTTGTGTTGGAAGTTACTTTTTAATAATACAAAAAATATAAAATATGAAGACTCGAGTGTTTTGTACCTGTCTTAACAATTTAAAATCCGATCAAAATCATAAAAACCTTTCGGAGTGCTCGGATTTTTTTTTTGAGGAATTCTGATTTTTGTGAAGGGTTTATTAAAATTCTTTTATCTAAGCAAATGTTAAGAATATTATAATGAGATTTGTATATTTGTTTAAAATACATGAATTATTTAGTCCAGTGTAATACTCGTAATTCTGCCAACATTCTTCTTTGTGAAGGGCTAAATCACACTCCTTACACATGTACCGGGTCTCATTTTTCCTCTTGTGCATACCTTACAAGCTCTGCATTTTTTTCTTGTGCATACCTTACAAGTGTGTTTTTCTTGTGCATATCTTACGAGTGTCTTTTTCTTGTGCATACCTTACGAGTGTCTTTTTCTTGTGCATATCTTACGAGTGTCTTTTTCTTGTGCATACCTTACGAGTGTCCTTTTCTTGTGCATACCTTACGAGTGTCTTTTTCTTGTGCATACCTTACGAGTGTCTTTTTCTTGTGAATATCTTACGAGTGTCTTTTTCTTGTGCATATCTTACGAGTGTCTTTTTCTTGTGCATATCTTACGAGTGTCTTTTTCTTGTGCATGCCTTACGAGTGTCTTTTTCTTGTGCATATCTTACGAGCGTCTTTTTCTTGTGCATACCTTACAAGTGTCTTTTTCTTGTGCATACCTTACAATTTTTTTTCTTGTGCATACCTTACATAATTTCCTCTTGTGCATACCTTACACGCTCTGCAGGGTTATTCCTTTTCTTGAAATTGCTATATCTAATTCAATTTTAAGAATATGAAACTTTGTGTATTTGTTTAAAATACTTTAATAATTTAGTTCAATTTAATTATTCTGCCAATTCTTCTTCGTGGAGAGTTACATTACACTCGTTACACAGGTACCGGGTCTCAATTCTCCTCATGTGCTATGCATATTCCTTGCAAGCTCATTAAAGTCGCCATATCTAAGTAAATTTTAAGAAAATTGTTATGAGACTTGATTTATTGAATTGAAACGTTGTTCCAAAAGTTTCCGGCCAGAACATCGTATGTAAAGATGCTATGACAGCCACGTCCATCAGTAGTATGTCAACTTAACTAGAGCTGATAGAAGACGCGTTGTTTCGTTATATTCTGAAATATTAAAATAATCAACACCATTATCTGTTTCTTTCAAAAGAAGGGGAAATCCCGACAGAAATGAAAAGACCTTTAGATGTTGTGTATGCAGAAGATTCCCTACAGATAGTATCTAAACGTCGTTTAATCGGACCTTTTAGTGTCTTCTCTCTTGAATGTAATTTTTTTTGTCATCTATTTATTTTCTGTATTTATTTTTTTATATATATTCTTGTTCTACGTGTTCAAGGGTGTGGACTGAAAAACATCTGGTGTCCCCGTGGCTGGGTTCGCCCTATATTGGTGGGGTGTATCTTGGCCGAGGGGATGCTATTAGATGAGCCCAGACCTTTTGATAGCTTCTGTATTTAATGTATTATCTGCAATTTATGTGTTTTAGAAGTGTTATTTAAATATAATCTTTACATACTATGATGCTATCAGTAAACCTATTATTTATTTATTTAATATCTTTCGGACTGTCTATTCTTTGGAAAGAAATCACGCAATTTAAATTTTTTAATATTTCAGAATATAATGAAACAACACGTCTTTTATCGGCTCTAGTTGACATACTTCTGAGGTTAGATGTATCAAATTTCGATGTTAACATTTCCTGGTCATGCAATGGAAGTGATCAGCGTGATATATTTGCATACACGCTCTTACTTATTTAGGACGTAATCTTTTGGATCTCAGTGGTACGTAATAAAAATGTTTGGCATTAGAAATGTTAAGGTATTAAAAATAATCAGTTATAAATTAAGCTAAACTCCTAAGATGGATAAAAATTATAGGTGACTGCTGACTGTCTAATAGAAAGACATTTACTCGATGATGGCAAGAGTGACTAATCAGAATGGAATTTGCCAGGCTCAACTGATGGTTTGTCCTTCACTGAGGTGATGTAGGTCGTCTTATATAATATATTAGTTATAAAATAAATGTCATCTAAGATATATTATATCACTTTTGCCATCAATTTCTCAGTGTCATAATATCCAAGACAAACAATTCGACTGATATAACTTCGACTATGGTTTAAACTTTCATACTTGTTAGCAGACAGTTTGACATTTGACAAATTCACCTGAAGTTATCGAAGTTGTGCTCGTTTAAATTCAAGTACAAAATTTGCCGTGGGGAATTAAGTCCAAGTGCTGGAAACTACCAACAACTGGGTTGGGTCAAGTAAGGTGTGCTCAACTTAAGGTAAAGTTTAATAATTTATTACGACTCCTGCGTATGCCTCCTTTCCAGGGTAAATCCTTTGTATTTCATCCTTTTGTTCTCCATAATGGTAATTCATTGGTGTCAGGTGTGGTGTCGCATGCAAATAATGTGTTGAAAATTCATGGGGTTTCTGTAATGTTGAATATGTGAGATATCCTGAAATACTTTAATCAAGTGTCTTGTGTTTCAGAAAGGCTTTCAAATTTGATTGTTTTTTTACAAGAGATTAGTGGGGACCAAGAACTGGAAATATAAATTATGTTGTTAGGCCGAAAACTTGATGGTCATATGATAAAAAAGCGTTGCTTAAGGTTGTGAATAAGTTACCTTTCTTGCAAAGATGCGGTCTCATCGAGAAAGTCAGATAAATAGTACGATTGGTATGATAAGTTGTATAGATATAGACGAGTCAAACGCTGTGCGTCTAGATATGAATGTCTCACTCTGTCCTCTCAGCCTACTCCAAAAGGGAAACAGCGTGATAGTATGCATATATGTATTAATTCAGAGAAAAGGTTAAATTTTGAATTTAGCCTTATTGAGATTAGTAATTATCTGGAGATAGTGATGGTCTGCTCTGTGGTCCAGTTTACAAATGCCTGTCTTCCAGACAAGAGGTTGCGGGTTCGATTTATTTAACTTGATAATGTTAAATTATGTTTAATATTATCAAGTTGAACAAAACCACATTCATTTAAACCATTTTGATAATATCTCTAAATAATCGATACTCTTTGTATAGACGCTTCCAGGCATATAACCTAGCCCGCATTACGGTAATTTATTTGAATTTTATTTCAAATAAATTAAAATGTTTTTTTACAAAGGGTTTTGGTGTACGTTTTGTAAAATTCTATAATATTTCAGTATATTTTCTCCAAAAAAATGGTACCAAAAATCGAACAAAAAAGTGTCCCAGTCTGCTTCAAGAGTTCGTCTTGTAACAATACTAGCATACTTAGCGTATGCTTGTTGTATGTCCACGTGTGTTATTATTTCAAACACGTACGATGGTGAACTGTGAGTGACATGTCTTTTCCATTTAACATGTGGGACGTAAACGTAGAAAAATATTGAAAGGAGCCGGTTAAATGCTGTAGAATTGCGTGTACAGAA
Source organism: Odontocerum albicorne (assembly GCA_949825065.1). NCBI lineage: Eukaryota > Metazoa > Arthropoda > Insecta > Trichoptera > Odontoceridae > Odontocerum > Odontocerum albicorne. The sequence continues at coordinate 10,739,828 of OX463858.1, forward strand.
AATAATACATTAAGGGGACAATGTATAACTGAATATACGATGAAATAGTAAGAGATGAATGTGAACTTAATTCGAATGAGCATCATTAAAAAGATCAGTCCGAGTTGGTTTGGACATGTAGAACGAAAGGATGAAGAAAGACTGATAAAAAGAAAATATATTGTGCAAATGTGAGTTGAAGAGGTCGTAGAACTAGATCAAGGAATTTATGGTTGGATTAAATTAATTATATTTTGAAACCAGAAAATGTAAACAATTTCAGGAAATTTAGGAGAAATGTAAAAAATATCAGAAAATGTAAGGGGAATGTAAAAAATCTCAGAAAATGTAGGGGAAATGTAAAAAATCTCAGTAAATATAGGGGAAATGTAAAAAATCTCATAAATCATAGAAGTTGCATGAGAAAGTGTATAGCTCCTATAGGTCCTCTAAGCCTATCCCAATAAGAAATTGGCGTGAATATGTGTATGTGTCTACTCCAGTAGTTCTTTGACCAAAGGTTCGATTACTGGGGTCTAAGATAATATTGTCTTTATGCCACACTCTTCATCATCATCCTGTCGGGTAGCTCATGACTGAGCACCGTGATTCATATGATAGACTCCAACAACTCCCCTCCATCCATCGATGCACTCCGCGATTCGAAGGGCAGTTGTCAAGGGCAGTCTAGTTGTTTCTCTCACTTGGTCAGTCCAACGCATTGAAATTCTTCCTCTTGTGCGCCGTCTTTCCACGCCTCCAGTAACCACAAACCTCTCCAAACTATCTCTTTCACCTCAGCCTCGCATCCTCCATTGTTGATAATACTAGAGCCTAAGTAAATAAAGTCAGTAACCACTTTCCGACCATGATTAACATTATTTGGTAGGAGTTTGTTACTGCAGTCTGTTATCACAAGCTTAGTATTTATTTCACTTGTTGATTTCCAGATTCAGGAGCCTGTCTTCGCGCTCCATCTTTTTAAGGAGGCCACGCTCTTCAACATGTTCAAATTGATGAACCCATGTATGTATGTTGAGAGGTACTGATGGCTTATTGTCATTGAGAAATTTCTTCAAACGAATGAGAAACGCCTGACTAGCCTAGAAGGTTGTAATATAAAACACCATTAAAATAATTGATCCCAGAGCAAAGTGATTCAAGTTTATTTTCTAATTTCTTGCTCTGAAGAACCCTTAAAAGTTGAACGATGAAGTTGATGGCCTCACTTGGAGTGAAAAACTTTTGTTGAATGTAATTAAGCCATGCAATTTACACTTTTCAAGTTTTCTAAGCTCGTGTTTTTTTACTGAAAAGTAAAATATTGTTGAAAATTGACCCAAGATCATTAATCTTAGGATTTTTTTCACATAACACTTTGACTAACGTTTCTGCTGCAGGTTTATGTGATTAACTTTTCATAAATTATTTTTCTTTGCACTTTGGCAATCATCATAGCTTTCTTGACGTTTAAGGCAACAATTCTGAATAAAGATATGCTACAATGATGGAATCAATCCCTTGAGTTCATCCACCGAGAGATGTGTCTTTTCTCAAACTTCTAGCCTGAATTTTCCCCTGCGGTATCAGTCTAAGGTTCTCATATTTTTTTCGTCACATCATATGACCCAGTTACCTACAAATAATTAAAAAATGTTAAAGAAGCCTTAAGTAAATAAAATATATGAAAAAATAAGGAATTAAGTGATTAGTGATGAAATTTAATAAATACTGTAGAAATGGGTGCATCGAGAAGAATACATGGTACGAAAATATATGACAGAATACCGAATGAAATGATAAGGGATGAATGTGAACTTAGAAGAATGGATGGGAGGACATAATACGGAATATAGTGATAAGGGATGAATTTAAACATAGAAGAATGCATGGGAGGACAAAATACGGAATATAGGGATAAGGGTTGAATTTAAACATAGAAGAATGCATGGGAGGACAAAATACGGAACATAGTGATAAGGGATGAATTTAAACATAGAAGAATGCACGGGAGGACAAAATACGGAACATAGTGATAAGGAATGAATGTGAACTTAGAAGAATGCATGGGAGGACATAATACGGAATATAGTGATAAGGGATGAATTTAAACATAGAAGAATGCATGAGAGGACAAAATACGGAATATAGTGATAAGGGATGAATTTAAACATAGAAAAATGCATGGGAGGACAAAATACGGAATATAGTGATAAGGAATGAATGTGAACTTAAGACTGATATGTTGAGTAAGATGAATAATAACTCTCTGAGATGGTTTGGGCACGTCGAAGGAATACATTAAAAAAGACTAACAAAACAAATATACAGTGCAAATGTGAGGTAAGGGAAGATCAAATGAAGTATCTTTGGATCAAGTTGATGAAGTTTTGAAAGAAGGAATATAATCAGAGAGATTGTAGGTGTTGTATAAAAAGGTGTATGGATGGGGTAGAGGCAAAGGATGTGTAATAAGATAGGAAAGTCTAGCGACCTTATATGTTTACCTCAACAGGGAAACGGCTTGATGGTATGTATGTATGTCTGTAAGTAAATACAAGATTGGTTCCATTAAAAAATATCTACGGGTATGATTATTAGGTTGTTCCTTAAATAATAATCAATTTTAATCTTTGGATTCAATCAAACATAACTTGGAAGTAAATAAACTTTATTAATCAAACTAAGAACAATTTCTCAACTCCGAGCATTTTTGCCAACGAATAACAAGGCTAATAACATACGAGTACATGCCTGTATAATTAAACTCAGGCGGATTAGAATCCAAGAATTATTTAAAGGCAATTAATTTATTCTGCTTCTCAGTTATTAATTATTTTCTGCCGTTAACGTGTACTTATCGATATTCTTGAAAAAGTAAAAAATTGGATGACAATAGATTGGGTGAGTAAGGTGGACGAGGTAATGTATCGTAGCCCAAACTCGTTAATTTTTTAAATTGAGATCAATACGATTGCTAAATGGATCAATACGGTTATGCAACATCAACAAATAATACACTTCGAAGTGACATTTTTTGGTTGTCAAGTTCTACCTACTTATCAAGCTTTTTCCCCTTTCCAATTTGATTTAAATTTATAAAAATTGCAGCATCACCAACACCCAATTATTGGGCTATTTTCCTTACCGTTCGTTGCTTATTTTCTTCCAATAAAACTTTCGGTTCTTCATTTTCAACAGAAGAATTACGTCCTCGACTTTGTTCTTCTTTAAGATTTACAGATGTGAATTTTTCGATACAACGTCGCACTGTTCGTTTAGAAGTGGTTCATTCAAGTAATGTTTGGTTGAAATTCCGTGCTGTTTGAAATGCATAAAGCCTAACTTTAAATTCATGCAATAAAATCACGTATACTTCTTCTTTTTTAGTATATCTGAAGAATTATAGAACCTAGGAAAAAAAATTATACTTAAAAAAAAAAAAAAAACTAAGTAAATCAAATTCTTAACTGTTCAACCATTAAAAAAATGAATATTTCCTACCAAACAACGTTGTATTGTACTGGTGGTGGGCTTATATTGCCATATGACAATCTCTTCCAACCGATCAGAAAATGTTAAAGATGCACTAAAGTGAAAACCAGACTGGAATCCATTTTTTAAAATATCTGTGTTCCAGCAGGTTTTGAAACGACAACCTCTGGACTGGGAGTAAGGTGTCTTACCAACTAGGCCAAGAAAGTTGTCGTTCGTTCGAAATTATACGATGTTAAAATATGTTTGACCATTATTTTCGGAGCAGCCTAATATATACCTTATGTTAAATGTTGATACTTCCCGAATAAGTATCAAGTACTCTCCGAAATTAATTTGATCACATGAAGTTAACTCCTCCTAAAAAAGAGGAGTCCGTGGAATTAGTATGCACTTGTTAGCGACATTTGTAGAGATACTTAAAGAGCGCTCTTGAAGTTTAGATCAATGACGGGAGTTCTATGTGATCCGAAAATGCCAATAAAGTTAAAAGGAAAAGTATACCAAACGATTGTCAGACCCGCACTCCTCTATGGCTCCGAATGCTGGACGATGTATAACTCTTACTCCAGGCAACTAGAAACTGCTGAAATGCGCATGCTAAGATGGTCAGCTGGTGTGTCCCTAAGATACAAAATAAAAAGCTCACGCATTCGTGGAAGCCTAGGTATTACAGACATCAACAGCAAGACGGAGGAGAGGCGATCGAGATGGTATGGGCACGTTGAACGCAGAGCACCCGATCACATTGTGAACCAGGCAATCTCCATGGATCTTCCTTGAATAACAACCAGAAGAAGACCAAAGAATTCGTGGGTAGTGTAAAAAGATAACCTGATGCAGAGGCACGGCCTGGGAGACGTAGTCCGGGACAGAAGAGCATACAACCTGAGGACGAGGAGAGCTGACCCCAACAGTCTTCGTAGACCGTGAGTTGGGATGGAGTCAGGGAGAAGAAGACTTAAAGAGCGCTCTTCAGTCGATCGTTATGGTAAAAAAATAGCGCTCTACCAAATTATCAAAGATAATAACAGATTTATAATGTTTATACTCTCCCTCCCCCTACCCCAACATTGTACACTTAACAACAAAGTCTTTAAATATATAAATCATCAGCTTGGATGATTTTTTTAAATATGGTCAAGTAAAAAATATCCATTATATTTTGAGAACATTGACGATAAAACTTCCTGACAAAGCTATTGTGAATTTCAAACCATCGAGTTTCTGAAATATTTCCATTAAAAACCTTTTTGCTAACTCCATTCTTTTCGGTTGAAAGCCGTCTTTTTTCTCTTTATTTCAAAGCTTTCGTTTTAAATCCAGAAAATGAAAACCTGATTCTGTATTTTAAGAGAATCGTGAAATTTTTATTACTTTCAAACTAACAAATATTAAATTTTTTAACTCATATGTTACAGTTTTTTTTCAATAAAATGAGATAAATAAGTAATTTATTCATTAATAATACATTTGTACCATCATGTCACTTCGCTGTTGAGGTAAACAGAGAAGAAAAAGTGCTAGACTATTTTTATCTCAATATAGTACATATATTTCGGTTCTTCCACATACATACACTTCTAATGATATACTTTATACTTTTCCTTCATTAAAAATATCATATCGAATAAAGTATTGTATTGTATAGCACTTTCGATGTCTACAGTACAACGTGGCGGGCTTATTGCCATGTAGCAATTTCTTCTTACTAACTAGAAAAATGTCAAAGAGGTTTTAAGTGAAAACCAGACTGGAATTCTTTTTTAAAAATAATCTGGGTTTCAGCGGGATTTGAACCCGCTACCGGCTCGGGACACAGGCGTTTTATCAATTAGACAATGGAGATCGTCTTCAAAAGTTCCTTATTTAAAATCGTTTTACACTTTGACTGTCTTGTTTACAGTTACACACGATACAAGTGATTTCTTTGAAAATGTGATCGAGTTTGTTAGGAAATATTTTATAAGAGTTTTAACCGGAGTCAAATGTAAAATTTAGTTAAAAAACTTTCATTTTCGAAAGTATTTTTAAGGTAGAATAAATTGAAATCGTATTTTACGTGGATCAGTGAAACGAATTGAAAAAGCTTTTTTATTTATTTTTCATCGAATTATAAGTTGAGAGGTTGAATTAGAAAGCTCTGAGGTCGTTTTAAGCAACTGTTGACATTAATTTGTGGTCCCATTACTACTGAAACAATAAATAATGTTTTAAGCAACTGTTGACATTCATTTGCGGTCCCATTACTACTGAAACAATAAATAATGTTTTAAGCAACTGTTGACATTCATTTGCGATCTCATTACTACTGAAACAATAAATAATGTTTTAAGCAACTGTTTATATTAATTTGCGGTTCCATTACTACTGAGACAATCAATAATGTTTTAAGCAACTGTTGACATTAATTTGCGATCCAATTACTAATGAAACAATAAATAACTTATAAAGTGTTGTATTATTTAAACTTTCTAAAAAAAAAACATAATTTTTTTTCAATAGACGAATTATTTTTATTTTTTCCTAGTTTTTGTTTCCCCCCAAATTTTAAGTGTTTTCGACTATTTTTTTAACTTCGCATAAGTTCTTTTAATATTAAATTAAGTTTTTTAAAAATTTATATCAAATAAATATTATATCAACATATATATCGTAATAAGAGCCGCGTTTGCTAATATTGTAATAAGAGCCGCGTTTGCTAATATACAAATCTAGGCATTTGCTTTAGGGTGCCAAGATAATGGGGTGCCGAAATATTAAAAAATAAGAACGAATTAGATGAATGCATTTACTTTAATTCATATTTAAATTCTAATGATGACTTGGACTGCTCAGTGCTTCAGCTTAGCAAACTAACGAATAACAAAATATTGGTTCACTGTTCCGCAGAACGGAGTTTTCCATTATTGAATAGATTGAAAACATATCTACCAATATAATCAGCTATAACAGTGAATATAGACATCAATGATATCGTAAATGCATTTGCAAATAATAAGAAGCCCATGCCTCTCAGACCATATCGTCAGCCGCTCAAGATCATCATTTATGTGTTGAGTGCCAGACTGAACCTCATCACATCCAAATGAATAATAAAGTTGAGTATCGTCCGCATACACGTGGTAGCTACAATTCCTTATTACATCTGGAGGATTGGATGTATATGGTATAGGCTAAAAAGTAGGGGGCTCAGTATTGACCCTTGGAGGCATCCATTTTTAAGGCTCGTGGGGTGGGACAATACCCGTAATCCAGCCTGGTTTCCAATGGTAACTCGTTGACTCCTACCAGTTAGGAAACTTCTTAGCCACTGGCATGCACTCTCTGAGAACCCTAAAAAGGATAGTTCAGAGACCTGGAGATCTGTATTGACAGTATCAAAAGCTCTAGAATAATCCAGCAGAAGCAGAGCAGTAACTTCCAGAGCGGTGAACTGTTTCATTCCATTATTGTGTGCCAAGGGTGAATTCATAATTGATTCCGTCTTATATACTTTGTTTTCTATTTGTATAATATTTTGTTTTTTTTTTATTGTTTTTCGATGATTTGTATATTGTGTTTGTATTTTTTGCGCAGTGCGGGCTGTGCGCCTGTGGACGGCCCCGTATTGTGTTGGTAAAATGTGATATTATGAATTTGATACATGTTTCATTCTAAATATTTTTGTTGTAATTGTGTAAAAAAAATATTTCTATTTTGTATATTCTGTTCAATTTAATGTGTTGAACACTCACTAGTAGCTCTTTATTTTTTTTGTATTTTTTATAAGGTACGTTGTACCGTTTACTTATAAATAAATAAATAAGTGAAAAGCTTCAGAAAGTACTTAGAAACGACCTTAGAAAGGTTGTCTATAAGTGCTTTCTTAAGCTTTTTACATAATCCAGCCATTGCTGACTTGATCATAAATTGTAAAACCAGCATACTCTTCTAAACATATAGTATTCATTTTTAGATGCTCCACATACTCGTATAGTAGTCACGTTTTACACCAGAAGTGAACACCATATATTATTGCGGATGATTTAATCCCCTGTTGGAGAAATGTCTCACACGCAGAGAGGAGTTCCCTCATTCCGTATTCATGCCACGACCCCGTTACAATCAGTATTATCATTTGCGCTAAAATAACAAATCCATCGGTAAACCCATTATCCTAGGACGTGCTCTCCTGCAATACGTGATGAAAGAATACACTTCCCAGGTTAATAATCAGCTCTCTTCGTGGATAATAACATCAATGTTGTATTGTATAATACTTTCGTTGTATACAGTAGAAATGCACTGGACTTCCGTACGGAAGATCGTCGGTTCGAATCCCGCGTTGTGCTATTGCCCTCGAATGACACATTTCCGCCTAGTATTGGGAGGTATAAGGATATCTATGACTTCGGTCATTTCTAATCTTATGGCCGCAGCTATCTTTAGGCTTAACTTTATTTTGTATTGTAATATTTTTAATCTGTCACTAATAGTGGGCTCGAATCCTGAGCTAGACTCAACTTTTTTTGAAATGTTTTTAATATGTTACTAATAGTGGGCTCGACTCCTGAGTTAGACTCAACTTTTTTGTAATATTTTTAATCTGTCACTAATATTGGGCTCGAAATCTGAGTTAGACTCAACTTTTTTTGTAATATTTTTAATCTGTCACTAATAGTAAGCTCAAATATATTCTTCCAAAAAAAAGGGGGGAAATATGCCGGTGTGCGTCAATCGTCTCACTTCAGTGTGCCATCGGATCCTGTACAGCTGTGTGGCCGGTGAATTTGCTGGAGTAGAAACAGCTCACTCACTTAAAAAAACTTCACGGCACAGCTTCGTTTCCTAACTGAATTGTCGTTGAAATGGCGAAGAGATCTTCGACTACAAGGCCCAGCAATGACGATACAGTAGACTCTGAAATATCTGAGAATCTGAAATATCCAGAAATATCTGAGAAGAGATTTAAAGTGAAATCTTTAAAACATTTTGGGTTTCAACGGGAATCGAACCCATAGACCTGGGCTAGAAAACAAGCGTCTAACTAACTTGATCACGGCCATAACAACTTTTCGTAGTGCTCGGCTTGTTTTCGAGGAATTTTATTTTTCTTGAAGGTTATATTAAAATGGCTATTTACAATACAATTTTTAGAATATTGTAATCTTTGTATATTTGTTTCAAATACTTTGTTCAGTGTGATGATTCTGTCAACGCTTTTTCAGTGTGATGATTCTGTCTACGTTTTTTAAGTGTGATGATTCTGACAACGTTCTGCTTTATGGAGAGTTATATCACACTCCTTGCACATTTATCGGGTCTCGCTTCTCTTCTTGTGCTTAGCGCATACCTTACAAGTTCTGCAGAGCTATTCTTTTTTGTCAGTTGATGGACTACACCTTTAGACACGTTCTTCAATAACCTCTTTGTCAGTTGATGGAATACAACTTTAGATACGTTCTTCAATAACCTCTTTGGAGGATCTTGCTAATTTGTTGTTCTATTTGAACTCAGAAATTGTAGTTCGTCTTCAGATTTATATGGCATAATCTTCAAGATCTGACATTTCACTTCGTATTGATGACGCTACGTTGAGAGTCCTAGTCATAAATTAATTCATGCAATATTTTACTACCTAAGATATTGTCCATGTAACTAATCAAGAGACTACCGTTTAAAGGTTTAATTGTCTATAAAAATATTGGCTAGATGTCAGTTATATGTTCATTTTTAGAAGTATCGATTATATGGAAACACGAGACTGTGATTCAACGTAAATCTAGTTTATCATGTTACAACACGGGATCGGGATTTAACGTAAATCTAGTTTATCATGTTAAAACACGGGATTGGGATTGAACCAAATCTAGTTTATCATGTTACAACACGGGATCACGATTCAACGCAAATTTAGTGTATCTTGTTAAAACACGGGATCGGGATTCAACGCATATCTAGATTATCATGTTAAAACACGAGATCGGTATTCAACGGAAATCCAGTCCATCTCGTTAAAACACGGGATTGGGATTCAACGCAAATCTAGTTTATCATGTTAAAACACGGTATCGGGATTGAACGCAAATTTAGTTTATCATGTTAAAACACGGGATTGGGATTCAAGGCGTTAATCTCACTGTCATCATGAAATATATGATACATTTTCCCTAATACCTGAATCTCACAAGATGTTCTTGTATTTTTAAAACATACGCTCGTTTATTTTCTACTGCTTATAAAATTCAAGAGCAAGTCAGAAAGCAAAGAACATAAAATAAGTTATAAGCCATGAATATAAAAAAACTTAGTACTCGACACGCACCCTGTTCAAAATAATCAAATTCTAACTTAGTACGTCATAAACCCAAAAAGTCTAGAATAAAACAAATATAAAAGCTGGGAATGTTCAGAAGTCCAGTAAACTTGGAAGTACTCGTACTATAGGCAAAATAAAGTTATTTCCTCACGTTTTCAATACTGAGTTATAGAGTTAGAAAGGCAGAAGTATTTTTTCCTTTAAGATTGGTATTAAGTTTAGAAGTATAAATTGATTCAGAATATTAAGCAACTTCTTCAAAAGGAAACAAGTCAATTTTAATACACAAAAGATAATAAACTCTGAATTTCTTTGAAACTTTATTAATTGTTTGGCATTTTGCTTTTACGGCCTCATTCTTATTTTATTTTTAACTGTTTAGTAGTAACAATATTACGGATATATAAATAATAAATAAATATAAGTTTATTGATATCAACATAGTAACATATGTACCATACGAGGCAAGGTCGATACATTTGCGAAATGAAGGGGTTAAGGGAGGGGGCGGTATAGTTCGGAAATTCTAGGATGAGTCCTGTGACAGCTCACAAATTTGCCCCAATACAACCTAATGTAATATACTCGTATTTACCTAAATAACTTGCTATTTATTAGAATTGAGGCTTATATTAAAGTTGATAAAATAATTAAAATTACAGAACATCGTTACAAGGTTGTATTGGGGCAAATTTGTGAGCTGTCACAGGACTCATCCTAGATTTTCAGAACTATAGTGCACATGCGCACGTTCCAATAATATGACTAATTATTAGTATATTCATCAAGTTTAAGACTAATTTTGACAGTATTGTTTAAGATATTGTCGGGAGAATATGTCAAACAACAATAAAATTCCAAGTATAGAAACCATTGAGTATGGCACCGTCATTAAGTTTCTAATAAAACAAGGAAAAACACCTCAAATCATTTTGGAAGAGATGGTTGCCGTTTACGGAGACTGCTGCCCTGGAAAAACGATGGTTTACAAGTGGCATAGTGTTGCTTAAGCAAGGGAGATAATCGATTGAAGACGGCCTGTTGAAGACGGCCCACTTCTTCAAACATCGTTAAAAAAGTTGAAAAATGTGCTGAAAGATGCCTGTCTAAACAAACAACAGCTTGCATAGATGGTTGGAGTATCACCTATTCGTACAAATATTTTGAATATCCTCCATCAGCGTCTATGGATGTCAAAAGTCAGTGCAAGGTGGGTACCCAGAATACTCACGTCACTTCAAAAACAACAATGCGTCGAATGTTCAGGACAGTTATTGGGCCTTTGCAGAAACAACAAAGATGAGATTTTGAGCCGAATCGTTACTGGAGACGAAACTTGGTTTCATCATTATGAGCCTGAGTCGAAAGCAGAATATGTATAAAAAGTGGCATTAAAAGGGGGCACACAGCTCCCTAAGAAGTTCAAAGTGTCGCAATCGACTGGAAAAAATATGACTACAACTTTTTGGGACGCGGAAAGCACACTGCTGATAGATTACAAAGATAGGAGCATCACAATAATTGGAGAGTGCTACTTTGGTCTGCTAATGCAGTTAAAATAACCTGTGAAGGAGAAAAGGAGAGGAAAATGGACAAAAGGGGTGCTGCTTTCGCATGACAACGCACCCGTGCACAAAAGCAATTCTGCATTGGCTGCTCTTCACAACTGTGGCTTACAAACATTAAATCACCCTACCTACAGCCCGGACCTGGCTCCGTCTGACTATTATTTGTTTCCAAATATGAAAAAAAAACTTCGAGGGAAATAAATTTACGGACGATGAAGAATTTAAAATTGTAATTTCAGTTTATTTTGCGGGCAAAAACATTTTTTTCCGTGGGTATAACCTTATTGAAATATCTGAAAAAATATTGGAGTGTATTAAACATATACGTTAACACTTGATATATTAAAAAAAAAAGTCATTTTCTTTTCTGTTTTTCTTTATTCTGTGAATTTATTGACCTCTCCTCGTATATCCTGAAATTTTATATATGTATATATTTCAAGATAATGGCGAAGAAAAATATATTTAAGAGAGCAGCTATCAAAACTCCTGGGCTCAACTTATAACATGCTTTCAGTCAAGGTACACCCCCACCAATGGAGGGCGAGGACATTATACCCTTGAACATGTCATTTAAAAATAAATGAATGAAAAAAAGCAATCTACATAATCAATTCAGTTAATACAATAATTCAAAAAAACACCTATAAAAAAGTTCACTTATAAAAAAAATGGCGTGCAAATATATATCCTACAATCACTCATATACATTCTAAGGCTAAATAAATGTAAAATGTTAATAAATGTATTGCTTGTATACCCCAACTTAAGCGTTTTATTTGGCAACCCACATCGTTGTGTATTCTAGCCAGGTTAACAGACTCTCACCAGTGAAAACAACTTAGGTGAGTGTTTTCTCTCAGTCAACCCCAACTTAAGTATGGTATTTGGCAATCTATATCGTTGTTTATTCCAGCCATGCTAACAAACTCTCATCAGTGAAGACAAGTCAAGTTACTGTTCTCTCTGTCTACCCGTTTGATGCGTTGTCTTTGGCAACTTACTCGTAAATCGTTGTTTTATTTTAGCCAGACCAACGGACTGTCACCGGTGGAGACGAGTAAAGTTTGTTGTCTTTTAATCTGAATAAATTAATTACCCCCCTTTGTTGTTGTTTGCTTTGCTGACTTTCTGCTACGTTGCTTTTGCGCGTTAATTGTTTGATAATTTAATTTCCACTTGATGTGTCTGATTGCTCAACTCTTGAATCAAAAGTGTTTGCTTTGGCAATTACGAAATTGTTTCATGTTAGGGTTATCAAATGTTTCAACTTCAGCCTTGTGGAACTCCATATTAGAATATTTAATAATAAATGACTTTTCAATCAGAGTGATTTAACTCTTAAATGTGATTATTTTATACAATTAACTCAAATTAAGGAGGCAGGCCTGTTTCGCTTTACAAAACATTGCTAAACTGGCTTTTCAGTTTATTGTATCGATTTTTTTACATTTATGTATCCGTCGATTTCCACCTTTTCCGGTCGCTTTCGAACAATTTGCGCGGCGTTTCCTTCAATAATTACGTCGAATTGCAGATATGGTTGGACGAATTCCTCGAGCCAAGACCGGATGGTTTTTATCGCACAGGCATTGAAAAACTTGTAGAACGTTGGCAAAAAATTGTAAATAATGAAGGAGAATACATTATTGACTAATTTGTTGTAAAATAATGAAGGAGTATACATTATTAACTGATTTGTTTTAATTTTTTTTACTGTGTCCTCTTGTTCTCTTCATTTGAAAAAAAAACGGACACAATCTATGTTAACACCCAATATTATATTATTCAGTTTAAAAAAGTGAATTCTACAATATAAATACCAAATCAATTAATAAAATAAATTGTGTTAGTATTCCTCGCATTACACTAATCTCCACGACACGTCTTAAACCTCTTTTCAGGCTTTATTTTTGGCAGTTATGAAATTGTTTCGTGTAAAGGTTATCAAAGGTTTAAGCTTTAACCTTTTGGAACTTCGTGTGGGAATATTCAACAAGATAATACTTTGTTATTTCAGTGTTACATTAATCACCGCAACATGTGTTGAACTTCTTTCTGCAGGTTTTTCTTTAAGCAATAGGGAAACTGTTTCGTGTTTAGGCTATCAAAGGTTTCGAAAGTGCGAACCAGCAATACAACAGTAGTTCTCTGCCATGGCTCTCTTCAGGTACATTCCGACTGAAGAATAAAAAGGAAACAATAGTTCGTATATGTTCTTCCCATATGTTTAAATTTGTTGTCCATGGTAATTTAATTTTATTGTCAAGTATATTTATTAATTCGTATGGCACGCTTCAATATGTCTGAACTAGAGATTTAGATAAATGGAAAAGTATAGCTGGGAGACAACGTTGTCTTCGGTTCCATTCATCGAGTCTTGCTATTTGTCATCGCATGTGTTGGCAGTACTGCCACGCACATGAAGAAGCAACACTACCGCACATTTGGCGTAGGTACGAATTACGTGAAAACACGAGACAGGGACGCAATGCAAATCTAGTCTATCACGTTAAAACACGGGATCGGGATACGTGTTAAACGTAAAAATATTGACAGTTTGTATTGCAGTTTTATTGCATCACGTTGAAATTTGCGTGTTTATTTCTACATGGGAATATCTTCAACTCGACCAGAATGATGTTGAAATGTTTTTTTGAATAACCTAAGAGGGATGATCGGATTCCATCTTGATTCTAGCCCAAACCCTTGAGGAAGTCAAACATTCTACCTATTAGACCATATTACGAGAGGTGACCAGACAATATTTGTCTGATATGAACGAAGATTTGAAACAACTGTTTTTCACTAGTTGATTTTAATGATTGATGGCCGACGTTTCGTTGTAAACTTCATCCCCATAGTGATATCAAGAATGGTGCACCTACGAGAACAGTGTAGAATATAATTTTTAAGTACGAATACCGGCCATTCGAATAAGTCTGAACTAATGATATTGTTACTGAACACCTTTTCTCATTGAAACCGATTACATTGATCGAACTGTAACATTATTATTCTCGCGTCATCAAAGAGGCGATTGAAATTTATAAATACCCAAATATCTTCAACAGAGATGACGGGATGGCTCTTAATCCTGTATGACTTCCAATTTTAGAAAGATATATACAACACAAGTAGGTAAATTCTAAATTGCCACGTAGGGGGCACCCGTGATGCATTCGTTGAGTTTTTCGTGTGTTTCCACGAGCGTGTTCAAATTGCGGTCGTAAAAGTGCGTGGTTCAGCGTACCAAACACGTGTTCACGTCGCGGTCACGAGTGCTGGTAGCTAAGTGGGTGTTTTTTGTACGCTTATCTCTCCCACAATACCTTCATGGGCCGATAGATTTCTCCATTTTCCCTTTATTATTTTTCCCATGTATTAAATTTATGTACCTATTTATTTTAAAAAGTCACACACGATTCCCCAATTATATTCTATATTTTACTCGTTTTCATCCCACCTCCATATTTTACTCACTTTATTTTATGGATGGTAATATCCCGTGGATTGTAGTATCCAGTAATCATAATATCCCGTGGAACGTAGTATCCAGATCTTAATATCCCGTGGATCGTAGTATCCGAACCTAGTATCCAGATTTATGGATCGTAATATCCCGTGTATTACGATACATAAATCTATGTATGTTTGAATTTTAATTTATAAATTATATATCATCATTTATTTTAGTATGAAACGTTTTTATTTTATTATTATTATTTATTGTTATTGCATGGAGTGGAATCATGGACCCTCTAAGTAAGTAGTATGAACCGACTGGAAGCATTCGAAATGTGGATGCACCGGAGAATGCTACGGATACCCTGGATGGATATGGCCAGCAACACAAGGGTTCTTCAAAGAGCCAAAGTTGATAGAGAGTTGCTGACTAATATTAAAATCCGAAAGGTGTACAAATTACTGCACCTGATCATCCAAGGCAAAATAGAAGGCCAAAGAGGTGTTGGCAGAAGGCAAATCTCCTGGTTCCGTAATATACGTGATTGGACTGGTATAAGGGGCGTTGGAGATCTTTTTCGGGCTGCCGGGGACAAAGATGTCTATTCTCAAGTGATATTCAACGTTGGGGGGACCTGACATGACACTGAGAAGAAGATTATTATTTAAGTATTTGACGTTTCCAAATCTATTTCATAGTTCCTATCTTCTCTCAATTCACACAGAATCTCTCTCCAAATCTCAACCAAAATATTCTCACTGTCAGAAAATTATCCGATGAAGGAGTAAATCGTTCTGATACTCCAAAAAAGCTACTCATCACTAGACATGTTTAGCATATTCATCAATATTTCTGATATCACCCTGAAGATAAGGGCAGCAACGTCATTTAACGCCAATTCAACACAGTAACAATCCTGAAAAATATTTTGAATCGGGAAATATTTTTCTAAAAAATGGGGTTTATATTGTTTGACATTTCTTGTATAATATTAGATAAAGTGACAGTTCAGGATTAGTAAAATTACAAAGAAGAATTTAATGTACATCTACCAATTCCATAATAACTTATGGCAAAAACAATGAATAATTCAATCGAAATCCGCTTGTCTATTATTTTCACAGAACCCTGATTACAATGTCTAAGGGGATTATTTCAACTCTCTCTAAAGGAATATTATTGTGATCATTGGACAAGAAACCATCCCCTTTCCCGTCCAACAATCTGTCATATACTCGTATGTAAATATTATAATAGTTTCCTACGTGGTAATGCATAAAATACTCGCTAGCAGTCACCTCCATCCTTCAGCAAGGCCCCTAAAAAGGTTGAAGGATAGCTGGGAGTCAACATATCAAGAGCGGCTGTCCTGATATAAAATCTACAGGTCTGGCTTAACAGAAATAATATGAAAAATAAACTTTCAGTTTTTTTTTCAGGTCACCCTGTCTCAGATTCTGATTCTATCCCAATGCCGCCAGCGTGGGTGGCGAAAAGGCACCATCCAATATCTTGGAGTACCATGAAAATTCTTGTATTTTATGTTTTACTACAGAACTCGGCTCATTCTTTCCTTTGAGAATTATTTTACACGATTAAGTGCTCGTATTGTTTACTGTTAACTCCAAATCTCTCAGTTTGTGTACAACGTTTGTTTGTTTTGTTTCTAAGAAAAATGTCTGAGGGAAAAATCAAGTAGAAACCATAATATTTATGGTTCAAAGATACCTTTGATTTTGTATCATACATACATACCATCACACCATATCCCTTTTGAAGTAGGCAGCTATAATAGATCTCTACGCCTTCCTTACGCCTTCCTAACAACGTACATAGCCTTTTTCTCATACACACTCATACAGCTCATAATTCGATATGATAGACTTTCTTTTTGATTATGATTGTCAGCTGTCTTGTGTATCGAAGATGCCTGTGATAATATTGATTTGTTGCAAACTGTTGCGCTTTAGCAAGAACACTGTCTAAAAAAACAAACTCAAAGTTCCATGGCAAGGAGATCAAATATCCAAGGCGATCGGCAGGTTAAATCTGCTGCAATCTTTCACTAAGCAGAGTTTTTAAAAGTGCTATTTACGAGTATGTGTTGGTTAATACCGCTCCAACAATTTATGATTCATTCATATGGTACCCTTTAACATATCTGAAATGGTAATTTGGACATTTTAAAGACCGTGTACAAAATACAACATTACATTTGATCCTGGTTATCGCGCCTTCAGATTTAGAGCCATCAGGGTAGGCATGGAACTCGTGATTCATCATTGCATGTGTTGGAACCATTACAGCACATGAAACGGCAATAACACTTGCATGCGTACTCTGAGTGTGCGATTATTGTTAGGACATGGAAACTTTCACCAGACTGGGTCCCATTATTTTTTTGGGGACTCGAACCCGTTTGTTTAAATGATCATTTCAAAATATTATTTCATAAATATGAATAATATTTGGAATATTTTTTGTATGTAACTTGTATGTAACTTGCTTTATTTACTTCTGTCATCGGTTGGAAAAGATTCCCGCCTGGTAATAAACCCGCCAGATTGTATTTGTAACGAAGTATTAAATAAATTAGTAAATATAATAGAAAAACGTCCTTTTAAATTTACGTACATATAACCAGTATTATTGTCTCTCTACAAGCCTTGAGTTAATCTTTTTTAATCCACCATAAATGTCATCGTGGCACGTGCCGTGTTTATAGTTAGTGTAATATTATGGAAATTCGTTAGTCTAATTTGAATTAGTCCCATTTGAAGCACTAAGCGGCAATTAGTGTTGCCATGCGTGAAATTGACATCTCAACCCTGCCTGGTTGAAGGGAGAAACGGTGTTAAATAGAGAAACATATTCAATCTAAGAAATAAAGGTGTTTATGTGTATGGGTGGGGTACCAGCGGCGTTTCAAGTATTTTAGATTTTTCATTTATCTTCTTTCTTTCTATTAAGTTAGACCTGCGGTCTATTATCACGAGGACGGCCTCTCTCCATATGTTGATTTCCAGTTTTTCTTCCATCTTTTTGGAGATTTTATTATATTTATTTCATACTTCAAGAGGCAATTCCTTTCAACCAAACAGACAAAGTAAATAAACGAAGTTATATGGTCACAACATTTATTCAAATAATTACTTTTGGTTTTTCTAGACAACTGTCGGGGTTTTCATGCATTATCACCTAGGGATTCTTGTGTTATCCATATTTACCATGTGCTTTCACCAGTGTTTTCTAACCATCTCACAATATCCTCTACTTCTTATATCTAATCTGTTGTAGCATCTCTCAAAAGCACATCTGTTTCATTGTAGCATATCTCAATTGCGCATCTGATTCATTGAAACATGTCTCAAAGGAGTATTTGATTAATATAAGCATCTCTCAAGGACGCATCTAAATCATTGTAGCATCCCTCAAATACGCATATGATTCATTGTAGCATCCCTAAAAGACGCATTCAATTCATTGTAGCATCCCTCAAATGCGCATCTGATTCATTGTAGCATCTCTCAAAAGCGCATTTGAATTCTTTGTAGCATCTTTCAAAGGAGCATCTGATTCATTGTAGTATCTTTCAATGGTGCATTTAATTCATTAAAGCTTCTCTCAAATGAGTGTTTGATTCGTTGCAGCATCTCTCAAATGCACATCTGAATCATTGTAGTATCATAAAATGAATCGGATTTATTGTAATATCCCTAAAAGAGTATCTAATTCATTGTAGCATTCGTCAAATTGATTCGCATACGATTCATTAAAACATCTCTCAAAAGACGCATCTAATTCATTGTAGCATCCTTCAAATGCGCACCTGGTTCATTGTAGCATCTCTCAAAAAGTATGTATCTTGGCCAAAATTTTCTAGAATGTCTCAATGCTGAATATTAGAATGTTTGTTTAACGAGATGATCCGCTTCTGTAGCAAAAATAATTTTACCTCTTGTTGTTAGTATCCAAGGCCTGGAAAGGTCTGGATAATTAGCGACAGGGTGTTCTATAATAATTAGGTCATTCATTAATTACCTCGACAAACTTCAACGTTCTCTTGAAGATTTTAATTATAAAATCAAGACTGGATTTTGTTTCTCTACGCCTTTCCTATTTGTAATATCCTTAAACAATCCTTTCAAGTTAAGAAGGAAAAATTGAAAAATTAACTTATATTTTTTTTACCATCCACAATACAACATTTAAGACCTTCGTGGCGTAGTTGGAAAGACGCTTGTCTCCCAATCCGGAGTTTGCAGGTTCAATTCCCGTTGTACGTTGGAGGTTGGAGTTAAAAAAAAGGATTCTACAGTCTGGTTTTCACTTAAGGCCTTTTTAACATCTTTCTGGCTGGTTGACAGATATTGCCACATGGCAATAAGCACGCCAGGTTGTACTGTATACAACGAAAGTGTAAAACAATACAATAATACAAATTATATCGTTTTAATAGAAGGGCAAACTGTACATACAGAGTACAAGCTCATAACAATGAAAAAAAAAAACATTATGTGGATATAAAGAACCATTTGACAAGGCAAGGCCTGTGACGCAGTGGTCTAATTCTTATTTATTTTTAATTTAAAGGTTAATTTTATAAAGCGCCTTTTAGAGAGCAAACTCTCTGCAAGGGCGCTCCAACTCGGTAATCGAAGCCACTTTTATTTAAAAAATCACTTTTGGCATTTATAATCCCGAGTGAATCATGCATTACTTTTCCGTTGTATACAGTTCAACCTGGTGGAATTATTCCCATGTGGCAATCTTTTCCAATCAACCAGAAATATGTTTATGAGGTTTTAAATGAAAACCATACTGATAACTTTTTTTTTTTTTAAATCTGGGTTCCGACGGCAATCGATCCCGCAGCCTCTGTGCTAGAAGATATTTGTTTTACCAACTAGACCATGGAGATCATTCTTCATTCCTTAATTACATTTTTTTATATTCATCCTAATTACTATAACATGCACACTTTGCACTGTAATTAATGCCAGGAATCAAACCTGGGGCGCCCGCTTGCTTTCGGTGATTGCAAACCGTTCAACGATTTGGAGGCATAAATATAACTTAAAGTTCAGACTGTTAGTTATATTTACTAATGAAGGATTGTTCAGATTACATAAGATTTATTTTAGACTCAACACGGCTAGAACTACACATAACCTTAAGTTATGACAAAGTCCATAGACAATATGGTTACCGTGTCAATTAGTGAGGTGACCCGTCACTAGTGTTGTGACACTGTACTAGTGATGTAACACATCATACGCATAATTTTTTAATGAAAAAAAAAACAAATGTTTTGTATTACACTTAGCTTGTATACAGCACAATATGGCGGGCTTATTGCCGCGTAGCAATTCTTTCAACCAGCAAGGAATATGTTTAAGAAGTAAAAATTAGATTGGACACCTTTTTGAAATAAATTGGGTCGTATACGCTACATGATCTATGATGTGTATGGTTGCGCGATAATGCGCTAGACTTCCGTGCCGAAGATTGCCGGTTCGAACTCCGCAGTCTACTTTCCTTTCGAATTCGGGGTTGTTTACATAATCATGATTTTAGTCATCTATTTTATTTAATTTTTAATGAAAAAATAAGATGTAAAATGGTTTAAGAGTTAGCCAGCCTTGCGTAGAATCAGCTTGTTCTCCCGCTTACTTGTTTTAAATCATGTAGTAGCCTTCTATTTATCCGAATTAGTGATTTGGATATATTGAAGAGTGAATATAGTATATTGAAGAGTGTTAGAGAGGCAATATTGTAATTAACCCAAATAATCAAGTCATTTGGTTCAGAACCACTAGAGTAGGCACTGAAACAACTATTCAACGCGTGCGAGTATTATACTTACTCGACGAACTCTTTTCCTGGATTTTTTAATATTTTTTAAGTAACATAGAGAATCAAACCCAAAACCTCCGGGCGAAAGTCAAACGTTTTATAAAGAAAGCTATGGAGGCCATCAGACTCCCTGAAGATGTTATTTCCCGTCTGTAGAACTTACCCAATTTTTTCAGTCTATTTTTATTACGAAAAACAATTTAAAATAGCACCATACCGACCGGCGCCTTGGAGATAGGCACTATTTAATATTCTCCGTAAAACCTTTTTGTTACAAATTCAGGATTACAAATTAGAATAAACCAAAAAATACTTTTTTTATAATATCTGTCTGACTACATTATAATAATGTATTCCTCAAAAGTACGTGGGTAGATTTTACATTCGGTATTCTCTCTAGATAAGATCTCAGTTTAGAATGTACAGCATGCTCCATGGAGGCTTTTACCTGATCTAAAAAATATGAGGAAAACGTACAGATCTTCCTACTTTGAGATCACAAGACCTAAATCTCCTGCGTGAAAATGTTTTCTTTTTGAAAATAGAAATTCTCTCCTTGCATTTTTTTCGACAGTAAGATTTTTCGTAATAGCTTCTTTTAAACACTTCATTGTAAAATAACCTGGTGGGCTTATTGTCAGATGGCAATCGCTTCCAACCAACTAAACAAAAGTTAATAAAGGAAGTCGTACGACGTCACGTAGTGATGAAAAAGGAACTGCCCAAAGGGACTCCTTTATTTATTTAACACTTCATTGCAAATACAAACTGACGGTATTATTGCCAAGTGGCAATTTCTTCCAATCAAACAGACTAACTTAAATAAATCAATTTATATTGTCACAAAAATATTCAAATAATGATTAACATTTACAAACTTCATGAGCAATATACATAATAAAAATAAAAGTGAGATATTATAATATTAATTAAAGAAAAAGGGAAGGATGGTGAAGAGGAAAGAGAAATCAGGAATGAAACAAGTTATATATGTTATGGCTAGAAATGAAGAGTTTTTTCAGTGGCTTTTTAAAACATGCCAATTACGGAGTGAGTCTAACATTACTTTATAACCGACTCTCACTGCATGGACAGTACATGACGACGTAAAAAAAGAAGGAATGGAATGGAATTATGAACGATGAGAATCCACTTAACCAATATGATAAATGGCTTCTAGAAGTGGTATTGGAAGCGAATGGAACGTAAAGGACACCAACGTCTCTATCCTCCAAGTATTGGAGATAACCGAAGACTCGACAACATGCAGAAAAAGAATCCTATCGTATAATACTTTGGGCATGTTTCTAGAAATAATTACGAAAATTTGTAGACTCTGGTGGTTATGGAAACAAACGGTGGACATTGAGTAAGAAGAAGAAGTCCTATAAGATAAACTGATCGAATAAAAGAGTTAACAGGATCCTCTTGCATTTAACATGCTCCAGCACTGTATTTAACGTGCCCCAAGACCAATAGGTTGGAGACAGGTGGTATGCTGAAATCAAGACATTTCAGAATACCACAACGCTCAGCATTGAGCACGCGACGAAGAAAAATATTGAATCAACAATAATTAAAATTCTACGGAACAATAGGGCAGTGTTACTCAAATGGTGGTTCGCGTATATGTGTCAGTCCGAGGTCCAACGGTAGTCGGTTAGCAGGTCGGTGGTAGTTGTATACCGTAACCTTAGTATGGTCTAAGTATTTTTATGTTGTATTTCTTTGAATTCAATGAAAATATATATAAACCCTTTTTTGATACCCACTCCACCTTGACAAAAACGAAGTCGGTCTCTAAGTGACACTGATAGATAAATACCGTTTCGTCCCACAACAAAATTTGAGTAACATTGCCATAGAATATCAATTTCGCAAAAAAATAGGTACCGTCGTATTCGATTTCCAGTGCTATTTAAAAAAAATATACAAAAAAGCTTCCCAGTCTGGTGAAACAGTTCGTCAGGTAACAATACAATCGAGGACATGGATAGTAAACACGCTGACAATTTTTGGTGATACGCGGTTTTGTTTTAGTTTATAAATTTTATAAATTTTATAAGTTCAAGTTTTGTTTGAAAATATATTTCAGTCGAGTTTTTTGCTCCATTCCCTGAGCAAACAATAAGTCATTCAACGAAAATAACTAGTGAACTATTTCAATGAACTAATCCATGTTGCTGAGCAACCGAAAAAAGATTCATCCATATTAGTGAATTACTCTTTCCCATCTCTAGTACAATACGTATACGCGGCGCGGGTCTCTTATGTCTGACGCACGCCTGTCACTTTATATGTAAGCGAGCGAGAAACAGAAATATTTTGGCCAAACGTGATGTAGAGAGGGTGTGTGCCAGCGTTATGTGCCAGTGTCTTGTACTGTTGGTGTCCCCGAACAGATTACGTGACGGGCTTTGAACATGTAATTATTTTTCTATATACTCATAAAAATGTATGTGAATAAAAAATAAAAATTAAGTATTGAACCAAGAGGAAATTGACGATTGTATCAGGATGAACGCTTTCGTAAATTCGGTGTTATTGAAAAAAAAAAGTATTTTGCTTTATTTATAATGAAAGTCTCGTAGCACGTGCTTTCAATGTAAGACGTCATTTTGAAATAAAATATGACAATCTATAGTTGTTATCAGTAGAAGAAAACAGCGAAAATTTGATAGAAGAAAAAGCGAAAAAAGAAGTATAGTATTTCAAATAAATAATTATTATTCATTTGGCACATTTTAACTTTTGTAGTATTTATCTGACACACTTGAATATGTTTGCCATCTCACCCATCACCTGCTCTAGGAGCTAAAAAAATATGTTTTGGGCCAAAAGAAGTATTCATTCTTTTAACACCAGATATATTTTATCTACCAACCTTCCTCGTTTGATAAATGTGATCAGTTATCCTATAATATTCAGCACCTTGGTGACACTTTATATATTCTCTTTGTATAAAATATCTCGAGTATTTGTGAATAAATTAAACAATTTTCTTAAGTGCTTAGTAAAATTGTTAATGTTCGAGCCCCACTTCAAAAACTTATCGATCTTCTGCTTCTTCCTCTTCTTTTAGGCCTGGTATTGTTCTGCATCAACGTTTCCCTCTTGTGACGTCGACTGCCAGCTATCTTTCCATCTTTTGGGAGTTCGTCCTGGAGGTCTGCTTGCTTGTGGGATACTGTCCCTGGCCATTCTTACGGCTCTTGGTTCAGCCATTCTGGATACATGTTCGTTCCAGAACCTTCTTATCTGTCGTCCCTATCTGACAATATCTTTCGGATTTCGCACATCCTTCGGATTTTTGTGTTTCGTACTCTATCACGAAGGGTTTTGCCAGCGATACTCCTGAGTACCTTCATTTCGCTGGTTCGAAGGAGATTTTTGGTTCTGACAGTGTCGGCTCTGGACTCTATGCTGTATGTCATTATGGGGCGGACACAGGTCTTGTATATCCTCACCTTGCTTTAGATGTTCATATACTTGTTTTTCCAAATAGTGTTCTTTATACATCCGGAAATATGGATCTTGGATCATTATATTAAAATATTTCATGCAGTGCCTAAGATTTCAGTCTGATGCTGTCGATTAACCATTGATAGAATTCCCGCATTCAGGAAAACTAAAATTAAACGCTTTACGAAACTGTTTCTAACGTGGGCACTGCATGGCTAAAAGCTGTTACTGAGTAAATAAATAAAGGATACGGAAACTCGTAGTGAGGACTAAACATTTCCACCCCGATGATGAAAAAAGTGATAAATTTAATGTTTTTCAAATAATCACCATTTACATATCTTCTCCCTGGCTCCACCCCAACTCACTGTCTGCGAAGGCTGTTGGGGTCAGCTCTCCTCGTCCTCAGGTTGTATGCTCTTCTGTCTCGGACTACGTCTCCCAGGCCGTGCCTCTGCATCAGGTTATCTTTTTGCACCACCCACGAATTATTTGGTCTTCCTCTGGTTGTTATTCGAGGAAGATCTATGGAGATTGCCTGGTTCACAATGTGATAGGGTGCTCTGCGTCCAACGTGCCCACATCACCTCAATCGCCTCTCCTCCATCTTATTGTTGATGTCTGTAACACCTAGGCTTCCACGAATGCGTGAGCTTTTTATTTTGTCTCTTAGGGACACAATGACAGCGGATACAGCCCTAGTTAGTTTGGCAACTCTGGTTCCACGTCCGATGACACTCGGTGGATTAAAACTCAGTCATCATTTACAAATATGGTACACAATATTTAGGATTATTTCAACTTTCTTATGACGTAGGATAAGAATTTGTATGAGTCTGGAGAAGAAAACCCTGAGGGATCTTAATCCAAGTTAGTAGCTGTTATAAGATTATTTTTAAGTGGGTTATTTTTCTCGAGAGTTATTTAATCATATTCATATTCAATTTATTTTTTCCCCTTAATATCAACAGGTTCTAAGAAAATGACGTGCGACTCGCGGAGCGTGAAAGGAAACATTCGAATAAGGAAACGTGAATACGCGACAGAGTAGAAATTTGCATAACGTATTCATGCGAAAAATAGAAAACAGAAAAATGTATTCAGCTTATTCATAATTTCGGTGAAGGTGTTTTGAAAAATATACTAGTAATACCATTTTTTATTTATTCCATGTTTTTTTGAATATCAAGTTGAAACATTAAAAAAACAAGACTTAAAATTATAAATCAATTTAACATAAAAAAAATAACAGTGAACAACTGTTTTTTCTTTTTGTTATATTTAAGATCTTATTAGATCAGTTGTGTTGCGAAAATCATTTCTGGGAGCTCCGTTCCAATATAGTTACTTTTTATTCTTTTTTATTACTTTTTTAAATAGGCAATCCATTCAAACTAGGTTGATTTGTTTTACCAAATTAAGGGCATTATGCAATTATACGAGTCAATATAATAAAAACCAATTTAAAAAAATTACAATTCTAGAAAATTTGTCTTCTTGATACATTAAATATCTTGGATCAGTTGTGTTGCGAAAATCATTCCTAGGAGGTTCATTCTTACGCAATAACTTTTTCTTCTTGATACATTAAAGATTTTATTGCGAAAATCATTCCTAGGAGGTTCATTCTTATACAATTAGTTTTTCTTCTTGATACATTAAAGATTTAGGATCAGTTGTGTTGCGAAAATCATTCCAAGGAGGTTCATTCTTATACAATTACTTTTTCTTCTTGATAGATTAAAAATCTTGGATCAGCTGTGTTGCAAAAAGCAATCCTGAAAGGTTCATTCCAATACAATTACTTTTTCTTCTTGAAATATTTAAAATCTTGAATCAGTTGTGTTGCGAAAATCATTCCTGAGAGGTTCATTCAAATACAATACCTTTTTTTTCTTGTTAAATTAAAGATCTTGGATAGGTTGTGTTACGAAAATCATTCCTGGGTGGTAGGTCTATTCCAATCGCATCGATAACATCAGATTGTATCATCTCAGAAAGATGCAATTGTGAGGGCATTGGGCCTTCCTTTCAGCAGATGCTCTTTCGAGCAGCGAAAGGGGCACATTGTATAAGTCAGGGGGGCAAACTTGTTTGCTGTCAGTAAAAAATAGTCGCAATCGACTTCTACGTGAAAAAATTGTCGCGATCTACCTATCGAATTTGTGACATTTAACATATAACACACATGTTAAGAAGGGATAACTGATAAATAAAAGATTATTAATAAGTATGAGTGGAATTTACTTCGTTAAAAAACTATTAAGGAAAAGAAAACTTATACATTGATACATGTTAAATGACATACATACATTTATTTGGAGTCGATATATCTACAAGGCTAACTAATTGACTGCGTTGGCAAGAGCATGCGCCTAATGAGATTTGACAACTTAGCACGCCATATTGTAAGTTACGAAGACGGTCGCGATCGACCTATTGGTCATCTCTGGTATAAGCCATCAGGTGTGACATAGATTGAATTTCTCCACACATGCTAACTGGTGAATCCTCTGTGTTAATCCTCCATCGGAGGAGATTTTTTTTGATCTGATAACGTGGGCACGTAGATGATTAAGATATCTCCATACGGGTCGTGTTAGGAGGTGTAACACCCGCGGGCTCTCCAAGAATCAACACAATTTTTCGAATATAATATTTCCAGTCAAAATATTATTTATAATAATTTACCAGCTATGCCTATTGGCCATTTGATGTTCGTTGTAAAATCAATCGTGGTTATCCAAATTTTATATTTATTAATATGTGCGAAGTAATACTTATTTGTTGATTTATAAGTAAACGGTACAATGTACTTTATAACAAAAATAACAAATAAATTAAAAAGGGCCAGTAGTGAGTGCTCAACACATTAGTTCGACAGAATATACAAAATAAGAAGTAATTTTACCCAATTACAACAATAATATTAAGAACTGCTGTACCCGGACACGCGTTGCTGTGGCTCAGTCTGGTTAAATGGAAAATAAAGAAAAGAGAAAGCACACGTTTCTAATATGTTTAATTTCACAATGCTTGTGGGTATACCAATTTTTTACCTCTTTCAGCCACTCTCAGCTTTTCGCGTTCATTATGTTGAGAACGAAGTAGATCTGAAGCTGCAGAACGCGATCGCCGTGCTCGCAACCGCGCATCCTCAAGTCTGGCTGCACATCGCTCTGCTGCTTGCTTCCTCGGCACGTATTTGAGTCATTCTTTGTCTGTTTCGCTCGTTCGCTGATGCCCGTTCTTCCTCAGTTTGATTTGCAATTACTCGTCTCACTGCTTTCGCTCCGCGAGTACCCTGATCTAAGTTTGATCTTCTGCGAGGCATTATTTTGATGAACTAAAGCAGATCGATTGCACTGAAAAAGAAGAAAGAAAGTTAGAATAAAAAAATACAAAATTTCGAAACATTAAAAAAGGAAAAAACATAAACTAAAAAACAAAAAAAATAAAACATACTAACGAAATATTTCAATTCAAACGCAGATCAATCGACACAGCTCAATTCCAACGCAAAGTTCGCAGATTGTTAAAATATAGTATATTGTTAATAAAAAATGGATCAATACACGCATTTGAATCGAATACTCGTATTCACAAATTTATTACACAACCATTTGCTAAGGCTATACATATAAACAAATTTTTATCTTAAGAACTAATCTAATTTAAATATTATAACTATGAACTAATTTAAATTTAATTGACTACATGTCATTTTATTTTTAATAATCTTAATATATAAATTCTTAGAAATAGTTAACACTGTACAGTGTCTACCTATAACAATTTTTGTGACACGTATTATTAAGCACGTAGAAAATTTGTCGGTGAAGATATCAATTTAGGCAAAATAGTAACAACGCAGAAAGACTGATAGATGAGAGTTTTTGTACGGACATTCCGCGATAGTGAAAAGAGTGGCCTAGGCTAAATATATTGACGGACGAAAGGAGATCACTTTCGACTGTATAATTAAATTAAAGGGTTAATTGACTTCCCAAAATATATTTAAAAAAAGGGACATGTTTCACAGATGAAACCTTTGTAAGGTTTATACGGCGAGTACGGCAGAAAAAAATGTATAACAGGATATGTACTCGTATGTAACTTTGGAGTTTCTATCGCCATAAATTTTATTATACACAGAATTGGCCTCTGTTAAAAATCTCGACTATCTCCAGAACGGATGGTTCAACAAAGTTGAAACTTTATTTCGGGGTGTGTTTTTTTAACTCCGTTACAAACTTGAATTTGTTTTTTTTTAGACAATCGAAGTTTAAAATAGGGTTGGATTTCATGACCCATCTTCTATTCTCTCCTTTTACATTTTTTTGGTAAGTTATGATTAAGGTTTATTTTCTAAAAAACTAAACGGCACGTTTAAATGTCCTTTATATATACACAATATTTATTTTTCAATTAATAATTAAATGATAATTTATGTGCCACCAAACACATATATTTTTTTATAAATATAAGGTGAGAAAAAGTTTTTAATATGTCCAACACTTCAGCGTACTCCCTTCCCATTCTATGGAGCCTAGGCAAGGAGAAATTTGTAAAACAATTCGTTTTATAATTCTCATATACGAGTAGATATGCATCTTTCATCCTGGTTATTCTTGTGGAACTCGATTGTAAATCAATTCAAGTTGTTTTAGACAATTGCTCATCCATTTATGACTTTAGTCATAAATTGATGTTTTAATATACATTTTAATGTACAATAAAGTCTGCTATTATTTGACGATCAGAGAGGCTTATCAAATTATGGTAAGGTAATAAAAATTATGGTAAATATTCTTCATATAAAGACAAATTTTAAAATTGACGTAGCGCAAACATCGGTTTTGGACTATTTCCCTGTGAGGGACTATCTCCAGTGATTGTATCATGGGGAGTCTATATAATATAATTGTATTCTAATTAACTTCTCACCAAGGTGATGTAAAGAAACTTAAATGTTTGAGTTCCCTTAAGTGGTTTTTAATTCTCAGAATAAATCACAGCATTTTCAAGCAACGACTAATGAGTTTGTTTAATATGAGTCGAAAAAATCTAGATCCACTTTTGTACGTGACGGAAGAAGGCCACTGGAAAGGCCGATTGAAATTAGTAGGAGCTTTTGTTCTATTAATATTCGGATGGAATCACTCTGTTTTCCTGTGATTAATGGTGGTCATTCTTTATGGTGTTTATCACGAGGAATCCCCTCGATCTATGGTACCCAGCTAATTTGTTTATTCCATTGTGCTTGATTGATTATCGGGGGCAGTATCCATTTAGTCTCATTTACGTATTGATCTATGTTTAGGCTGATGAATATCTGACGTGCTTCGGTTTTAACCTCTTGTTTTTATTTTTGGAGATTACCCAAATGTATTTTTTTGAACCTGGTGAGTATATTGCCACGTGGAAATCTCTTCCGACCAACCAGAAATATGTTTCAATGGGCCCTAAGTGAAAATCATACTGGAATCCCATTTTTAAAAAATCCGGGTTCCAGCGGAGGATCGAACTTGCAACCACCGGATCGGCACACAAGCGTCTTACCACCAGGACACGGAGGTCGTCCATTCAAGGTTTTGAAGGAGTTGTTTGGGTTAATTGCAGTACATTGAGATAATTTGACGAAATCCATGACCCACTTGATTTCCAGCCGGGGGTAATGGGTTTGATTCATGATGATACCCCATGAAAAAAAAAAGTCCTAATTTGACAAAATTTATCGTTTGGCAGGCCGCAACGAATATGTTAGTAAGGTAAAGCCTTAGAGGGACACTTTATTTATTTAACATTTTTATTACAATACAATTTGGCGGGTTTATTGCCAGGTGGCAATCTCTTCCAACCAACCAGACAAAAGTAAATAAAGCAAGTTACGTGGTCGCATAAATCATTAAAATGACTATCCATCTCCACGAAATCCATAAACACATACGCGAGAACATGCCCACGATCCCCACAAAGACGGACAATCACCCGAACATTATTTTTCATATAAAGTGAGATATCAAAAATCAAATGGAAAGGAAAGGATGGTGGAGAGGAAAGGAAAAGAAACATCAGGAATGAAACACGTTATTTTACTGACTAGAAATTAAGAGTTTTTTTAGTCGCTTCTTAAAGCATGCCAAGGACGGAGCGAGTCTTATATTGGTTTGTAACTGATTCCAGAGTCTCACTGCATGGACAGTAAAGGACGATGTAAAGAAAGTGGAGTGGTGAATTGGAAAGGCCATTAAACAATCTCTGTTTGAGCGTAGCGCTAATCCATGATTGGAAAGACGTTGAAAATTTTCGGCGAGATAAGAGGGGGCAGCAGGACAGTTAAGGATATTACACAATAGATACAGTATGTGAATTTGGCGTTTATTTCTAACATTCAACCAGTTCAACGCCTTCTGGCATAAAGTTATATGATCGTACTTACGTAGGTTGAAAATAAATCTTAGATACACATTTTGAAGACGCTGTAATTTGTCCAGCTGTAACATCCAAGTAACATACTTTCAAGGGACGGTAAATTTAATTTCAAAGTAAACGAATAATAAAATCTGAAATCCTTTTTTTTATTTTATATCAGAAATTGAGAAGTTCTGACTAAAAAAAGCAATATAGACGCGACGCAAAAATAACGAATGTTCAAAGAAACCGTCTTAAAATGTTTTAGAACTCAAACAATGAGCTTTACACAATGAAACGGATACATGTTGAAATGGATACAGGTTAAATAATTAGGTACGCTAGTTAAAAAAATAATAAAATCTCCTTTTAAGTAGTTTTAATAACTGTTTAAAAAAAAGTTTTATATGATATACCAATTATTTCGTTTACAGGCGGCCCTCGACTTTCGCACATAATCGGATTCTGAAAATGTGTGCGAACGTTGAATGTTCGAAAGTAGAGGGATGTAAAAAAACATCAAAATTTTTATTTTTAAATATATATTTATCAATAATAATATTTATTTATCAATAATATATTAAAAATATTTATTTATCAATATGCATAATTAAGTTAACGAGGCGTGTTTAAGTGCTTTCAGGTGTTTTCTTTATAAACTTGTCAAGAGTTCGTTGAATACCACCCTTTTGTTTCTTTTCTTGATAAAGAGTTCTATAACATGCTGTGTCTTTCTCAATCGCCATACGTACTTTATGTTAGATATACGTTCTCCATTAGGATCACATTCTTCTATGATAGTCAAAAAATTGTCAAGATGCATGAAGGATTCATTCATATTTTTGATCGTTCAAGTCTTGTCGATTTTATCAGCTTCTTCTTCCTCACTTTCATTTAACTCTTGTTGCTCAATTAAGTATTCATTTGACAGAGGTACTGAGTGAAATCCAATCAACTCATTAACATCTTCGTTGTTGACGTCCAGGTTTAGTTCATTCATTAGGCTAACTATTTCATCTGTTATAGTTTCCTGAGTTTCTTCAGAATGTACAAAATCACTCATCATTTGTGGGCATGATTGTTTCCAGGAACCTTTCATTGTTGGCTATTTTATTTCAGCCCACGAGTCTGCAATATTGTTTATTGCGTTCCATATACTATATATCTTCCAAAAAAGTGGGAGCGACTGCGTGGAAGCGAACAATTTTTACATTATCGACAAAAATCTTAAAAAATTGAATTTAAAAAAATGTGCGAAATAGTGAATTGTGCGAAAGTTGAGGGCCGCCTGTATATGGAAATATAAAGGGCGGCATTTTCTTGCTTGCTTAAGGGCGGTACAATGTCGTCTGGATGTAATACTCGCGCGCAACATGCGTGTGTTAGTGTTTTTGTCTTTTCGAGTGCGGTGGTATTGCCAATACGTACGAGAACGAATGAAGAGTAACGTTCTAAAACCAAAGACTCGTAAAACTGCCACACGTAAAGAGATAACACATTACGGAATATCGTTATCTGATAAACTCTTTTATAAAACTTATTTTTATATATTTTTTTGGGTACCATTGGGAATCGAATCCGAAACAACCGGATGATCAAGCGTTTTATCAACTAGGCTACGGATGTCACCAAATCATCTATATCTTTAGAAACCAAAGGAGTCTATTTATTAAGAGTCTTTAATACATTTAGGTAAACTTCAACAATAGTAACCGGAGGCTTAAACTAAAGTACATCAGATCTTCAAATTTTAGACCTAGCTCGATACATTAATGGAAACAATCCAAGTGAGTATTGCCCTGAAAAACCATTAAATTCAGTGAAATAAGTAAACGAACTGGATGTCACAGATCAAAGGGATTCCTAAGAATTAACACAATTCAGAATGACCACTATTCATCACAGAAGAGCAAAGTGCACCCGAATATTATTAGTAAAGCTTCGCCCCCTCAAATTAATCAGCCTTTTCAGTTCCCCTCGTGTCTCAGATACAATGATGTAACTAGAACATTAAACATAGACTCTCTTTTTTTAACTCCATTTATTTATTTTATTTTAAGTCCTTTGATCATTGCAGGTTTTCCTTATTCGTAAAGGGTATTTCAAATTGAGCGGTTTTTTATTATATTTTTTCTAAATTCTTGAATAAATACACAATTTGCTTTGATTTAAAAAAACTTTTTATTGGTCATTAAAGTATAATTAATGTATGACATTTAAACACAAAAAAACAATATCCGCCAAATGTCCACCTGTTGCAACTCCACAGATGTTCACTCTTCTGTCAAAAAAATCGATGACATTTTGGCATAATTGCGGTTCTAACTCACCAATAACGCGAATAATTTCATCCTTCAGCTCAGGAATTGATTGGGGGTCATTTTTAGACCTGGCTTTTCATGTAACCTCAGAGAAAATAGTCCAAAGGTGTCAGATCACATTATCTTGGTGGTCAATTAACATTAACGTTTCCAGAGATTTCAATACATAAAATAATTCTCAATTTGAACGCGTTGTTGTATCGTATATGACTCTATTTTTATAAATGTTATACATTACACTTCTCAAATGTCACAAGACCCAGGCAAGTTCGTGACGCCATCTGTGTTTTATCCAAGAGTTAAAAAAACCGCTCAATTTGAAATACCCTTTACAATGAATAAATATAACAACATACATACATACTCGTATGTACATACGTGAGTATCATCACGCCGTGTCCCTTGCAGGGTAGGCAGAGAGAACAGTTCTCCGAACTAGTCTATCCAAACACATAAATTTCGCCTCCTCCACATTCATATATCTTGTCGTGTATAACTTCAATTATTTATACTTCTCACTTTACCTTCTTTCAAAATCTGGTTAATTTAGTCCAGCCATGTTTTACTCGGTCTACCTCTTCCACCCATGTAATTCTCTTCACATTTCCAAACCATCTTAAAAACTCCTTTCTTCTTCGTATTAAATAATCCGTATATACATTTATATTTTATCCATATATTCATATCTGATGTGTTCATTCCACCTTTTTTCAAACATTGACCCTCCACAAATTTTCCTTAGTATACACATCTCCACAGCATTAATTTTACACTTATCCTTCTTCTGCCAGGTCCAAGTTTCACTTCCATACATCAAGGTGGGCACCAACACATTATTCCTACTAAAGGTTTTTCAAGGCTGCTTTGTAACTGTCCCGCGATTCTAGAAGCACTAAGTTTATATGTACCTTATAAATATAGCCGTTCAAGTAATCACTCTCTGTTCTACATACCAACTTACAGGACGAATATCATGGCTAAGCACTCAGTCATGCGTGGTATAGAGATATTGAACCAACGGAATGACACTGTGGATATATTCTCAGCACCGTCTAGCAGTATGAGAAATAAAAAAAAATTATGCAATGTCATTTTACCACGGTTTATAATGCGCGGTTGTTGTATATAATATTAAGTGCACCATTTATCTTGTTTCCTGTCATAAATAACATTTAAAAAATATAGCGTGTTATAAATAATAAGAAAATAGAAGTTATTTCTGGCATCAAACTTAATTTATGATTTTGTTTCCTGAAAGAGCTGAGCGACACATGAAAAAAGGCTATATGAGGACAAATACGGTTAAAAAGTGTGAGTGTTCAATCTACTGGGATTTTCAAAGGCTGTTTGGTTCGACATATAGATTGATGTAGTCATTTGTTTGTGCCTTGTTTCATATAATTATTCGGAACATACAAATAATGACTTTAGATTGGATGGTTTACTGGGTAATAACATATTAAGCGGGTTCGGATTAATTGCGGGAGTTAAAAATACATTTTTTTTAATTCGAAAAAATGACTAAAAATAAAAAGATCTTTTTTTCGTTTATTTATTTAATATTTCATTGTAAAACAATCTTGTGAGCTTGTTTGGCAAATTGGTCAAATTTCTTACAACCAACCAGACAAAAGTATATAAAGGAAGTTACACGGTCGCAAAAATATTCAAATGAATATTCTACCCCTTGACAAAATGTATGAACAATATACATGGTAAAAATAAAAGTGAGATATCATCAATCAAAGTAAAAGGAAAGGATGTCGGAGAAGGAAAAAAATCAGCAATTAAATACTTTATGTCATTGACTTGAATGAGAGAATTTTTTCAAACTTAAAAGATATTTTTTTACATATTTAAGATAATACGTAATAGAAAATTAAACTGACGAAATTGGTAATGTCTAACAGATAGTAAAACTGGCGAAATCGTAAAGATATCACCGACCAGAAATCTGAATCGATGACTTTTAATATTCTCTGGCGAGTTTTTAAGTTGTGATGTAAATTTTATATCTCCCTATCCTAGCCTAGTGTCTCGAACTTTGCTTAACACGATTTGCCGAAAATTGAACAGGGGATAAAACAAACTTCATTGAAGTCGTATTTTAAAGGAAAGTCTGTATAGGATAATTTAGATTTTTTGTAAAAAAAAATTCTTATATTTTTTTATTTCTTTTTGCGGTTCTTTTGTCTAGGTATTTATTTTCCCTACCACCCCGTATAATCGTGACTGTATTCGAGAAAATTTATGATCTTGTAAACATTTTTATTTTGTTATCAACAGACTGCTTAGAGTTTATCAAAAAGCTGAAATGTTTTATAGAAAGATAAATATTCTTCTTTCCTTTTTTACCCTTCCTGATTCCTGACAGATGGAGCTCGTGGAATATTTAGTTTGAGCTAACAGCCCATGAGTTATTGCTGACATCATGAGCGAGATCTGTTCAATGTCGGGCAAAAGTCCTGTTCAAATAAAAAGACTCAGTAAAAGGCATTATTGTAAATCAGATATTCTGACAAAATCATGGAAAATATGCCAGAATTTTTTTTCTTTCCCCTTACTTTGAATATGGAAACCGGTTGTTTTGAATTGTATCACACTTTCGTTATATAAAGAACAACCTGGCGGTTTTTTCGTCATGTGAAAACCTCTTCTTATTCAACCAACCTTCCTGGTTAGTTTGAAGACTTCCGTGATCCAATTGCTAACACGACTGACTCGTTTCCTTTAGAATAAAAAAAAAATTAAAATTATTCCAGTCTGGTTTTTTCTCAAGGCTTCTTTGACATATTTTTGGTTGTTTGAAAGAGATTGCTACATGACAATAAACTCGTCAGCGTTTAACACAATAAATAGATTACTTATTGTTGTGGCTGTAATTTTTATTGTTAATACATCCATGGCCTAGTTGGTTAGATGTTTATACCTCAGCCTGAGGGTGGCGAGCAGCGGCGGCTGGTCCCGAGGTGCACTGGTGCGGTGAACACCAACGAACCTCGATACGCAGAGCGAATATGAAATATCGCTGTCTCACGGTTTACTGTACTCTGCCCTATATGAATTTGCGTTTCCGTCCGGTGCGTATTGGAAATCCCTCCGGTAGTATTGGCAAACTTGGCCGGTCAAATTGAAAGGAATATATTTTTTAAATTTTACTATAAATTTTTTTGAATTTTCACTTAAATAAAAATACTTGTACTATTTGTCAGAATTCTTATACATATTTAATCTATACAAATATTTAACATTTTTGGAAGTCATGTTTGCGAATATATAATTTAATTATTGCGAATTATTTCCCCGGTTCAGCGCAACAACGCTCCTCCAGACCAGCCGCCGCTGGTTGCGTGTTCAATTCTTATTTATCCTGATTTTTACTAAAGGCCTCATTAACATCTTTCTTGTTGATTGAGAGTGATTACCATATGGCAATATACGCTCCAGGTTGTACTGTATATAACGAAAGTATAATACAGAATAATTAATTTCAGGAAAGTCTGTTTTTATTTCTTATTACCTACCGTCCTATACTCGTTTTTCAATATGTAGTGATAACCTTTGTGGCCGGGTTGGTTAGACGCTTGACTTCTACCCAGGTGTTTAGTGTTGAATTCCCGAGAGTATATGAAATAAATAATTATAAAAAAGGGTTCCAGTCATTCGCTTGGTAGTAATACTCGTGCGCTAGAAGTGAAGTTTAAAATCACAAGCACTTTACTCGCAGTTCCCCTTGGCAGTAAGCCAAGGGGAACTGCGAGTAAAGTGCTTGTGATTTTAAAATTCAGGAGAAGAAGGCTCATTAATATAAAACCCTCATGAAATTTTGGAGCAGTAGAAGAAAATTTGCATTTTTTTGTTTCCCCCATACAATTTCATAAATATTAAAATTCTTCTTTCAGTTCAATAAATAATTGATTCACAATTATTTTGAGTAAATCGTACATTATTTATTACAGTTAAAATGTTCAATATTTTGGACGAGTGATTTTCTTTGGTAATTTATTCAAATCGGTATACCATGTTTTACACGTGTACAACCAAAATAATTGGTTGTTTTACGTTTAAAAATATGAAACAATTTATCTCCGTTTCGCACAAAAGGCGATAGCAGAATTGTTTGTTGGAAGTTTCTGTTTTGTGTATTTTTGTAGGATACATTTGATACCTTTGAAACGTAATCTCCGTTCTGTTCAAACACATAATCCAGATGTTGGTTGATAGCGTCAGAAAAAGGAATAAAAAATGTTATTTTAGTGGCGGAAAAAAGTATAAGGCTGCACAAAAAAATCGTTTGCGTTTTAAGAAAAAAATAAAAACAATTTTTTTTTATTTTGAATATTAACTTGACTAAACAATATACACTCAATACAATTTTACGAGTACTATCTTTTTCCATTTTCAAGCAACTTTATAATTCTATCCTCCCAGAACTTTTTGTCTTTTTTAACAAAGAATTTCTCCAGGTAACTTTTGCATTCCTCCAGGGAATCGTTTTTTTTTTCAATTAAAGGAATTCTGTAGAGAACGAAATAAATGGAAATGAGAAGATGCTACGAGTATATCTGAAAAATACGATGGATGAGTCAAAATTTCCCATCCGAACTGTAACAATTTTGACGGGTCACTAAATAAACATTAATTAGGTCTATCGTTGTTCTGATGGAAAATTACCCACTTTCTGTTCACTTATTCGGTACGTTTTGTATCGATCGATGTCTTCAATCTGTGTATTTACAAGTAGTAATTATTTGAATTAAGCGTTTTGGGTTCAAGAAGCTCATAATATAGGATTCCCTTCTTATCCCACCATACACACAGCATCACCTTTGGATGAAGACCGGTCGGGTTCATTTTGCTTGCTTCACGATCATGTCACATTATGATATACGAGCAGTATCCATTTTTTATTGTTCGCAATGATTTGTTTCATAAATATTTATTTTAATTACGTTTAAGGAGCAATTTGCACAAGGAAGTTATATCTAGTAGATGTTCGATTCCCTGAAAGACTGCAAAATATACCTGGAAAAATTCTTTACTCAAATAGGCAAAAATATCTTGGAAGACTGAATTAGAAATTTGTCTGAAAGATAGAAAAATACAGTGGAATCAAATGGATAATCTATTGTTTAGTCAAATAAATATTCTAAATAAATATATTTGTTTTTATTTTAATTTAAAAACCAAGAAACTTTTTGGCTAACCCAATATTATCTTCCATCAAGAAGAGAGAGTTATAGTATTTAATACATAACATAGTATCATATAAAAGATTTTGTAATGTGGCACTTTCAAAGAATGTTGTGAGTTTAGTGGATTTACCAAGCCCGTTATTATGATAGCTTGAAATGGGATAATAAAGTAAAAAAAAAGTATAATATTATTCTTTACACCTTCAACACTCAGAATACATACCGTGCATGTAAGCTTTTATTTTTAGTTTAATATTGGACAAAAATACTCAAGGAATACAA
The DNA here is from genome assembly GCA_949825065.1 of Odontocerum albicorne. Classification (NCBI taxonomy): domain Eukaryota; kingdom Metazoa; phylum Arthropoda; class Insecta; order Trichoptera; family Odontoceridae; genus Odontocerum; species Odontocerum albicorne. The sequence goes on from OX463858.1 coordinate 10,778,167, forward strand.
AATGTTGATAGAACACAACAATTTAATTAAATTACTAAACTTCCAGTCAAGACCTTAAACCTGGGGTGCAACATTTTTGGGTCGCGTGTTAAAACCGCTATTGGGTAATAGCTCGTAGACCGCACGTGTTTTTTTATTGCCTGAAAACGAGATAATACGCTCCAATTTGTTTTGACTTATATAACACTTATTTGTAATTTTTTCGTGACCCTATCATCACAAGAGCACTGTGTCAAGTTACCCGGGACCCTTGTTCCGTGAGCCAAACGACTTAACCACTGAGTAATGAGGGAAGACAAATACTTATATTGATTTTTTTATTGAATAGAAATACAATTCGCATTATATGAGTGATAAATTACATAAATCTATGCATCCTGTTGTGTAACTCATGACTGAGCACCGTGACCCCCATTACGATCTTCGACGACTCCTCCCCATCCATACCAGCACCCCACTGCTCAAAAGGCAGTGGTTAAGGGTAGTCTAGTTGCATCTCTCATTTGGCCAGTCCAACGCATTTGGGATTATTCCTCTTATGTGTCGTCCTTCCACGCCTCCAGTAAACACAAACCTCTCCAAAGTGTTTCTTTGGTCACGAGCAATCTGCCCAAACACACGAGCAATCTGCCCAAACAATCAGAGTAGTCGTTCATAGCATATTGTCGACAATTTGTCTGGTGATTCTAAGTTCTTCGATAATGGAGACGTTTGTTTAATATTATACAATACATAAATAAATAATTATAAGTATTGTTATGCATACTATGCAAAAAAAAAAGTACCAATATTGTTTCTTTTTCTTTATTTTCCATACACATGGTGACCTGTGCCTCAACGTCAAACCGGTATCCTATAGTATAGTAAAAAAAAGATTAAAAAAAGATTAATTTTTATGATTGGACAAAAATTTTTTTTTTCAAACGTGCAGTTTTTTTTTTGTTTTATATCGAACTTTGACTAATAGCAGGGTTATCTAGAATTGCGATACAACAATGAAAATTATAAAATATGGCAATTTGTAGTCACAGCATATAAATATTTGGCGCCGGGTAGCTACTTTCACAATTTTCAAAGAAATGCCTATAACTCGAAGAGTATAAGGCTTTTGCAAGAACTTTTCTTCTTCTCTGAACCGTCATAAGCTGGCCATTTCCTCGATACCGGCTTGACGTTGAGGCACGGGACATCCTGTATATATAATTGTGTTGCTATAATTTCGGGTAACATTTAAATAAGATTTTCACAATTTGACGTCCAAAGGCTCATGCGGGAGAGTGTCATCATAAAGTAATATTTGGTCCTATAGTATGACTATGTATATATCATACAATTCGTATAATAAATTCCTTATTATAAAATAAAATTTATCTCAAATATTGATATACTTTAAAGTTATTCAAGCTTGAATAAATCTCACCCAAAGAATAATTTAACAGCCTTCATAAAACCTCCTTCCCCCATATTCGGGGAAGAAAGTCTTTAAAATACTTTTACGTAAGAAGCTTCCATTGAGTCGTAATCTTACGGATAGGAGCACACGATAAGCGCTATTTATCTTACAGCTTACCATTATAGATGAGCAAACAACGAGCGTTTAATCCGGACATGAGATCAGCCATCGATCGTTCATATTTGAAATTTTATGATAATCCTGAAAACTGCTTTGTTTTTTTGCCTCATTTTGTACATTTTTATTACAAGTCACTTTGGGGATGAGGGCAATGGAGAATATTTGAGGTTTACCAATGTATAAACTGAGGAGAAAAGAAAATATCGACAGTTAATTATCGGTCTTATGAACGTTGTTTATTTATTTACTATATTAACGCATTGGAAAGTTTTGAATTCAATCAAATGGATATTTACAAATTAAAGGTGCGTTAGAGAAAAAAAATAGTAAATATGCTACAAAAAGCATAATAATAAAATGATAATTTATACAGCGTCATATAGAGAGCAGACTTTCTACAAGAGCGCTCTAACTCAGTGACATATGTTATTAAAATTATATGTGACAGACTAAAAATATTATGAAAAAAGTTGAGCCTAACTCAGGATTCTAGCCCACTCACTATAAGTGACAGATTAAAAATATTACAATACAAAAAAGTTGACTCAGGATTCGAGCCCACTATTAGTGACAAATTAAAAATATTACAAAAAAAGTTGAGTCTAGCTCAGGATTCGAGCACACTATTAGTGACAGATTGAAAATGTTATAAAAAAGGGGAGTCTAAATCGGGATTCAAGCCCACTATTAGTGACAGATTAAAAATGTTATAAAAAAAAGTTGAATCTAACTCAGGATTCGAGCCCACTATTAGTGACAGATTAAAAATATTACAAAAAAATGTTGAACCTAAAGATATAAAGGTGGTGGCTGCGGCCATAAGATTAGAAATAATCGAAGTCAGTAGGTATCCTTATACCCCTGAATACTAGGCGGAAAAAATGCCTGTGTCATTCAAGAGGAGTAGCAAAGCGCGAGGTACGAATCGGTGACCTTCCGCACGAAGTCCAGTGCGTTACCATGCGGCCATGCACCACATAAATAAATAAATATTATTGTTAAGCATCATTAATTATTATTTTACTGTTTAATTCTGTCTATTTAATTTTTTACTGTATTATTAATTTTGCTTGATGTAATTTGGTTTAACCTAACATATATAAAATGTAAAATAAAATTTCCCAATAATAAGAAAATAGTTGATAAAACAGGCTGTAAAATTTTAATGTAATAAGCCTTAATTTAGTTGATAACACGTGAACATAATGACTCCGCATTATATTCACTTGAAGAAGCATCATTAAGGATTCTGCGAAAACAAAAGCCAAATTGTGTAGAAAGATGTTTTCTTCGCTGAAATATGGAGATCAAGTCAAAAGTAATGGGTGGCTGGAAAATAATATTTTATTATAATTTTAATATTATCATCGCAACGGAGTTCTGAAAAAAAAACTGTTAAAAGACAGTGCTGAATTATTTTCAGTGCTGAAAAATGTGAAGGCTTGCATAAATAGCATTTTTCAAATTGACGTAGAATTTTCCGACATCTGAACTTGTCTTTGGAAAAAATAAGGATTAACACACTTTTAGAAAAAAAAAACAATTGTAGTTTATGGAACAGACTCGTCATCATCATCAGACCATACTTCTATTTGGATATGTAGAGAGAACAGATTTCCACTTCATTCTATACTGGTTCAAACATTTTATTTATATTACGTTCACAACCCCGATATGCATATTCTCATGTAAAAATACTTTTCACTCTTCTCTCTTTCGAAATTTGATTAATCTGGTCATGTCAAGTTTTCTAGATATTCCCAAACTGAGGGAAGTCAGACATTTTAAAACAAAAATTTCAAATATTCTAGTTTATTAACAATCTTGATCTTTGTGGTCTAATTTATGACATATGTATTCCAACTCGAGGGTTGCGGGTTCCATTGTCGGTGGTTACTAGATTTTTTTAGAAAAGGGACCCTAGTCCATTTATCTATTTGAAAGGGGGTTTCAGCCTAATTAGTAGTAAAAAATAGACGAAATTAAGATGAATGTAGAAGAAATGAAAACGTTGCATGGAATGTGCGAAAAAACAACGTACGACAAAAAAAAATAGGCCATTAGACATTAATTCTAATTGAAATGAGATGTAGTAATTATGATGGAGAACCGACCATCGAGTTGATTTGGTCTCGAAAGAAAAATGAATGATGAAATAGTTACAAACATAATCTATATAAGGTGCAATACATTTAGGAAGACCTCAAAAAACGTGGCACTACCAAATGAATCAATATTTTAAAGAGGGAAGAGTGAAAACCTTTTAATAGAAGAAAACGCACGACAAGTTTTAGTGTTGAGTTAGAAGTGAAGCATGTAAGCTAGGATGGGATGAAGCAAAGATCTGTTTTCTCTGCATAGTAATTATAAAAAGGCAAATTACACCTAAAACCGAATGTGTTACTATCACATATTGGAAGATCCAGATGGGTGTCTTTACAGTTCGTCTTCCCTTGGTAAGTTTTCTGTTGTTTTCTTATCAAATACGTTTTTCTAAACATATACTGATGCGGGGAAGTTTCTAATCTAATACACGTAGCAACCACTCTCTTATCATTACACTAAACATTTTTTTGTAATATTTTCAGTGCGTCAATAATAGTGGGTTTGAAACCCGAGTTAGTACGTTCTTGAGTCGAGTCTGCTCTCTGAACGACGCTATATATATTTGAGAGTAAGGAACCTTCTAAGGGTTCCATATCAGTGCTGTACATTTTAACTTGTTACTCAATACATACCAACCGTCGTCGTTGTTGCTGGGTCTCGTAGTCGAAGATCCCCTCGCAACTCCGAAGTCAATTTTGAGCTGCTCTTCAACATCTGATGTGCACTTCCTCCCGCAGATGTCATAGGCATGTGGATCCTACTAAGTCGCTTCGCAATGCTGACGCATGCTCGCAACATGCTGACTGTTTCTCACATTTCTAGTTATTAAAACGCCATCAGCCCGAGAACAGAATATGTCTTTCCACCTTCCACGGTCCAAAGCCACCTGCTCACAGTCCTCAGACGTTGTTTCTGTTTTTGTCTACCAATCCATCGTTTACTCACTACTTCCCCATACAAGACGCGTTTTAGAAGCCTATGATCACCCATGCATATCACATGTTCGGCCCACCATAATTTCGCCTTGACAACCATATCTTCTACAGGTTTAAAGTTGCTGCGTTGAATGACCGAAACATTTGTAACATGATCACTCCAGTGGATTCGAAGAATTCTAGCGCCCTGTCAAGGGATCTTATAATGATGATGAACACATTTGAATACGATTTGTTTGTTTTTTTTTCTAAGCTTCACTTTTCTGAAAAAGACTCGTGTAATTTTGATTGAAAAGCCTTATTTCTTTCAAGATGTGTGTTTGAAAAGCATTAGTTCTTTCAAGATCTATGAGTTTTGTTCCTTTGTATCCATAATTTGAATGTTTATAATACGATATACTCATTTCCCATTTATGGTCTGTATTCCCTGTTTCAATTCAGCCCATTTATTATGAAGACAAAGCGTTGAGCTCATTACTGAAACATTTACGTTGTGTGGGATGAATGGGAAATCCGGATGACGAGTTGAATTTCGTATCAACTTGTTGCGGCTTTTAGCTGAAGGATATAAAACTTCTCAGTGATGAGGAATGGGTGATGTGTTGGAAGGGTGCTCAACAGAGGGTGAATATATTATAAGCCCTAAATTCAACGTTTTTCATTCAATTTTATAAAAAATATAATACATAAAAAAAAATTTCGAGATAATAAATTAGATTGTTTTTTTCTAGATCTCTCTTGTTTTTTTCTAGATCATTGTCAAATAAATACACACATACTTTCCGAGACCATGATCGAACCGTTGACATTCAAACTAAGCAAGCGAGTTCTCCAGGTTCAACTCCTGGTTCATTCCCTTCTGACCTGGTTTTACTCTAAGACCGTTTTATACCTGAATTATGTTTTTCTAAAGCTTATATGTTACTTATAAAGTCTTGAAGCGCTGTTAAGCAACGCAAAAGTAGCACTTTGTAAAAACTCTGCCTAACGAAAAGCTGTAGCAGATTTAACTTACCGATCCTCTTTGAACTTTACCGTCCTTGTTATCGGTACTTTAGGTTTGATCGATCAAGACTGTGATCACTGAATTACAACAGCTTGCATACAATAAACCAATATACGCATATATATTCTCTATCCACATATTGGCTGGCAATCATATTTGATCATGAGAGGCTGCCTATCGTACATACATGCTATCACACCGTTTCCCTGTCGGAACATATGTACGATAGTATATCGTCGTCGTTGCTGGGCCTCATAGTCAAGGATACCGTCGTTATTTCAACGAAGCTGTGTCGTGGAAGTTTTTATAAACGAGTGAGCCGTTGAACACCAGCAAACTCACTTGCCACACTGCTGTATTGGATCCGATGGCACATCGAAGTGAGACGATCGAAGCACACTGGCATGTTTTTTTCTCTCTTTTTTGAAATAATATATATAACCGAAGTCATATGTATCCTTATTTATACCCGTGAGTACTATGTAGAAAAAATGTCTGTGTCATTGGAGGGGTGTAGCACAGCGCGGGGTTCGAACTGACGACCTATTGCACGAAAGTCCAATGCGTTACCGCGCGGCCATGCACTTCATATAATGATAGTACGAGTATGTATGGTATGTACGAGTATTTATATATCATAGTATTTATGTATACTCGTACTCAAATCAAAATCACGCAATGGGGAAGTATTTCATGTGCAGTTCTCTCTTCTTTGATTTTTTTTATGTATGCGTTCTACGAGTATGTTGTGTCAGTAAGCGAACAAAAACAGTGAGCGATCAAAAGCAGTGAGCGATCAAAAGCAATGAGCGATCAAAAACAGTAAGCGAGCAAAAGCAGTGAGCGATCAAAAGCAGTGAGCGATCAAAAGCAGTGAGCGATCAAAAGCAGTAAGCGATCTTCTTTGTTGATGCAATGTAATAATCGAGGGATTATTTGTACTTAGACTGTTCAATCTATGTTTGATTATTTTTTGTTTTTTTTTACGAAGCCTTAGGACAGGCATACTATATGCCAAATTAAGCATGGGAGTGCTTTGTATAATTCATAGTAATAATTAAAAGTGTGAATATTATTAAAAAAATATATCTTTTAATGTTCCTTTGAATTCTTTTGATATTGTAACACCTTCGTTGTCAATTAACGTACTACTAGTAAATCCACTTTTGTGATATTTTTTGTCTTTTTTCAGTTTTTTCAAAATATGTTATCACCCAAACTAAGATGATTTGTGCCACCAAATTAAAGTCATTATGCACTTATATGAGTCAATATAATAAAACTATTTAAAAAATGCCAATTCTAGACAATTGAAAGTTTCAACTGATTAACAATCAATCTAAAGAATGTCTCAATAAGAGCACCGGATTTAAATTTCGAGCCAATTATTTTTAAAAGTTGGCAGCTCTAAAAATTTCATATGTGCCATCTGTCAATCTTACGAGTAGTAAATATGGAACGTTACACGGAGGAACAACGCGTTATTATTGTTAAAACTCATTATATAAATTGGGAAAGTTTTGCTGTGAAACAGTTTGTGGAACTTTGTGGAATTTTCGGTCGAAATAATGATCCAAATGAGTCGTCAATTCGAAGATTAAGTATTATATAAAAATTAAGAAAACTGGATTGCTTCTGGACAATACGTCACCCATGCGTCTCGTAGCGGGCGTTCACTCGACAACATAGCTGCAGTGAGAGAAAGTGTTACTGAAACCTCAGGGACATCAATTCGTCATCGTTCACAAGAATTAGACGTTTCAAGAAGCGCCTTTCAGCGAATTCTCAAAAAAGATCTGGATCTGCATTTCTACAAGGTTACTCAAAAACTCAAACTAGCAGACCATTTTAAATGTAAATCCAACGCTCTCATTGAAACAACCTATCCTATCATGTTACTATATATAAGGGGAAAAGTTCCTTGAAGAAGAAACGCAACATTCATTGGACGCGGCTTTAGTAAATCAAACCTGTCTTGCAAAGGACAACCGAAAAATACATGGTCTATATTTTCATCACCCAGTCCACACTCGCAGCCGGGATATTCCACAATCCTGGAGACATAGTTCTTTTGGTGAAAATAATTTTATAGTTTGGGAACGTTCGCTTAAGAATCACTGCTCTGTTATGAAATATACAGTTGGAATTCAGTTTAAGGGTGATGTATTGTGTTATGCTTATAGAGTTGACAATTGAACCAGATCTGTTTGGAGTGAGGTTGAATGGGGTAACTGTGAGGTTTCTATTATTTGATGCTGGGAAGGCGATATTTAAACTGAGGTCACATTTATCTTCTGTAGTTCAGAGTTGAACAGTTGGAATGTGAGAATATAATATATTATAAGATTTCTTTCATGTACCTGACAATTATTTATGACATTGTGAATTAAGATTGTTTTCGGTGTTGTATTCATAGTATTCCATATTAAATTCAACTATTAAGAGCGTCAGCCAGCTGCTAGACCTCGTAAGGAATACGGAAGGGAGACGATCGGAGGATATCACCATGTTTTTTTTCTCTTTTTGAAAGAATATTTATAACCGAAGGTGTAGTCATCCTTTTTTTTAACATTAGGCGGAAAAAATACTTGTGACATTCGAGGGGGTAGCAAGTACGGGGCCCGAATTTGCGACCTTTCGCATGCAACTCCAATGCGGTATTTCGCGGTCATGCACCTCAAGAATTGCTTAGATAAAGGTATTTAAAAAAACCTCAAACATGACGAAATAGTTCTCGACATCTGCGATAGAAAGATTTTCTTCTGAATAAATGATCCAATTTTGTGATAATGGTGCGTGGAGACAAATGTATAACGAAAAACCTGTAGTCAAAAGTAAGTGAAGGAAGTAACATGGTTGCGAAAAAAAATTCAAATATATTTGCATCTTTACAAAATTCATGAACAATATACACAGTATATTACTGACTTGAAATTAAGAGTTTTTTCAGTCGCTTTTTAAAACATGTCAATGACGGAGCGAGTCTAACATTAGTTTGTAACTGGTTTCAGAGTTAACTGCATATACAGTAAAGGAAGACGTTAAAAAGAAAAGTGATGAACTGAGAAATCTAAAAAAACAATGTATATGTGAGTCCAGTCCATAATCGGAAGACGCTGAATATTCTCGGCGAAATAAGAAGGGGTGGCGTGAGAGTTAATGATATTATACAATAGTGACTATGTGAATTTTGCTTCTATTTCTAACATTCTACAAGTTCAGCTCCTTCTGATATGAAGTGATGTGATCATTTTTCACACGTGTTGAAGAACCAGTAATTTGTCCAGCTGTTCCTCTATAATTCCCAAATAACAGACGTCCGCATAGCCCAAAATCAGAGAGAGCAGAGATTGCACGAGTAAAATTTTGGTTTTAGTAAGCAGTTATCTTTGTAACACTTTAAGGGAATGAAGGCTTAAGAAGATCCTTAGGCTTGCTTACTTTATTTATTTAATCTCGCCATCAAAGAGAGTGTTATCTATCAACACTCCTAGGTTTTTAACTGTTTTATTTAATGGTATGATAGAGCCATCGAGTAATATAAGAGAAAACAAATATGTGTTGAATTTACTGAGATGCTGAGGACTGCCAATAGGGATCGCTTGAGGCTTCGTAGGAATAATGAATAAGCCATGCTCCTTAGTCTATTCGGAGATCAATCGATCAGAGTTATAATTTTGAGAACGAAATATCAAAATATTTTTTCAGCAATATTGAAAAATTTCACGTGATCATATTGAGTTGATAGTTTAATTCATCGCCTATTTTGTATTCTTGGGTAGGAAAATTTTGGACTTCATTATATAACTTGATGCCACGTTCTCTAGATATTCTTCGAGACTGTCTTTTTGATTGAGATTCTCATGGTATATTTCAATGATTGGTAACATTTTAAGCCACAATAGATACAATTATTTACACCCCTCACTTTAGTTCCCTCACAAAAGGAAAGAACAATAGTTTGTTATCTTGCAAGAGAGTTTGAGTTGATTAACATCGTCTTACGAGTATAGTTCTTGTGTATTCGTTAACTTTATAACTGTAGAATGTGTACAAATTTGTGATTGTTAAGTGATAATTTAATGAGTGTATAACGTTTGAGTTTATAAACTTTATATTTGTTTGACTCGCGTCACATAAACAATCATATTAATAATTTTAATAACATCCCGTGGGATTGGGTTTAAATCAATATTGGCGACCTATTGGGTCCATCCATTTTATTGCTGTAATATTGGGTCCTTACATGTGAAATTGGCGTTTTGTTTGGGAGGAACATAAAGTTGTTTTTTTTTTAATATAATATATTTATTGAATCAAAGTATGTACCATTGCTATCTATGCACTTTTGCCATCTCATAGGTAGTTCATCGATCCCTTTACTAAAAAAACCATTCGGACGGGAATCAATAAAATCTTTGAAGTCGGTTTGGACTGCCCCATCGGAGTTGAATTTTTTCCCTTGCAAGAAGTTATCCAAATTTCGAAAAAAATACTAATCTGTCGGGGCAAGGTCCGGAGAGTACGGTGGATGTCTTAGACATTCCAATTGAAGCTCTTCTAATTTGGTAGCCGTCTGTTGTGCAGTGTGTGGTCTAGCGTTATCATGAAGCAGCAGTGGCCTAGAGCGATTAACCAGCCTCGGTTGTTTAGCAGCTAGCTTTTTCATCCTGGTTTGCAGTTGCTGACAATAGACATCTGCCGTAATCGTCTGGCCAGGTTTAAGAAAGCTGTAGTGAACGACACCAGCACTAGTCCACCAAACGCTCACAAGTAACTTTTTTGGAGTCAATTTTCGCTTGGGGCATGGTTTGGCTGGTTCGGCAGGGTTCAGCCATTGCGATGAGCGCTTCCGATTATCATACAGGATCCACTTTTCATCACAGGTAATGATTCGATTCAAAATCCCTTCATTATTGTGCCGGTTGAGTAATGCAACGCAGCAGTCAACGCGCGTTTGTTGATTTGCTTCACTCAATTCGTGAGGTACCCACCTTTCAAGCTTTTTCACCTTCCCAATTTGCTTCAAGTGGATTAAAACAGTTTTATCACTAACACCGCAGCCTGCAGCTAACTCGGACGTGGTTTGCGATGGATCCGCTTCCACAATAGCCTTCAATTCTTCATTATCAACTTTGGTCTCCGGCCGTCCACGGGGCTTGTTCTGCAGGTCGAAATTTCCAGAACGAAAACGTTGGAACCAAAAACGCACTGTGTTTTCTTTTGCGGCACCGTCGCCATACACAACATTAATCCTTCGAGCCGTTTCTGCAGCACTGGTGCCACGGTGGAACTTGTACTCGTAAATAACGCGATATTTCAAGTTTTCCATTTTGTAAACTGAGTGACGCAAAGAAAAAAAACAATTGAGGAAAAAACAAATGAATTATAATTTTCGAAACACAAATACTTGAGTAAATAGCTGTATAAATTTGAATTTGAAATTCCTAACCAAAGAGAAGATATTTGAGATCAAAGTTGCCAGTACGGCAAAACGCCGGTTTCGTATGTGGGGACCTAATATCTTCTTTAAATCATGTACTGAAGTTCCTTGTTGCCATACCGCATATCGATAAAAATGTATCCTCGTCTCCGCTTCTAAACCCTATTCCACCTTAATACCATAAACAACAAATAGCATAGACACTTTTACTCTATTTTACCATGAACAATACATACAGTTTTTGACAACTCACCTGATGATGACACAACAAGTGTTGAATTGCGTTATGATTGGCAATAAATAAAGTGTAATAAAACAAGGTAACCGTATTTTAATTTTTTATTAATTATAGAGTTTTACAAAGTGTCGTCAGAGTTATTAAAACAACTATCATGTGAATGAAATAAAGAAAGGTGTCGTAATCTAATTAACACGTGTAAAGAAGTTATATGAGAATATATAAGGGTGTTGAAGAAGCCAAATATTAATATTGTGATAGAAAAGTCTGGAATTTACCCCAACATCGAAGCGGCGTGATGTTACATACTCGTATATGTGTTGTTCAACATAAGTGGTGTATACAATCCTGAAGGATTGTGTTATTATTGCATAATATTACACTTCTGTTATATGTGTATACTAGTATAATAAAACCTGGTGTGTTTCTTCCCATGTGGCCATCTCTTCTATCCAAACAGAATGACATAAAAATGTTAAGTCCTTACTAAAAATCAGACCGGTACCATTGTTTTAAAAAAATCAATGTTTCTACGAGAATCGAACCGCAGCCCGTGGGTCGGAAGACAGGCGTTTAACGGTTTATATTTTATCAACGAAATGCAAAAAAATAAAAAGAAGTCGAAAAACATATTTTTCGTTGTCTATGTGTTTTATACGCGAAGTGTAGATTAAATAAGTATTGAAGTGCAAAAAATTTAAAGATTGGTTCCAATGATAGATGCAAGTTCTAATGAGTGAACTGTTATTTTTTAACTAAATAAATAAACAAACACACCTCACCCTCAGTTTAGTATATGAATCTATGGAGCACACCTTCCATTCCCCACACCTATAAAATACACCATTCCTAACTTGTTCATAGGAATTAATTACTACGTGTTACATTATGTTCAAGGGATTTGTGAATTGAATGAATTATTGAATTCAGAGCTTGAAAAGGAATTTGGATGTAGAGATTTCGTTCCATTCAAGAATCGTTTCCTTTCACAGTATTAAAAAAGAGTGAAATTTGATGTTTATTATTTATTTATTTAAATTTTATACTATTTAGATGTTAACATATCTCGACTCTTCACAATACAAACGGTCTATGAAGCCTGTCTCTTGAAGTTCATTGTCTGTTCTGAGATAACTGACTAAGGCCTGAATTCATAGATCAACCAAAATACTGACACTAATATCTAACCTTAAAATCTACAGTCAGGCGTCAAATACTCGAAACTGATAAATGAGGTAATAACACCATGGGACTTTTTATTGAATCTATAAAAATATTTAAACAAAGCTAAGATTTAATAACGTATTTCTTCTGAAAATAAAGTTAAAATTTAGGTCGGATCATGAATTTGGGCCTTAAACCGGCTCTATTGACAACGAGTATACAATCACGCATAAACCATGCAACAGGTTCTAGCTGAAGCCGCTTGTGAGATTTGACAAGTCTTAAAAACATATTTATTGGGGCAATTTAATTGAAAAAAGTCGATATTCACAAAATATGAAAGTAGGTTTAATTCGTTACTTTCAAAAGAAAATATCAAATATATGAAAGTGTTCTAAATACAGGCGTAATATAATTTATTTATAAACTGCTCAAAGCAATTTAATTGTAAAAAAATATTCTTAATACTCGTATAATTTGTAATAAATTTACCGGAATAAAAGTTATACCTTACAAAATTGTTTATTATTTGCATTCAAATCTTCAGTTTTCGTGAAGTGCTTTTAGGAACAAAGTTTAACTGATGAAAAATAACAAATTTAATAAAATATTCAACCCCTAATAATTGTTTTACCAAACCACAAATTTTCTGGTAAATTCTGATTTTCACCAGAATCAATACCTTTAAAATACAAAAGGTCGTCAATTTAGGCTATGAAAAGTGCAAATTGCTTAAATAATCTAAGTGAAATTTAAATAAATGTAGGTAGATGTTTATTATCTTGGATTCGTAACATTAGGGAGGCTTGAATACGTGGCGTTAAGGAGTACCTCTCAGTGGCATAGGATATAGAAGACCGATCTAAGAGCATCTTACACTTTCATTGTATACATTATATATTACACTTTCATTTTATATATTACACTCTGGTGTAATTATTGTCATATGGCCAACTATTCGAACTTATCAGAAAGATGTTTAATAAAATTGGGTACTAACGGGAATTGAAAAAAAAGCCTCCTGGATTGGAAGACAGGCGTCTCTCAAACTAGAATACAGAGATAAGTGACACTAAATAAATTGTTTCTCAATCTGTTGTTCGCAACTCCCAGAGAGGTTGTATTGATATAACAAGGATAAATCGAGGATTTGCGAAAATAAAAATAATTTGCGTGTACAAAAGGAAAACATCACATTTTCTAAGAAAACCAAACACATTTATTTAAAAAAAATACAGTCCAAACCTTAAGTCACACTCTATAACGTAGTTAATAATTATGTATATCAGGTAGTCTAATGTTATCGTCCTGTAAGTACCGTAAAAAGGTAGACATCATTAACTGACAAAGCTTATAGTATTTCTGCAAGTACAGCATTTGTGCGACTACGTGCACATGCATCGAAAGGTTATTTATTTTTGCAAGACGCGAAGTCTAACTTTTTTTATCTTCAGGGAGTCGCAAGGCTAAAAAGTTTGAGAAACAATGCTATGAAGCATTTTTCAGTCAAATTGGTTGTTTTTTTTTAAATAATTTATAACATATTTTATAAGTAAAAATACTAAGAACAAAATCTTTAAAGGGAATATGAAACAAAGGAAAATAAATTGTATGAACTTATTTTTCAACGAACCTTTTTACATACTTAAGTATAAGTGAAAATTCGCGCCATAAAAACAATTGAAGACCAAGTTATTTGTCATAAAAAAATCCAATTTTCTCAACAATAATGCCACAAAAGATTCAATAACCAATTTCATTTAAAATCTCTCATCGTCCTTATTCCCATTCGTCTCCCACACCCTTAATAATTTACCCCTCCTTGACCTATGCGGCCTACAATTTTATGGCTTACACTATTCATTGTAAAATTATACAAAATCGATTTTGTGTAATTTCAGAAAAAGGCTCTCACGCAAAGGAATTTTTCACGCGTATTCAACCTTAGAGGATTTTTCAGTCCTCGTTTCGTGCTCAGAGTCGCATTAAGACTTTTATTTAACACAAATATACAGTACGAATATCAGTGGAAGGCGTGGTAGATGATGACCAAAAAAGTTTGAAAGAAAGACATGTAAAAGTCGAATAATCAGTAGGAATTATACAATGCATGTGGATGTAATGATAAATAAATGCTTCAATCATATGGTACTCTGTCATCTCTGCCTAACTTGATAGAGAAATGATTTGATGGTATTTATTTATTAATATTTATGCAAAAACATACATTTCTGTTTAGAAAAAAACATATATGGTAAGTAATAAAAATTGGAATATTTAAAAAGCGCCATTTAGAGAGCGGACTCTTCTCAAGGGCAAGTAAGCTTTTTCATTAGGAATAAAATTACGAATTTATGATTTTTATAGCGCTGTTTCATAATGAAACCATGTCAAAAGCATTTTTGAATTCATACAAAGCAACTCACAAGCGTCACTAGCAAAAAAAAACGCATTAAGTGATGCTTGAAAGTATTTTTGCCATCTTGATGCAAATATTGTATTTCAATTTCACAGTTTTTGTAAATTTTTAATATGTCAATAATAATGAGTTCGAATTCCAAGTAAAATCACCCTTGAGGAGAGTCTGCCCTCTAAACGGCGCTGTATAAATTGTTATTTGGACAGATATCTTGATCTCAACGATATATTTCGACGTAGGATTGTAAATCCAACGGGGCTAGTTATAAAAAAACTTCTAGGGGAAGCATTTTATATCTAGCCTTCACAGATCTTCGTAAATTATGTGGGCACTAAGGGAAACATATCTCTTTCTAGATGCCAGGCTTATGAAAAAAAATGAAGTGCTTGCCGTTTTTTACTGTGTTACATATTTTTTCTTTTTTATACCTTGCAATAACTTGGTGTTATATATTTTCTTGCTGAAAAAAGATGACTCGTATTAATAATATATTATCATATAATCGTAATATACGAGTATTATAATCGTGAGCGCGCTCTATTTGAATTGATAATAAGCAGTTCTACGAGTAAAACACCAGTAAATAAATTCAGGTAGAATGTTGTCTGGTATGTTAAAAAACTGGGATGCTATAATGAAAAACTAATTGCTAGGCTACAGGGATTGATAATAAAACTTATGAGTTTCAAATCCCCTTTATTGGAGTTATCCCTCTTTTATCCACAGTTTTGCTTTCCGCGGTTTCAGTTACCCACGGTTAAGTGCGGTATAAAAATATAAAAGGAAAATTCCAATGCATCATCCAACTATCATCCTCACAAATGTGAATGGAGTGCGCGGTCGAGGAAGTCTAACGAAAGTGTGGTTGGATCAAGTGCATGATATTTTGAAAGAAGAAAAATGAAAAAGTCGGAGAAGTCGTAGGAGCTGTTTTGAGAAGCTGTAGAGATTACGAAAAGGTGAAAAATATCTGCCGCGGTTGGAAAGTCTGGCTCTCTACCCTCTCTGGCTACCCCGACAGGAAGACGGCGTGATGGTATGTATGAATGTGTATCATAACAAAAAGAAAGGAGAATAAGGAACACTTTTGAGAGCGAGAAACCATATGTTATTCGCGCTCTTTGATTCGAGTATATTATTATATTTAATTATTGGATATTGTTGATATACTTTTTTTGTGCTTAATCTATAAATTAAACTTGATCACAGATATAGGAGAAAATATAATGTACACATAGTTTGGTACCAATCGCGGTTTCATGCGTCCACTGGATTTCTTGAAACATATTCTCCGCGGATTAGGGAGGACTTCTCTATATCCGCAATATACTCGTATTATTAAGGTTTAATGACGTTGGATAATAATCCAATAAGCCTGAAGCTGGTTAATGCATACCAATTTTATAAATGTTATAGTGATAGTTTTAAATTCATTTTTTATATTTCATAATAAATTACGTTTATGTTGTTCTTATTGTATCAATCATTGAGACACGTGTTTCCACGTCCTATTTTAACGCTTTCTTCAGACGGAATGATACCGTTTTGTTACGAGAAAAATTCTTAGCACTGATTGGTATCGTATGTGTTTTATCGGCCCAAAGGAAAATATTGAAATAAACTGATTTTTATACAACTTTATTTGATACTATCGATTTTGTTAACTTTCTATATTTTTTATTTTGTTTTGTCTTTATTTTTTGTTTTATGTAAATCACTAGCCTTAGGACGGGCATACGCCTAGTTAGATAGGAGAGTGATTTACATATGTTATCTATTTGTAAACATTTAAATGTATAAATAAATAAAAATTAAAATTAAATTTAGTGTTCTTTGGTTGTTTATTATTATTCTAATTTTGCTTATGATTTTACGTATATTTAATATTTCGGAATTCTTTGTTTTTATATCATTTTTGAGGCTTGTCAAAAATTTTCACATTTTTTTTAAGTTGTGATTTGTCTATAATAAGATTTGCGAATTCGGAAAAATTGTTATTGGTATACAACGCTTGTGTTTTTGTATCTCAGTGCCAATACTCATTTCAATATATATAAATTCATAAGCACATTCTTTTTCATGTATGGTACACCGCTCTTATATGATTATCTCACTTGGATAAACAACGCTTAAGTTCTTATATCTTAGTACCAATATGCTCATTTCAATATATGTATTTTCATAAGCACATTCGTTTTTACATACACCGCTCTTATATGATTATCTCATTTGGACAAACAACGCTTAAGTTCTTATATCTTAGTACCAATGCTCATTTCAATATACGTATTTTCAGAAGCACATTCTTTTTCATATATGGTACACCACTTATCTCACTTGGATAAACAACGCTTAAGTTCTTATATCTTGGTACCAATATGCTCATTTCAATATACTCGTATGTATTTTCATAAGCACATTCGTTTTCACATACACCGCTCTTATATGATTATCTCATTTGGATAAACAACGCTTAAGTTCTTATATCTTAGTACCAATGCTCATTTCAATATACGTATTTTTATAAGCACATTATTTTTCATATACCATACACCGCTATTATATGATTACCTCTCTTGGATAAAAAACGCTTAAGTTATTATATCTTAGTACCAATGCTCATTTCAATATACTCGTATGTATTTTCATAAGCACATTCGTTTTCACATACACCGCTCTCATATGATTATCTCATTTGGATAAACAACGCTTAAGTTCTTATATCTTGGTACCAATATGCTCATTTCAATATACTCGTATGTATTTTCATAAGCACATTCGTTTTCACATACACCGCTCTTATATGATTATCTCATTTGGATAAACAACGCTTAAGTTCTTATGTCTGAGTACCAATGCTCATTTCAATATGCGTATTTTCATAAGTTCATCCTTTTTCATATACCATACACCGCTATTATATGATTACGTCTCTTGGATAAAAAACGCCTAAGTTATTATATCTTAGTACCAATGCTCATTTCAATACACTCGTATGTATTTTCATAAGCACATTCTTTTTCATATACACCGCTCTTATATGATTATATAACTTGGATAAACAACGCTTATGTTCTTTTACAATAGATTTAACCGTTGATAAATAATGACTGAAACCAGACTAAGTTTGAACAAAGAAAGTTTATTTTGAAGTGCTACTGGAAGTACGAAAACGCGGTAGTAGACTTTTTCTTTTGGGGACTTCTCAAGAATAAAGTTTATGCTAAAAAAGCTGAAACCATTGATGCATTACGTATAGCTATTGAAAGAGAATGTGCCCAAATACCAAATGAAATGATTCTTGATGTTTGTGATTCCGTTGCTTCGCGTTACCAGCAATGTCTAAACCAGAATGGTCATCAGTTTGGAAACAGGCGTTAAGTATAATAAAATACATTTATGTAGTTTATTGTGAACGTTGAAAGGGAACTGTATAATCATTAAAATTGTGGATACTTTTTTTGCGATACTCTGTATTTGTATATTCTTCTTTGATAAATCGGGCATGATAACTTGTTATCTAGTTGTAAGTTAGTATATAGGTATTAAATAATGTTAAGGCATTAACACTGGAGGTTTTAAGACATCATAATTTGTTCAGTCAAACACTGTTTATTCCACTTTATATAACGGTATAATTCTACTTTATCATCAGGGGAGGACTCACAAATTGTGTTTGTGCTCCCCTGATGATAAGTCGAAAATCTTGAAACCGGTAGGGTTATATCGTTATATAAAGTTGAATAAACAGTGTTTGAATAATCTTTAGTGACCAATTGAGAAGTCACACCAAACTTAGAATATCACTTAATATTTTTTTAAGTAATAAAAAAATCACAGGTTAAACGCAGGCTGGGAATACTTTTCAACGTGGCCATTCGGCTCTGGGCGTAATGCTCACAATTTATTCCATCACGTCTTCCTTTTATTTTTATGAAATGGCTTTGAGGATTACGTTACCCATATATTACATTTTAAGGTTTACCGCGGAGACCTTTTGGAAAAAAAATGCATAAAGCACATATATGATTGGCCCCAAATGATTTATAAAGTCAATAAATTCTAAAATAAGAATTACAGGTTTACAAAAAAGATATATATTTTATACAATATAATTTAAAATATCAATATAATTATGCACATCGATAGGTGTACGGCCGCGCGGTAACGCACTGGACTTGCGGAAGTTCGTCAGTTCGGATCCCGCGCTGTACTACTTCCTTCGAATGACACCGACATTTTTTCCGCCTTATATTCCGGGGTATAAGGATGCCTATGACTTCGGTTATATACATTCTTTAAAAAAAAATTTTTTTTTTATCCACAATACATTTCCAATTTAAGTCTTTTAACGGATGTACGAGGTGAAGGGTACAAGCACACAATAATAATAATAAATGTATTCTAGTTAGTGTGCAGAATAGGACAATACAACACTAGCCATAATATTACAAAATATACCAAAATATTCACAAATCTAACCATAATATTACAAAATATACCAAAATTTTCCCAAACCTAACCAAAAGTTTCCCAAATATTGTAACAGTTACATTTTGAAACCTCTTTGATACAACGCAGACCATGCCCATCGTATGATGTAACAAATAAAATTTAAAACCTCTTCGATACAATGCCGACTATGTCTAGCGCATGACCAGGTGATGTAACAGTTAAAATTTGAATCATTCTCGATACAACGCCAACCATGTCCAGCGAATGTTCAAGTGACGTAACAGTTACAATTTAAAACCTCTTCGATACAACGCCAACCGTGTCCAACGCCTGGCCAGGTGATTCAACAGTTATAATTTGAAACCTCTTCGATACAACGCCGACCATGTCCAGCACATGTTCAGGTGATGTTACCGTAAAAATTTGATAACTGACTAATTTGATAATGTTAAAATTTGCCCTTCAGCTATATGTCAACTAGAACCGATAGAAGACTTTTTTCGTTTTATTCTGAAATCTTAATTAGATATCGCGCAGTTATCAAGTTTCGGTCAAAAGAAGGGAAAAGTTCGGTTAATATTGAATGACGTCGGCACCGTCATCGTTTCCTTTCTGCCCGGATTATATTTTGAAAGAAACTTGATGACCGCGCGATATTCAATGTTTTACTCTTTAGAATTTTACGAAACAACACGTCTTCTAATCATGAAGCATCAATCTAAAACCACATCAATAATAGTGAGATACTGGAGGTGTTTCCGTCACGTACTGAATATGCCTTCTAGTAGCTGGTCAAGAACTGTGATGTTTCATTTCCTGCATAGACTGGATGTATTGGGCGTCCATCCTTTATCATGCACTGGCGTTGCAATGAGAAATTCGCAGTCTTGGCTTAATGCGGGAGGATGTTGAGTGCCAGGCGTTTTATAATATATATCTGTGTTCTTCAAGGAGCGTATATAGGGATGATAATGATGAATTGACTAGGTTACTGCAGGAAGCTATTTTTCTATTAAAGTACACTTTTCTAGTAAAATCTTATAAAACAACAGTAAAATGAAATTTTACTTTCCGTATATAAAATGTTAATTTCTGCAGTGCGAAGTTTTCGGATTGTTTTAGACATTTGTGATTTGACGTTATGGAGATGAGCTCCTCTCGAGAATAAATCAAAGTTTGAGAAAGAAACTTTATTATTTTCGGCGATAATGGAAGAAAGTTTAATGAAATTTCCAAGTTCCGCTAAAGTGGAAGAATAACTTTCTAGGGGTTGTATAATTCTGATAATTCGCCATATTGTCTTTGGTAAGGTAATAAAAACTGTCGTTTCTTTTAGCCTCCATTTTTGTTTACTTTGAAAAATTGTTTTAATTTTTTAAAGAGAGTTATTTGATTTTCATTGTAATGACTTTTGTTTTTTACTGGCAAGAATAACGGAATACGAGTACGTTTAAATAAGAACTTAAAACAATATATCATCAAGTACGCTTTGTCTTTTTCCTAATAGGACCTAACCAAGAAGTGTCGTGGCCCGCTGTCTATACATGACTCGCATTTCACAGGTCTCGCCCACACGATTAGGCAAATATATTTCTACTAGTTGCAACCCGTGAAATATTCACGGAAGTAAAACAAATTCTACATTTATGAAAATATATATTCATAAATATAGAATTTGTTTATAAATATCATTTATCCATCGTCCCCTTTTACGCCGGTTCAAAAATTATTAGCTAGGTATTTAAAATTCGTTCAGTATCACGGACCCACCGAGGTTCAAATTTCGAATTACTTTCGGAGAGAATCCATGTATTCCTCTCTCGCTCTCTTGTATTAAAAATTCAATTCTCGCATTCTTTCTTCGACGACAACCATCGTACGGGTTTTGGCCTATTTATATTATGATATATGAATCTCCGTGGCATAGTGGTCATAACCTATCCTGATGTTTATTTATAATTTTAATATTGAATTTAGTGAATTTCGAAAATAAGAGAACCTTCTTTGAATACCTTGATGTATGGAAGTGAGACTTGGACTTCGTAGAAGAAGAATTAGACTAATGCTGTGGAAACACGTGCACTAAAATAAAATTGTGAAGTGTCAACGTTTGAAAGAAGGCGGAATAAAACCAACAGAAATGAATGTATGGACAAAATGGATGTGTAAATTAAGATAAAGAAAGGAACTTTAAGATGGTTTGGACATGTGGAGACAATGAATGAATAAGCGAGTATACAAATCAGAAGTGCTGGGTGCGCGTGAAAGAAGAAGACCGAGAAGAACGTAACTGGACCAAATGGACCAGATTTAGAAAGAAGGTATTAATAATAGAGGATTGCGCATGATGAAATGTATGAATGTGGAGGAGGTGAAAGTTGTATGCTTAGATAGAACAGTTTGAAGATCTGTTTTCTTTGCCTACCCCGCAAGGGACACGACGTAATGATTTGTATGTATGAATATCAGTTACCGGTTCCCATAAAGCTCTGATCCTCGTTGAATTGCTTTAAAGAGCGACTTTTCAATTACGTAATGTATTTTTTAAAATATACATATCCTTTTTCATTAGGAAAGGATCAAATCTTTCTTGTCCTACATCAGTATTTGTAAATATTTTGTTATAATGTTTTTTTCGGTTGTTTTTTTAATGTTTTAAGCATTTCAAAGATTTTTTCTTTCATAAAATAACGTTGCAGCCTATAACCCAGCAATTGCTACTTATCTGCATAAGTCATCGCTTGTTGATTGGAAAAGATTGTCGTATGGCAATAAACTCACCATTTGTTTATTTTACAATAGTGTCTTAAGAATATTCTAATACAAAACGGTGCTTTAGAAGTGTTCATATTATTATTATAATTATGTATATCATAATTTTATTATTTTAGTAAGTTCGTGACCTTGTTGGTAAGACGCCTGTTCTCTGACCCGGAAGTTGCGGGTTCGATTCCCGCTAGATCCCAGTTTTTTTTAAGTTTTCAATCTGGTTCTTTCTTAAGACCTCTTAAACATATTTCTGGTAGGTTTGTAGGAAATAATCCCACGAGGTAGTACTGCATATAATAAATGTGTAATACATGATTCACACGGGCGCTGCTATAGCTGTCAGATGTGATTTGTTTAGTTTAAGTGGTTTGGAGTCTCCTCCTGGAGTTAAAGCGTCTTTGAGAAAAGTTTGCTCTCGAAACGGCGCTATATGAAATAGTCCTTTCATTATAATTAATATTTCCAAAAATAAAATACTTTTCTTTTTTTTTCTCAGGTCAGTAATTTACGATGAAAGGGTTTTTACGCCGAATCGACTAATTGGTAAGTTGAACTCAATTTTGATTTCATAAAAGTCTGCGAAATTCCATTGTACACCAACTAATTAAAGCTAAGGAAAGTTTTCTTATTAATAAATTCAATATTTTCCAGTTTCCTTTTTATACTTCCTTTTCCGCTCATTGATTGTGAGTTCCATCAATCTCTGTCTTCTTAAGTTGTATGTAGGTTGAAAGAAGATACACTGTTTAAATTAATAAATAAGCGTTGAGATGATTTGGTCATGTAAAAATAATGAATAATGAGAGATTTCGTAATATGTACGAGTAGTAAGAAAAATACGAACAGTTTTATATCTTGGAAGCTTGGCACGGCCTGACGATATTGAAAAAAAAAATAGCAGTGGGTAATGGATTAAATGGTGGACTATACAATGTGTGATCTCATCATCAGGAGCACAAACAAGACCGATCAGAACATTTCAAGAGAAACAATGTTGGCCGCTCATAACGGAACCTTAGCCCCACCATTAGGATAGGCATGTGAAACTTGGACGTGACAAAAAAGCGATGAATGTTAGATAAATGTGATAGAAATGAAAGGTTACGTAGAATGAGTGGAAAACAATGTATGACTGAATAACTAATGACGATAGTAATAAAAAATGTGGGTTAGAAGAATATGCTAGCGATGCTTTAGTCACGTAAGAATAATGAATTATGGAAGTCTATACCAATAATCTACACGAGTATTATAGAAGATGTGGAAAAAACGTAGCACAACCAGACGAATCCAAATCAGAAAAAGGTAAGAATTTAAAGTCATCCATATACACGTGAAAGATACGAAAGATCTTCCACGTGTATATCTGTATTAAATGAAGTGGAGTTTTGTATTATCTCTGCGTGTCGCAAAAGGTATATGGCGTGATGATGATGATGATAAGAGTGATCAAGATATAAGTATTAATTTTAGTCGCTTGCTGATTGGTCAGTGCGTGATGGCTAGTCACCTTTAAATATTAGGTTGTTCCGAAAATAATGCTCGATTTTAACCTTAAAATTCAATCAAGTATAACTTGAGAGTAAATAAACTTCATTAATCAAAGAAAGAGCCATTGGATTTTTTTTTGTAACAGGATATCTGTAACCCTCATCATATTTAAGGCTTATGCCTTCGTCCCTAAACCGTTCGTTCAGAAGTGGTTCCTTCACTCCATATTTGGTTAACATTGCGTGCTGTTTGAGAAACAGAATGTCCATATTTAAATTACACGTAATTTATATTTTTTCAGTCCCATTTGAAAAGGACCAAACTAATGCAAATTAAATGCCTGACTCAACAACTGAATAAATATAGCAGATTTCTAACTGTCAAACAAAAACCAATGCAAAAATATGTCCTAGCGAATCTTGTTTGTGGTCCCCTGAAGATGAGGTGAAAGCCTTGAAACCGATAGTGTTATACCGTTACAAAAAAGTGGAATAAACAGTGTTTGATAAAATAAATTACAATGTCTTTAAACCTCCACAACGTTAATGCTTTAACTATAAACAATATATCCTAGCAATGAACGTTCAAAATTATATGATATTAAAATCAGAGTATTTTGATGTATGGTTGCGAGACATGGTGCACAGGCGAAAGAGATCGAAAAAGATTGGAGACCTTCGAGATGTGGGCCTATAGACAAATCTTAAGGATTTCCTGGATAGACCACATTACAAATGATGAGGTTCTCAGCAGGATCAAAGAAACCAGACACCTGTCAAACACCATATCGGAAAAGCATGCAGAATGGATGGGTCATATTGTGCAACATGAAAATCTCCTGCACAATATACTGAAGGGAATGATTGAGGGATCGATTGGCCGAGGGCGTCCTCGCCGATAGTATCTGGAGCAAATATGCCACGATATGGACTGCACCTCCTATACAGAGCTCAAGAAGATCGCTGAAGACTGAGCGGAGTGGAGGAGGAGATGCAGAGCTTTGCTGTTGACCAATCCCCAGGATTGAAACTGAAGAAGTAGAAAATCGAATATTATTTTTGGAACAACTGAAGAGAAGATCCTGGTTACAAGTGTGGTCTGGATAGTGATACCATAGATCATGGTTGTTTGGCTGTTTTTTAAGTGATAGATTTAATTTTAGTGTCATATATTCGCTACGTTCAATTAATGTTGCCTTTTATCTTTTTACAAAGAACTTTTCCACTTATACGAGTAGATCGATTCGCGAAACCATTGAATCCTAAAATCGCTTAAAAATAGTTGTTTTCATATAAATTTAATTTCTTTCATTGACCATCTTAAAAGTTTTTTAACAGTGATGTCAAAAATCATCTTTGAAGAGAACTTTACACTTACCCCAGATTCTCATATAGCTTCTGGAGAGTTTTAGTCTCTCGGACGATTTTTCTTCAAGTTTATCGGTCACTCGCCGTCTCCTCCAAGCCTTTCCCCTAACTTTCTAAGATCTTGTTTCACGTTATCTAACAGTCTTTGTCTCGGTTTGCCAAATGACAATCTTCTATGGCGTTCGACTTAAACAATGATCTTTGTTGACGTTATCACCTAAGACCTGTATACATGGTCTATTTATGTCAACCTTGGCCAATAAGAGGTGCATAGCCGCGCGGTAACGCACTGGACTTCGTTGGTTCGAACCCCGCGCTGTGCTATTCCCGTCGAACGACACAGGCACTTTTTCCGCCTATTGTTCGAGGGTATAAGGATACCTATGACTTCGGTCAAAAAAAAATCGCTGATAATTAAAGACAGAGCCTTACACTTTAGCAGTTCGCGATGATCTGAGGCTTTTCATGTCCCATTGGGTTGTATATATATTAAAAAAAAGTTAGATAACTGAACCATTTTATTTAATACTAGCTGTACCCGGCCACGCGTTGCTGTGGCTCAGTCTGGTTAAATGGAAAATAAAGAAAAGAGAAAGCACACGTTTCTAATATGTTTAATTTCACAATGCTTGTGGGTATACAATATTTTTTATGTCTTTCAGCCACTCTCAGTCTGTCGCGTTTATTGCCGTGCTCGCAAATGATCGCATCACTCCAAGAGGTCAATTCACGATATGATTTGAATTCAAATGAAAGATCGATTGCACTGAAAAAGAAGAAAGAAAGTTATAACAAAAACATATAAAATTGCGAAACATTAAAAAAGGAACTGAATAATATTGTTAAGTTCGTAAACGTCTTTGTTCTTGGCGGCAACAATAGCTCGTTCACTCAGCCAATCGTGATTCTTATAATTGATTTGAATATTGGTAAATACTTTTTCAACCAATTCTTCTTTTGATGTCACAATCACTGATACAGCAGTATTTTCGCAAACGCGTCATTTTGACATAACGTGAAGAAAGCATTTAACGTTGTAGCCGGTGGATTCAGGGCTATTTGTTGCACATTTGCAGCTCTGAAATAAACGCGTTGTCCATTTTCTAGATGTACTGCTAAGTGAACAACAGCTGGACTTCGTTCATGTATGGGAAATGAAAGATTTCGCCATACAGCTTCATTGCTGCTTATGTATCTTCCAGCCTGATACTGTGCGATTTCATCGATATGTATGACCGCATTCCCATCCCGCATTCTGGTTGCACGCCAAAAACTACCATGTAGCTGCCTTTATTCACGTATTGTACTTACAAATGTATTTGATCGATTTAACGGGGTTACAGTATTCCACGTTTATGTGCGCTTTGTATGTTTTTGATAGCAAAAGCGAATATGCAATAACCCAATGGTTGTCTACTTTGATGTCACCATTTCACATTTGTATGGTTGCTAATTTCCCGCCATCTTCTGTTGATCTTCTTCTTTATAAAGGAAATCCATCGTTTCCTGTAACCGTGTTGGATACTAATGCTCGAGGATATCGCTTAGATCATTTTCCGTCTATCATGCATGGTGAATTTGGATTCAGTGTACCGCAAGGTCCATGTATCATATATTTCGTCACAACTTCATGCAAATCCTTATCGACGTCGGCATCGGGTATTTCAGCGCACATTACATTGTCGATTTCGTTTCAAGTGATTTTGTCATAGAGCCAGATTAGTACTATATGTGCATGTGGCCATCCTCTCTTTTGCTATTCCACTGAGTATATCCAGCAGCGCACAGACCGAAACACTTCATGTTTTACCATGAGCTGTTGTATATCGTCCCAAGCTGAATTGCATGTGAATGTAGTGAATAGGTCTGGACACCCGTAGTGACGAACATACGCAATTGCATATTGAGCATACTCATGCATATGACGTGGACTGCCTGTATATGAAGATGGCCAAATCGTTAGTCTTCAAACGTTAGTTGTATTACCGTCATTTACAACTGTATCTCGCAAATGAACGTATTCTTCAGAGCGAAGCTTGGTCTGATTCAAACGAATGAATATAAAACTAATTAAAAAATCTCCATTTCTATATACGATTTGATATATTTTGAAATATAAACGTATAGATAAAATTAAATTCTATATAAAAAAGATACTTTTGATATTCCTAATGACCTATTTCAGCCACTATCAGCCTGTCGCGTACATTCTGTTGAGAACGAACCAGTTCTGAATCTGCAGAACGCATCGCCGTGCTCGCAACCGTGCATCCTCAAGTCTGGCTACACGTCGTTCTGCTGCTTCCTCGAAATTGTGAAACATTAAGTTATGAGACAGTGAAATTCATCCTGGGGTCATATCAACCTGCACCTTTCCGTCCCCAATTTCCAGCAATTGATGTGAGAATATCTCAGCTGATCGATTGTTTTGCAGCTGGACACGCATTTGTCAAATATTTGTCCAATAGGAGTATTGTTAAGGAAATACAGAGATAATTGGAACGAATTAAATGTTAAGCAAAGAGAGAGATTATTGGAATTAATTAAATGTTAAGGAAAGACATTGCAAACTACGCACGAATTAAATTTGGATGTGACATGTTTGGACGCGTCATTAATGAACAATAAATATCTATTCTAATAAATAGCAAGTTATTTAGGTAAATACATTAAAAAAAACAACAATGATGACAAATTAATACATCTTGTTACAAATAAGCAAAAATTTGTCAGTTCGTTTAAAATAAATATGACGTTTGTCAAAAATGTACATACCAGCATCACGTTGTCTCTGTGAAGCAAATAATCGCGTCACTCCAAGAGATCAATTCACGATATGATTTGAATTTAAACGAAAATCAATCAACACAATTAAATTTTATCGCTAATTGAACAGAAAAATAAAAAAATAAGTTAAAAAAACTAAGTGAAAAAGATAATCTTAGAGGTAGGTATGTTAACAACGCACATTATGAAATGAAAATGGCGGATAAATTAGCGCAGATATTTATTATTGTTTATTATAAAAAATAAAAAAAAATAGTTTTTTCATCGAATTAAAAGAGACTTTCTTGAATTAAATTCCACAGAACCATTTCCTAATCCTAAAAAAAATCGTTAACAAATCGAAAAAAAGCAATGCATAAAATCAACTTTTCCTAGGAGCTAAGAAGTTTCACTTCTACCACGCGAGAGTATCACGCATCTGTTTTTTTATACATATAAGTCATATTTATTTTAGCGATCCTCGATCTTTTTATACATGTAAGTTATATTTATTTTAGATCTCTTTATACATATAAGCTATATTTGTTTTAGCGATTATATTTATTTTAACGATACTCAAAATATTTCAAAACAAATAAAATTTTAGTTGGATATTTTTTACAAATTTAGTATTAGTTCTGCCAAATATATTTCCTGCGCTTGCGCTATAAAGTCTAGACTCAGCCATATTAAGATTTTCTCAAGCTGCTATGACACAATGGAACTTATCCTTATTAACACAAATTTTATTTTGACGTATCTTGGATTCTAACCTAATTTATCGTAGAATTATTATTCAACAGGAAATATTTATTATCAAACATAAAATTATTTTATATTTTATGTATATAGACTAAATCATTGAATATCAAATATTAATTACTAAACCTCGAAAATGCAATATGCTCAACTGTCATAATATTTTGACAGTTGATATTCAATATTTGATATCTTTGTCCCCGACAGGTTCGCCTAGGTAATGTTGATTCTGATTTAAAAATTTTATTATATACACTGATATATATATATAAATAAAAATCAAATAACATTTCCGTTGACGAATATTAACTTTACTCAAAATTTCAAAGCGATCGGTAGAGAACTTCCGGAGATTAGCTAGCAATAATTAACGAACATTTACATTTTTATTTATATAGATTTATTTTATTACAGACGTCGCAGTTTCATCAAGCGAATGCTCTGCGTAGCTTTTAACTTTATCGTTCTCGTATATGATATGAAAATAACACCTAAGATTTCTTGGATAAGACGCGGAATAATAATTTTTATTGTAAACATCCCTCGAGGAATATTAAATAAAAATAATTTCACGTTTCAAGTGAGTGCTATTTTCTCTGCGATATCAGATATACTCGTATATTCTCAACACTTTGGGATTTTGTGAATCACTAAAATTGTGGATACATTTTTTTGCGACACTGTTCATATCCCTGAGATTCAATTTTTCGGCATTTAAGAGCTCTTGTTCTGTACCTGATCTACACAGCTTTTTAGTTTAAGATATGGTTATTAATTGAGTTAAAATTTGTTTACATTGTCCTCAGTAAGATACAGACTAAAGCCTTGGTTACTGGGGACACGAGAAATGAAAGACAACATACCCAGATCCATTAAAATGGTGTGTCCACATTAAATTACTTGTGGATTTTTCACAAATTATGTATTTGACAGATTTCTTGTCATATACAAATAAAATAAAAAATAAATAAAAGTTATTTTTTATACCCATTAAATTAACAAATAGGTATATTGGGAAAATTTAAATGTTCTTATCTCTCTTTTATATAGTTAAGATAACAATGGGTATTACATTTAATGTGATATTTCTCTATCGTAAGAATTTGCCACACTTCAAAGAGCTTAAAGCTGTTTTCCCTACTTACAGCCCCTCCTATACTCCAAAATATACACCTAGAAAACTTGCCACCCTAAAGAACGCCTTATTTTACTAGATGCCTGCGTGGCGCCTCCTGCCCGGACCATGTTTTTACTCCGATTATTTTCTTGCCAAATTCGTGTTGACGTGTCTCTTTGGAGTATTTGCCACCTCCCCATTTGGGAGGGTTGTATCTAAGTGAAAATTTTATGAAAGATGCATGTTTTATAAAGAAAAATGTCTGTTCGATATTTTAATTAATATAATACAATGCAACAGTGGTACAGTTAAAAAAACAAATAAATTCATTACACGAGTAAAAATTGTTTGATATAAACTATTAAAGTTTAATTTTTACAGCGACATTTAGAGAGCAGTCTTTTCAAGGGCGCTCTAATTTGGAATTCAAATTCACTATTATAGACAAATTGAAAACATATATAGAAGTTGTGGTAATGATATGAAGGTGGTGGCTGCGGCCATAAGATAAGGTATTTTCTCGCATCTGCATGTTTCGAAAAAATATCTTTGGTAAGAAAATAGCAGAAAACTTACTAAGAGAAGACAAACTTCAAAGAAACCTTTGAAGATCTTTCGATATGTGATATTTACACATTCGACTTTAGGTGGAGTATAGTGTATGTGTGTAGTGTTTATTATATTAAACCACCAATTTTAATAAGACTTTCCAAAAGGGTTGTCTTTAAAAGCTTCTTAAAGCTCCACACGCCACCCGTTTCTCTAACACTTTGAGGCATATAACAAGGAAGGCCAACAGTTCCATCGCCAAGTAATTTTTGGTCGATCGCGGCAGTTTTTGTAACTAACAATATGGCGTACGTTTTTGCTAAATCTCATTACGCGCATGCACTCGTCAACGCAGTCGGCACCTGTCTACCCCTGGAGTTTGCTGTCGTTTGGTTCACCTACTGTATTTCTCTTGGTGAGCATACAACTTTATATTTGAGTTTACCACCCAGCGTGTTACACAATCCATAGGAATAAACTCGGAGTTATTAAATTCATAATCAGTTTCCAAGCTGTGGTGAAAAAATATACATTCCTTTCTTTTGGGAATTTTTAAGACCCTCCCAATTTAAATGATGGATTTGAAAAAAATCCAAGACTTACCATTTTCACGAAAAATGGGTACACGCTTACTTTTTAACAATAATGGTTTATAAAAAATGTTGTAATTTATTTTATCAAACACTGTTTATTCCACTTTTTTGTAACGGTATAACCCTACCGGTTTCAAGGCTTTCACCTCATCTTCAGGGGAGCACAAACATGACTAAATTCTGTTCGAACTGGCACCGAAATACACGCTTCAACAGGCCAGGATATGTATTCACCAGATGTTCGGATCGATGTACTGATATCGGTGCCAGTTCGAACAGAATTTAGTCTTGTTTGTGCTCCCCTGAAGATGAGGTGAAAACCTTGAAACCGGTAGGGTTATACCGTTACAAAAAAGTGGAATAAACAGTGTTTGATAAAATAAATTACAATGTGTTTAAACCTCCACAACGTTAATGCCTTAACTATAAACAATAAAAAAATGTTGTTCCTTAATATGTCATTCATCTGTAGCCGTAATTAGGAAATACATTTTGTATCTCTCCATAGTAAATATCAGTCAGAATATCCGGTAAACAGTGATTTAAGAAGAAATAAAATTAAAGAGCTCAAGTCCATGTTATTAACACAGCTAAATGTGTCTAAAATACATATTTAACAATCACTTGTATCTACCGCATCATTCCAAGTCATTTATCTTTTAGAGAAAAATATGTCATTTTCTAATGGAGAATTTGTAAAGGAAGTTTCTTGGAAATAACAGTGTGTTATGTGTTAAATTTCGCGAATTTTTTAGTTTGCAAAGTCGATCGCGACAACAACAAGTTGGCCACTCCTGGTATAATATGTGTATAGCAAATAAAGACATAATTTTAAATATTTCTATTCCCGAATTAGTGTAAATGTTTTTCATGAAAGCACTTGTAAATATTCGGGAATGTGTAATACACCACAGTTTTTAAAACAAAATAATTTAATACAGTTTTTGTTATGAAAAAAATTTTTGGGGCATGATTTGTATTCACGAATGTGTTTTTAATCATAGACAATCTCTCGGGATGTCAAATTGCCTCAGATTCGTGAATCTCAAGAGTATTCCAAAGTTACTGTATTACTAAGCCTACGCACAATACGAAAGTTCCTAATGAAATTAATATTCATGTTATCTATGGTCAATTTTATTTTTATTATTACTCGTATCTTCTGAAATGTTATCGTATTTATTGTTTATTATTAGGAAATTAAGCATAAATCATTCAGAATGACGAGTGACAATTGAGAAAATGATCAAAGTTTTGACCATAGAAAATATGTTATTCTCTTGATAATAACATATGTAGAATTGTTGCAACGTACCTAGAAAGAACGAAGCAAGTTTAAAACCCAAGACACACCTTGTATGGTCACTCGTCAGCAATAAGGAGATTGAAATCTATAAATGAAGCGCGTTCTTTGAAGTAGAAAGAAAAATATATCACAACTGGATCAAGTTATTTTGGAAAATATGACACTAGCAGACCAGCTGACTTGGCCTACTCGGAGATCCCTGAATAGACTTCGAGTTGGAGTTACTAGATGCAATGTGAAAATGCAGATGTGTTTGTTTATTTTTAAAGGAAGTAATATTTTTAGTAGTAATTTTCAGCTTCTTTCCGATCATGGACTAGCGCTACGCTCAAACAGAGATTGTTTATTGTCCTTCCCAGTTCATCGCTCTTCTTTTTTTACGTCGTCATTTACTGTCTATGCTGTGAGACTCTAGAATCAGTTTCAACCCAATGTTAGGCTTGCTTCTTTCTGTCGGCATGTTTTAAAAAGCGACTGAAAAACTCTTAATTTCTAGTCAGTAATATAACGTGTTTCATTCCTGATTTTTTCTTTCCTCTCCACCATCCCTTCCTTTTCCTTTGATTGATGATATCTCACTTTATATGAAAAGGAATGTTCGGGTGATTGCCCGTTTTTGTGGGGTTTGTGGGTGTATTATCATGTATTTGGTCATGGATTTCGCGG
Organism: Odontocerum albicorne; assembly: GCA_949825065.1. NCBI lineage: Eukaryota > Metazoa > Arthropoda > Insecta > Trichoptera > Odontoceridae > Odontocerum > Odontocerum albicorne. The sequence goes on from OX463858.1 coordinate 10,810,889, forward strand.
GAATTGATAATCATCTGAATGTTTTTCGCGACTATGCAACTTGCTTAATTTAATTTTGTCTGGTTGGCTGGAAGAGATTGCCGCCTGGCAATAATTCCGCCAGATTGTATTTTCAATAAAAGTGTTAAATAAATATTAAACATGGCAGTGGAGATATACAAGACTTGTAATAAATAACACATGCTAACTTGTCCGAACATCGGGACCACAAGCTCGGGGCAAGGCCTGATTGATACAAACGATAGGCCGATATCTGTTTCCTTCTATGGAAAACATTAACAATTGAATATGGCAACATCAACAATTGATGATCCGGACACATAAATTAATACAAAACGCATTTCAGAGTAGGTTGTTATTGTGTTCACGAAGTGAGGTTTGACTTATGCAACGATTTTTGTACGGAAAATGGCGTATAATGCCATTTTTGACATCCATGCTTAAAGTACGAATATGTGATTACTATACGTTACAGTCTAGAAAATGAATGTGACATGATTGACGATATTTTTCACCTAAGTTTATATATTTAAAAATTTTGTTGTGAAGAATTTTCTCGAGATTGTGTGTAATCGCTGAAATTTTGTATATATTAGGTCCTTACATATGAAATTGGCGTTTTGTTTGGGAGGAACATAAAGTTGATTTTTTTTTAATATAATATATTTATTTAATCAAAGTATGTACCATTGCTATCTATGCACTTTTGCCATCTCATAGGTAGTTCATCGATCCCTTTACTAAAAAAACCATTCGGACGGGAATCAATAAAATCTTTGAAGTCGGTTTGGACTGCCCCATCGGAGTTGAATTTTTTCCCTTGCAAGAAGTTATCCAAATTTCGAAAAAAATAGTAATCTGTTGGGGCAAGGTCCGGAGAGTACGGTGGATGTCTTAGACATTCCAATTGAAGCTCTTCTAATTTGGTAGCCGTCTGTTGTGCAGTGTGTGGTCTAGCGTTATCATGAAGCAGCAGTGGCCTAGAGCGATTAACCAGCCTCGGTTGTTTAGCAGCTAGCTTTTCCATCATGGTTTGCAGTTGCTGACAATAGACATCTGCCGTAATCGTCTGGCCAGATTTAAGAAAGCTGTAGTGAACGACACCAGCACTAGTCCACCAAACGCTCACAAGTAACTTTTTTGGAGTCAATTTTCGCTTGGGGCATGGTTTGGCTGGTTCGGCAGGGTTCAGCCATTGCGATGAGCGCTTCCGATTATCATACAGGATCCACTTTTCATCACAGGTAATGATTCGATTCAAAATCCCTTCATTATTGTGCCGGTTGAGTAATGCAACGCAGCAGTCAACGCGCGTTTGTTGATTTGCTTCACTCAATTCGTGAGGTACCCACCTTTCAAGCTTTTTCACCTTCCCAATTTGCTTCAAGTGGATTAAAACAGTTTTATCACTAACACCGCAGCCTGCAGCTAACTCGGACGTGGTTTGCGATGGATCCGCTTCCACAATAGCCTTCAATTCTTCATTATCAACTTTGGTCTCCGGCCGTCCACGGGGCTTGTTCTGCAGGTCGAAATTTCCAGAACGAAAACGTTGGAACCAAAAACGCACTGTGTTTTCTTTTGCGGCACCGTCGCCATACACATCATTAATCCTTCGAGCCGTTTCTGCAGCACTGGTGCCACGGTGGAACTCGTACTCGTAAATAACGCGATATTTCAAGTTTTCCATTTTGTAAACTGAGTGACGCAAAGAAAAAAAACAATTGAGGAAAAAACAAATGAATTATAATTTTCGAAACACAAATACTTGAGTAAATAGCTGTATAAATTTGAATTTGGAATTCCTAACCAAAGAGAAGATATTTGAGATCAAAGTTGCCAGTACGGCAAAACGCCAATTTCATATGTAAGGACCTAATATTATCTTGTTCAAATTACTCTGTAGGAACACTGGTTTCGGGAAACTGAAGCATCATGCATGATTGTATATGTACATTTATATTGGCTACTCCAATCTAGTGGCGTTAAGGGATAGTTTTGATGTATTCGAAATTTTCTGTAAAATTACTATCCACTTACAAAGCTGTTTTGAACTCCAGGACTTAAGCTGCTTTATACACTGTAAGTAAGTGCCGCCACCGGAGGAGTCCTTTTGGGCAGTTCCTTCTTCGTCGCGCTCATAAAAAACAAAGAATATTTCAATTTTCTAATGAAGATCGCGCTGGATGGGGACTAATTTTGTCCCTCATAATAGTGTGGGGAGTGGTGGGATCGAACTGAAACTGTTACATTTATATTTTAACATAAAGTTGAATGTGTTACCATCACATAACGGAAGATCTATTGTACAAAGGTTTCTTTGAAGTTCATCTTTCCTTGGTAAGTTTTCTGTGGTCTTCTTACCGAATGTGTTTTTTTTATAAATGCAGATACGAAAAGTACTTTATCTGATGACTGCTGTTACCACCTTCCTATTCTTATAATCCAATAAGAGTTCAAACTCCGAGGAAGGGCGACATTGAGGAGAATGCGCTCTCTAAATGATGCTATATTGATTGTTTTATTGTTATATTTATTTATTGTTTATATATTTTCATGATGTGTATGTCAGCACGGTAACGCAATAGACTTCCTTGAGGAAGGTCGCCGGTTCGAACCCCGCGCTGTGCTACGCCCCTCGAATGACACAGACATTTTTTTCTGCTAAGTATTCGAGGATATAAGGATACCTTTGATTTTAGTCATATCGATTCTTGAAAAAAAACATTCTGGTGTGCTCCGGTCGTCTCCTTTTTGTGCTATCGGTTTCAGTACATCAGTGTGGCCGGTGAGTTTGCTGGTGTGCAGCAGCTCACTCGGTCAAAACAAAATCATACTCAACGATAGCTTCGCTTTCCAACTGAATTGACGTTATAATGTCGAGAGAATCCTCGACTACGAGGCCCAGCAACGACGAAAATATATCTATACTTTATTTAGATGACTTGAAAGTTTAAAAAGATTTTTTGCTTGGGTTAATATAATGTATTTATTAAAGTACTCTTTCATTTTATCCCATGAATTGTTGATAATTTTTTTCAGTTAAGGCTTTAACTCAAAGTATTATGAAAATTATTTTATTTATATAATAGCTTTTTTAATCTGTCAAGACGAAGGAAGAATATAACATATGTTAATGAAGAATATTATAATGTTATATTTTTGCACGGCATACGACCATAGGCTTTTTGATTCCTGGCTTGTTGTGGGTAGTAGTACGAGAACGTTTGTACTCCTTTTTGACTGAAAATTTGATCGATCATGTAAGTGTCTTGTTATTTATTATTTTATTGCAATATTTTGTATTTCTGTATTCACTCACAATCTGAATTTTATTTGTATTTCGTTAGAATTAATAATGGTCGAAATTGAACTTAAACAAATACTCGTAAATATGGAAAAAATTGTTTTGTGTCTTAGACTTTTAGAATATCTAGATATACTTTTAACTTAGAAATAATACAACAGCTGAAAACAAATACCGAGAAACTCAATACAAATCTTCTTTATTTTGTTCGAGATAAAATCCATTGTAACTTAATAAGTCTGGAATGTTTCTAGCATTTGTGGAGGAAAGGTAAAGAAACTAAAGAATTGGAAGACATTTAACGTAGTTTTTCGGTTGAGTAAACAAAAAACCCATTAACAGAAACTTCCTCTTAATTACTTATATTATCAGGTTTTTATTAAACGTTACTCCAAAAAGTGGTTATTTTGTTTGTTTTTCTTTTTGTTCGTCGAATAAAATACATCAACGAATTTAAACTGCCATTCTAAATGTTAATTTCTTGAACAAAAGTAGGCGTAAGGAAACAATTCGAATAATTTATATCAATATTTATTTCCCTTTCCTCACGATACCCTTTAACATATCCGGATTGGTGGTTCGAACATATAAAGGGTCTTTCAAATTGAGCGGTTTTTTTAAATTCTTAGATAATACACAGATGGTGTCGCGAACTTGCCTGTGTCTTGACCCATTTGAGAAGTGTAATGTATAACATTTATAAAAATGGAGTCGTACACAATATAACAACGCGTTCAGATTGTTGAATTATTTTATATATTGTAATCTCCGGAAACGGTGATGTTAATTGGCCACCAAGGTCATGTGATCTGACACCGTTGAACTATTTTCTCTGGAGTTACGTGAAAAGCCAGGTCTATAAGAATGACTCCCAATCAATTCCTGAGCTGAAGGACGAAATTATTTGCGTTATTGGTGAGGTAGAATCGCAATTATGCTAAAATGTCATCGAAAATTTTGACAAAAGAGTGGACATCTGTGGAGCTGCAAGAGGTGGACATTTGGCGAATATTGTTTTTTTTTGTGTTTAAATGTCATACATTATACTTCAATGAACAATAAAAAGTTTTTTGAAAAGACAACATAATATCAAGATAAATAGCAAAAAAAACCATTTAAGAGAGAAGCTATCAAAAGGCCTGGACTCACCTCATAACGTCCCCCCGGCCGAGATACACCCCACCAATATAGGGCGAGTCCAGCCACGAGGACACTTAGATGTTTTTCAGTCCACATCCTTGCACATGTAGAATAAGAAAAAAAAACAGAAAATAAAAAGATGGCAGAAAAAAATTAAAAAGTAAACCCACAAATTCAACCTTAGATTTTGGTACTATCGCAATTAAACTCGAAACCCCCGTGTGCAAGTCAAATAGATGTAGTGGATACTGACAATGTATAGCTTTTGACCTCACGCCTTTAAAAAAGTTCAAGTGTGGCTTAATTTTTTTATTTTCCGGAAAGTAGGACCTGTTCTATTCTAGTTTTTCCGGAAGATATGACCTGTTCTATTTGGCTATCGAGTCTAACTCGAGTTTAATTGCGATAGTACCAATTAATAGTATTTGATTTATGGTGACCATTATAATATTGCTTTTCTCATTATCTCAAAACAAATTATTTGAAGTTGTCTGAGTAATGAACTGGACGATCGATATATCCACATTGTGGTCTTAGAGGCATAACATTTTTTGAAAAAGTGACTTAATGATTTTTTTAGGACAATATAGTATTAACAAAAAATCATTTTGTTGTATTTAAGACACAACTTTTTCAATAATTAATTGGGCAGTATGAGGCAACTATTTTCAAATGGTTATTTTGAGGCATAATTGTCCATGACCTTTTTTGGTTTTGGAGGCGTAATATTTTCAATAAGTTTCATTGTTGTATAAAGCAAAATAATATTAAAAATACTCTTTGTGGTCTAAAGGTCACAAAACGATCATCCAAACAGTAATTTTGTGCGGTCGTTAAAAACAGTTTTTATCAAAAGTTCACGTTGTAGTATAAAGCACAAATTTGTCTAGTAAATTTCATATTTTGTAAATTTGAGACACAAAATTGTTAAAAATATTCTTTGTTGTCTTTACAGCACAACATTTTCAAAATCCCATGTTGTGGTCAATAAGGTACAATATTATCAAAAATCCTCTTTTGGTATGAATCACTCAATTGTAAAAAAAGTACGTTTGTGGTATTTTAGGCCCAACATTTTTAATAATACAATTTGTGCTTTTGAAGTACATTTTTAAATATCATCTTTGAGACTCAAATTAGTCAAAAAGAATCTTTGTGATCTTTATTGAACCAGATATTCAAAATGCTATTTTGTGCTCGTTAATGCATAACATTTTCAATAATGCACTTTGCGGTATGAATCACAAAAAAATCGAAAATATTCTATGTGGTCCTTAAAGTTCAACATTTTTAAAAAGCTATTTTGTGTTTATTAATACAGAAAATATTCAAAAATCTACTTTGTGGTATAAAGCATAAATTTATCTAAAATACTGTGTTATCTTGGAGGCACAGTATTTAAAAAAAGTCTTGTTGTCAATAAGGCACAAAATTGTAAAAAAGACTTGTGGTAATTTGATCGTTCAAATAAATATAATAAATGCATTCATTCATTCGTATGATACTCCTCAACACATCCGAATTGGTGAAATATAATAAATCCATTCATTCATTCGTATGATACTCCTCAACACATACGAATTGGGGATGCTTACATATTGAAGAATATGGCAGATAGACAACCCTGACTTCATCCCCATTAATCGAGCCTTCGAATTTAAAACCACAGACCTGAAACTAACATTTTGTCATTGCACGTGCTGAAAATATTAGTTATGAAAAAAAATAATGAAATATAAAAAAATGCGTCACCATAATGGGTACCTCATTTGAATCTAAAATATCAAATATTATATATATGGAAACCTTGACATTTCTACGTGAAGTATTGAACCAGTTCTATCCATTGCTGTAAAAAACCCCATCTGTTAAGTTTCTAAAATTTATTTTTAGGACGTACCATGGTTTTTGAAATGGTTCAAATCTCATTTAAACATCTCAGCAGAAAGCAAATCGAATTGAGAAATGTACGTTTCAAGTGATCCTCTATCTAATTATGTTTTCGAGGGGAGAAAAATTACGGGATTTGCGCAATACTTGAACCTTTTTACGAAGATATGGATATCATGTCTTGATATTCGTAAAAGCCTCTCATTGTTCTATAAAATTATCGGTAATTTTTTACAAGCATTTCAAGTAATAGTCCTCAAGGAAGGTTATTTATAATGCTTGAATTGAAGTCGTTTTGAAGCTTTACTTGGCGTTAAAATTATATTTTATTTCTTTGCGTTGAACCAGACGACCTCCACGACCTAGTTAGTATTATTATTATTAGTTAATAAGGCATTCCATCCTATAAAGAGGATGATTCGTGCCAAAACAATTCAAATGAAAGGAGACAGTGTGAGAATATGTCTGAAACTACTGTAGTACTAAATATTTAAGGAGTTTGTAGACAATGAATTCAGATATGTGATTATAAATTAATGAAAAATTAAGTTTGCGTAGGTGGCACATGTTGAACGAACAGGGGACATTTACAATTGAGTGAAAGTTCGGAGCGCAAAGGAAACTGAAAAAAAAACATCGTTGAGGAGTTCCTCACCCATTTCACATATACATGCAGGGCTTTCTTTTATATGAATTATATAAAGGTGGCTTCCTATCAGACAGTGGCTTATTCTTATTCTGTATATGAGCGATACATTTTATTTGAACAGGTTTCTTTTGTGGAACCAAGGTTTAGTGGGTATTTTAATCTGAATATTCATGTATGCAGCACCCTTATTGCTACTAGACAACTCCCAGGCATTTGACCAATTGGTGAGTAAAACGGTTTTTAGTCTGTGATATGTGATTCTGAATAGAAGTTACACATTTTTAAGGGAAAGGAAACGAATACTGTTGCATATTTTGTCAGCTGGTTTGCGATTTCATTTCCGTGTACCATATACCCTGGTGAGCGCGAATTCACATAAATGTGATGTTATGTCCGCGCAAATGTGATCTAGTTGAAAATAAGCTTATTTTTCAATCTCGATGGTAACTAAAAAAGAGTTGTAGTATAGTATTTAACATACACCTTTTCAAAATGTTTCGTATTTACTACCTATGTGGTCTGAGTGGTAAGACACTTGACTTTCACATGGGGGATTTAGTTTTGATTCTTGGTGGTACCCAAAAAAAAGGTCCCAGTCTGGTAAAAAAGATCGTCTAGTATATATCAATAATCAAACAAAATAGATCGTCTAGTATATAACAATAATCAAACAAAATAGATCGTCTAGTATATAACAATAATCAAACAAAATAGATCGTCCAGTATATAACAATAATCAAACAAAATATATCGTCTAGTATATAACAATAATCAAACAAGATAAATTTGTTGCTCACGCACTAGACTTCATTCGACATTCGTACGAGCGGTGTTGCATCTCAATGTGGTGGATGGTATTGCCACAACATGTGATGAAGATCCGCGAATTACGTGCCTAATACAATGGTTCTAAACCCGAAATCTTGATTTTTGGGGCCGAAGACAATGCTACTTAAAGTTACGCTTTTTCAACATGTTCAAATGACCAATTAGAGAGAGTGTGCATATTTGTGAGCGAACGAGAATTTTTTAGTTAAAAAATAGCTGAACAATTTTATAAATGTTAAATCATTGATCTCACGGTGTGATATGAGACTGTCCGCTTATATTTCAACTTCATAGATAAGCCACAATAATATAGTTTGTAAAATGCCTGTATAACAAGTCTATACACATTTGAAAGTGTGATTCTTAAAGTTCAACAAATAATGAACTTTCAGATCCACTTGAACTTTTACAAGAGTAAGTTGTTCTTGCCGGGATAAATTAAATAAATTATGTAAGCTCCTTTTTTTTCATTATGTTGGGCTCTTTTTATTCTTGATTGGTCCTTTTTTTATTGTATAAAACAACAGACATATCAATATCGATTTTTAATTGTTATTTATTTATACCTCATCCTTAAGTTTCTATAACATATGAATATTGATTTTCAATTGTTAATTTTTTATGCCTCACCCTCAGGTTAAAATTGTGTGGGAGTCATACTACGAGTATGTTCAATTCGACAACTATCCACGTATGACCAAAAATACTTGATAGGTTTATATTACTAACCAATTACTCACGAATATTATTCCACTCAAATTTCTATTATATTAATTATTCAACCAAAAATTTACTATACCTGTTAAAGAAGTACTTTGTAATAACATATAATTTGTTTTTTTTTTGCTTCAGAAATATTTCTTATATTTACGCTTTTGTAATACTTTAATATCAAAGAATATGTAACTGTTTTGCTTTTGCGTGGTATTAAATTAAAGAATAAAAAAATGTATCAAAAGGGTCATTTTACTGTTTAAATAAATAACAAATTTCAGGGCACTGTCCTCTAATCATGGCAAGATGATTTATCTTCTCCATGTCTATATTCGTTATCAATTTAGACCGCGTACAAGGGGGTGATTGCTTTGACATTTGGCACTAGTTTGGCAGTCGGGAAACCCTCGTCTAGTTTTTTCCCCCTTTTCCAAAGCAATAATATACACATGAAAAAAATAGAATTCTTTTAAAACAATGAGACGTGAAAATGTAATAGGATGGAAAGTACGAAATTTGCTTGTTTTTCGTATTGTTTATTCGTATATTTTTTAAGAATATTTTTTCATGCTGAAAATATCGCTTCACGAGTTCTATATGGAGCAATCTAAAAAAACAATTTTAAGAGAAAAGCTTTTGAAAAATTACTTATCTTGCGATGTATGTTTTAAATTAATAATAATAATATTAAAAATGATATAGCACGGTTAAGAGGCTTTTCTCAAGGCACTGTTAACTCGAAAACTTAACGCACTTTAAAATATGACAAATGCTTAAAAGGTTGAGTGTTTGAAAAAAAAAGGAGTTCTTAAGGAGTAATATCCCTGTGAAAATAATAATATCGTAAACAACGCGCTTCGTATGACATATTTTTATTTATTGACATGGTGACCCTCATTTCTAAATTGGCGATGTGGACATATTGAAGAGCGTGACCAATAAATAGATAACATCGTCTTCAGCCCAATTGATCGAACTTTCGGGTTTAATATCACTGAAGTAGGCACGGAGCTTGCGGTTCTTCATTACACGTGCTGGAAATACTATGCCGCACGTGTGGAAGCAATGTCTCGTATATGTAACACGTGTTAGTATTGTTATTTATTTATAAGTAAACGGTACAATGCATCTTACAACAAAAAAATAAAAAAGAGCCAGTAGTGAGTGCTCAACACATTTAGATTGACAGATTAATACAAAATAATTTATTTTTTTATCCAATTATAACAAAAATATTTAGAATAAAACAGGTGTCAAATCGTAATATCACATGTTAGCAAAACAATACGAGACCGTCCATAGGCGCATAGCCCGCATAGTGCATAAAATACATACAAAATAGACAAACCATTGAAAAACAAAATGAAAATAAAATATAAAAGATGGAATCAGACAGATACAACTTCACAAATCCTCAAAAAGTGCGAGGTAAAAATCACTAAATAGTAGAAAAAACACAACAATCAATTAAAAAGCAGCTCAAAAAAGGTCTTTAAAAGTCCTCGAAAGACACGCGGGTTCTGACTTCAAGGATCGGATATTCGGAAGTGCCTTTTCAAGTACTCCTTATAGGACAGCAAATTAACTCTAAATACATCCGAGACCGCAGTGTACTCATTTCCGATTCTGTGCAGTCTAGGTAAAGGAGAATTCACAAAATAATTTGGTATATAATTTTCACGTAGAAATGTGTCTTGGAGCCTGGTAATTCTTGCCGAAACTCGAATACGAGTACTAATCAATTCTAAGATTACTTGTGGAATACGCCTGGCATGAGAACGCAACATTCGCGAATGAACAGGTATCCAGACAGTTAAGGTGCTGTCAAGAGTTGCCAAAGACAGAGATATTTTCTCACGAGTTATTACCACACGGTAGAAAAATAAGAATGTCGAGATACAAACAAACCATTTTAATTAATATAGTCAGAGTTGTGTATATTTCTTTTGTTGTTAACTTAGTAAACGAAAAAGATCTTTTCCCTTATTTTTTTCTGCTTTTCCTCATTCCCACCCTGTGTATGAGGGTGGGATTGGGTTCGGTTAAGTGGAAGCAACCTTTTTATCTCACGATTTGTACTCGTAATCACGTCTGAGCCTTGTTCAATTTATATTATATAAAAAAAAAGTTTGCTATTTACTTGTATCTGTCTAAGATAATCTTTCACAGGTGGGTTTCGTTGAATCGATTTTATTCTATCTTGAATTTAGTTTAAATTAATAAATGGTAGTAGATTGTAGTATTTATCGGAGTCGAGAAAAATAGTATATATAGATTGTTTTGAGAGAGTAACAAGTAATGGATATTAATTCCATTCCAAATCAGATAGAATAGCAGGTCTTTATTCAATCAACACAGAAGTTAATGTGGTATTGAGACTTATTTTCTGTAAGTCTTATTTCGAGGAGTTCACAGGACACAGTGGTCACTCCAACAGGTGTGACTTTGATTGAATGTCGCCACACATACAACGTGTAGAGTCTTTTACGCTAATCTCATCATCTTCAGGCTCTCTTTTAATTTATCCAAGTAAGTGCGCAGGCGATCGAAGATACCTCTATATGCTCCAAGGTAGGTGACACCCCATTGGTATGTACTCCGACAGTTGTTTCAGTTTTAGAGAGCCAAACCAAAACCAAGTCTTCCGAATTTATTAACATTGAAACAATCAGTGTCTCTATTTTCATTTTAGTGTGGTGGTTGTGTCAGGAAGCTATTGTTCTTTCACTGTAATGTCATATATGTGTGTGTGCGTGAGTGTGCGTGTACGCGTGAGTTGGCGTGCGTGCGTTTGTATATTGTTTGTCTGCGTGTGTATATATTGATAATACTGCTAAATTAGGACCAAAGTCTGAGTGAATGTGGTGGAATGCAAGTAGCTTAAACGAGTGGACATGTACTTGCTAAATAATTAGTTTTAAGAATTGTTATCTAGTTATAAGTAGTACGTTGGTACTAATTATTTATAAGAAATTAAATATTAAGATTATTAAAAATTAAATGACACGTAGGAAATTAAAATTAGGTTATTTCATAGTTGTAATATATAAATTAGATTAGTTGTTAAGATATAAATTTGTATTATATATAGGTATAGCCTTTGGCAAATGTTTGTAGCATAGATTATTAAATATAAAAAAATATATTGGTAAATCGTATGATGCTTTAGCAACAATAAAATAAGTCATGTTTATTTACTCATTGATTTAATTTATTGCATGCTAGTACATTTTAACGACAGCTCACTATAAGGGTGTACTACATATATATGCTATATAGAAATGCTACTGACCGTGAGAAATTGAGGTATATCGTTCTTTGTGCAGTGCGGTCAATTAGCTCGCAAGACCATGTCCAATGATAACGACTGTTCTGTAAAGGGTATAGCGAATAAGAAGTTAATTTTTTAAGTCAGAATAAAAAGAGAAAATATCAAAAGTAATATTTAATTGTAATTTGTTTAGTAAAATACTGTTTATTCCACTTTATATTATGGGATAACACTACTGGTTTCAAAGTTTTCACCTCATCGTCAGGGGAGCTTAAACAAGACTGAATTATGTTCGAACTGGTACTGACATACACGCTTCTAACGGTTAAAATTCAGTGGAGGTAGACAGGAGACAACTTCAGCAAGCAGCTGTGAGATCTTTGGACTGTATGTGGGGCCTCTAATCAGTTTAATTTAGTGTATTGAAATTCAAGTCAGTGCATTGGTCATCCCAAGGTCGATCTAAGTCGGTGCATTAGCAAAAACATACATTCCCAAGACCTCACAGCTGCTTGGTGAAGTTGTCTCTTGCCTCCCTCTACCCACAATCACTAACCCAAGGTTTTTATCGTTAGAATCGTGTATGTTAGGCACCATTTCGAGAAAAAAATATTTTGGTTTGAGCTCCCCTGATGATGATAACCTTAAAACCGGTAGTGTTATAAAGTTATGTAAAGTGGAATAAACAGGGTTTGAATAAATAAATTACAATGTCTTTAAACCTTCAGTGTTAATGCCTTAACTATGAATAATATATAATAATTTATTGTTAGCTGAACCTTTAACTATGAATAATATATAATAATTTATTGTTAGCTGAACAGAGATAAGTTATCATTAACAAAATTTAAAAATAAAAATATAGGTATAAAGTTTATTCGAAAAAAAAACCTCATTAAATATCATATTTCCTACCTACAACTCGAGAGACTGAAAAAGCAATCGAAAGATTGAAACGCTTTTAAAGGAACTTCACTGGTGGGATATGGGTTACATAATTGTTGAAACGTGATATTTCATGGGTTATACAATGTGTTCACCGACCGGAGCATTTCAAGAGAAGCAAAATTGGCTGCTCTTAACGGAATCTTGGTAACAAAATTAGAATATACAAGCATTATTAATGAAACAAGATTTCAAGAGAAGCAAAACTGGCTGCTCTTAATATAACATTGTCAATAAAATTAGAATATACGGGAAGCATAATTAATGAAACTTGATATTAGATGGGTTATACAATGTGTTCACCGACCGGAGCATTTCAAGAGAAACAAAACTGGCTGCTGTTAATGTAATCTTGGCATCAAAATTAGAATATACAAGCAACATTTAGACGTGGCAAAAAAGTGGTGAAAGAACGAGAGAAATGAGAGTCTTGCGTAGAATATGTGGAAAACAGTGTATGATAGAATATAAAACGAGGAATTCAAGGAACAATGCGGATTGAAAGAAGATGCACTAGCTTAAGATGAAGAACAGCGTTGAGATGGTTCGGCCACGTGAAAACAATGAATACTGAAAGATTTTCCAAAACAATCTATAAAATAAGTTTATAAGGTGCGAGAAGTTCGGGAGGACCTAGAAACACCAATTAATCAAATTCTGTAAATGTGAAGAACGATTTTTTATATACTATTTTAGGGTTGTCTCGCATTCTTTACAGTACGAGTTCAATGATAGAGCGGCCAAGGGTCGCCTCAATGGGTTCAGTGACCGCACGCATGGTCGCTACACTATATTAGGTGTTTAGACGTGGTAAAAGCGAAATATGTATGCCAGGATAGAATAAAGTGTAGATTTCTTCTCTCTGCGTACCCCAATAGGAACATGGTGTGATGGTGATGATAATGATGACAGTTAAGGTTTGGAACCAATCAAACGTCTGTATTTTTGACTGCTTCAAATTCATGGACATCTCCGTGGACTTGTTTATAAAACGCTCGTTTTTCACATGGAGGTTTTGCGTTCGATTGTCGATAGTGCCCAAAAATATAGGTATTAAATTTTAAATTGTACAAAGCTGGTAAATAAGAGATTATCTGGTAACAATAGTTTTCCACTTTCAGTATTCCTTTACACACATTTGCTGATGAACTACGAATTACGTGCCTATTTTAGTGGTTCTTAACCCGAAAGCACAGTTATAGTGCCAAGTATTATGCTTTCTGCCGGCCATGCTCTTAAACATGTCCGCATAACCAGTTCCGATGTTAAGAAATATCATGCGAATGAATGCATTAGTTTGCATATTGCCAATTGTATGCAATTTTTTTATCATGTTAACAGCCTTAACTTTTTTTGTTTGCTTTAAAACAGACATGGCCAACTCACGGTCTGCGGGTCGCATGTGGCCCGCCAGAGTGTTGTGTGCGTCCTGCGAACCTTGTTTTATAAATCAAGCAATAAATAACAATGAAACATAGTTGATTTATAATAGCGACATAATCTTGATGTACGACATGAAAAATATCTATATCAAAATATATATCTTATAAAAATGTGACCCAAATTGTTAGTAATATAGACAAAAATTAAAAATAAATAAAATATAGGCATATATTTATTTTTTATGTGTAATATTTATTCAAAATATTACAATTATATAATTTATTTAGTTTTTTTTTTAATTTGTTTAATTAACGACACAACAGTGTCTTTTATATACAAATTCACATATGACAGAGATGGCGAACCGAGTGCCAAAAAATTTTTTTTTTTAATACTATAATGTGTCGCGTGCCACATGCCATGGAAATAAAAATGCATCAAATGTTTGTGTAACTTCAGATTTTTAATAAAAACAAAAATTAATACACCGAGGAAAATAATTAAGTACTTATTAATGGCGAACTAAGAGAAATAAATAAAAAAATAGACTTGAAAAAAATTGTGAACCTCAAAACTTATTAGTGAGATTTTTGTTGTTGGATGCTAGATGCCAAATATTTTATATCGGGTTCATAGCTGGTAGCTTTTAATAAAATACAAGCAGTAGTACTTTCTTCTGTAAGTCTACTTCTTATGTCTGATTTAATAAAGTTCATTGAAGAAAATAATGATTCACAGGAATACGTCGACGAAAAAATTGTTAATATGCCCATTGCTATTTTTTTAAGACAAGAAAAAGTTTCCGGGATGGATTGCCAAGTTGTAAGTACTTCATTTTCGGCATTCCTCTGGACTGGTCCAACGAATCGATCTCGCTCAATTTCTTCCAAAACAATTCTTAAGTCTTTAAATTTTTGTGTCCATATCGAACTCGACTGAAAATCTACCAATTCCATTTCAAAATCATCTAATTCCATGTATTCAAACATTGTTAAGTTTAATTGTTGATACTTATATGTATCTGGATGGGTAATAAATTTTGTAGTTTCTTCAAGTTGTCGAAACTGAACAAACCTTCTTGAAAATTGTTCTATTGTTGCGTCTAAAGCATTTTCAAATGATTCTATTAATTTTCCTACGTCTGGCTTTTCATGGATTTCCAGATCCATCATGTATTTTTTTAGGTTGGGAAAGTACTTAAAATTTCTGGTCATTATATCACGCTTAAATATTTGTAACTTAGCTTCAAATGCTTTTATATTATCAAACATAACAGTAATTATTTTGCCACGGCCTTGTAATTTTATATTTAGATCATTCAAATGGGAGCAAAAATCAGTAAAGAACATCAATCTCGAAATCCACTCAACATCTGATAAGTCTTCATACTGAATTATTTTCTGGTTACTTAAAAACATATAAATTTCATCAAAGCACTCGACGAAACGCTGAAGTACTTTGCCGCGACTAAGCCAACGAACGTTATTATACATCGTTAATCCATTATACATCGAATAGACCTCATTTAATAATGATTCAAATTTTCTTTTGCATAAAGGATGCGCAGCAATATAATTGACTATCTTAGTCACAAGTTTCATCACATCTTCAAAAGATTTAAGACCATCCTTTGCACACAGCGCTTCCTGGTGTATTATACAATGAAATGCTAACAGTGGATGGCCAACAAACTTTGTAAATAAATTGACGAATCCTGCTGTTTGGCCAATCATACTGGGTGCACCATCTGTACTTACTGAAACGATTTTCGACAAATTTATTTCTGCTCTAGAAAGAGCCTCTACAACTGCTTTGCAAACATCTGTGCCTTTAGTAGTTTCTGGTAAAGATACCAAACTTATTAATTCTTCCATTATTTTATTGCCAACAAAAGATCGAACAAAAATAGCTAATCGAGCCGAGAGAGTGACATCAGTGCTTTCATCAAGACAAATAGAAATCCAATCACATAATTTTATATCTGTTTTTTGTTGATATGTTACATTTTTACCCATCTTCAAGATTCTGTCTTTTATTGTATTTCGAGCGATAGGCAATTCTTTTATTCGTTCGAATATTTTTTCTTTATTTCCAAAATCCTCAAAAAGAAATGGTGCGCATTCTAAAAATGCATTCTTGATGTAGTCTCCATCGCTGAATGGTTTTCCATTTTTGGCAATTATTTTGGCTATTTCAAAGCTAGCAGCAACATTATTGGAATTACTATTAACAAACTTATTTAAAGCACTCGATTGTAGATTTTTGTTTTTGATTGCTCTTAAAATATATTCTTTTTGTTCATCTCTGCTTTTGCCAAGAAGTTCCTTATGAATTGTTTCATAGTGTCTTTTTACAGATGATGTTCTAGATACCACTGACACAGAACATATAACACATATTGCTTTGTCACTTCTTTCAATTACGCCGTACATTTCAGTCCACCAATTTTGAAATTGTCTGCCAGAATTTTTACTGCTGGCTTCACCAAGTTTTTGTTTCTTATATGGTACACTTATATGTACAATTTGTGGGTGCCAATAAACAGTTTGTTTCTGTATTAATTAGATTGTTTTTATAGCACAAATTGATAACAAAACTGCTCCGATCAGGTAGAGTTATTCTGTCACTGAAACATCAAATCGTCGAATTTAAATTGTCGATAAATCATATTCATCCACAAGAGTAGCAATTATACACCTAAACCACAGGAGAGCTGATGATCTAATGCGCATCGAGAGCGCGCAGTGCGACGTATGTCGTGGATAAATCAAACACTTCGGAACGGCTCGTGCCGGGAGCGAAGTTCATTACAAAAAAAAGAATACACCTCAAGGGACTAGCACCGCGCGGGAAGCATTAAACAATGCGATTTATTTATGCATGAATGTCGTCATATCCTTCGTTTCTGAAATTATTTATGAACGAAGAAAATACACGTCGCTATTTAAATATTTTTTTAATACTATTTCTATAACTTTTTTTATTTTTTCTTATACACTTTTATTTTTTCTCCTCATTCGCGTGCCACGCAAAATCGTCTCGCGTGCCACCTGTGGCACGCGTGCCATAGGTTCGCCATCCCTGACATATGACAAGTTATACAAGTAATTAAAATTATTGACAAAAAATACAAAACTTTATCTTAAACTAGCATGGAGATACAAAAAGTAGTAGTTATTATAAAAAGAGTAAATAAAGAGTCATTGTTTAAAATTATTTCATATCAATATGTATATTTAAATTCAATATATAATATGTATGTACTCGTATATCACAAAATATTACCAAAGTTACGTAATATTATCAAAGTTACGTTATATTATATATAAAAATTACGTCAATTTACGTTATATGATTGTCATATTTTATATAATACGACAATCATATAACGTAAATTATATTTACATTTAATAAAAAAACGAAACTACAAATTTTTTTTACCCTAAAAAAATAATGTGCGGCCCGCGAGCCTTTACTTAATATCTGTTTTGGCACTCGGCCCACAGTTGGCCACCTCTGCTTTAAAATATAATATTAAATGTATTTTACGTTTGAGTTCCTCGTCCAGCCATTATAATATGATTCACTCTCCGGGTTTGCTTTTATCCGAATGAATTCCGCTCCCGGCAGAGAAAAATTTAATTTATTTTGTTTGCTTGCAAATTATTCCTACGCGAGTTCTTTGTTCGAAGGGTGTAAAAGAGTTTTTGCGCAAACGTATGGAGAAAATGCCTCCCACACTTTCAAATTACAAATGTGATTATTTTTTTTTAAGTAAAACCCGTCGCCCATGTAATATTTATTTTATTTTCAAAATCAATACTTATTGAGACTCCAGTCTCAGTGACCTAGTTTTAAAAAAGGCTCTCTAGTCTAGAGGTTTCGGGATCTATTTCCTTTACTAGCAGATGTTTTTAAACAAGCTTAAGTTTGGTTTTCACTTTCAGCTTCAGAAATATATTTCTGGTTGGTTGGAAGAGGTAACCAAAGTGTAATAAGCCTGTACTGTATACAACGAAAGTGCAATACAATACAATAAGTCTCTTTAGTGCTAATATCATATCGTTAATTAGTTTGTGCGCATATTCAAGAGAATTTGATATATGAGTACGAGTATATTGACATAAAATTACCCAACCCTAAAAAAAAAGAGTATTTAATTTTTTTTTTTGATCAGAAAATAAATGAATTTTCATCGAAATCCTATTTTACGAGTATACCATAATGTGATATTGACAATTTTTTAATGATTTTGATTTAGTGTAGTTTTGTTTTTTCGTGATTTTGGTTAAGTGGTAGGTTTGTTTTATGATGATTTTGGTTAAATGGTAGGTTTGTTTTATGATGATTTTTTTGGTAATAATTGTGATTTAGTGTTAGGGCTATTTTTTCGAGATTTTGATTAAGAGGTAGGTTGTTGACTAATTTTCATTTAGTAGTAGGTTTGTTTTTTGCTGATTTTGATTAAGAGGTAGGTTTGTTTTTTGTGATTTTGATTTAGACTTAGGTTTGTTTTTGGTGATATTCATTAAGGGTTGTTTTTTCGTAATATTAATTAAATGGTGGGTTTGTTTAGTGGTGATTGTGATTTAGTGTTAGGGCTATTTTTCCAAATTTTGATTGAGCGGTAGGTAGGTTGTTTACTAATTTTCATTTAGTAGTAGGTTTGTTTTTTGCTGATTTTGATTTAGAGGTAGGTTTGTTTTTTTGTGATTTTGAGTTAGTGTTAGGTTTGTTTTCTCGTGATTTTAATTAAATGGTGGGGTTGTTTAGTGGTGATTGTGATTTAGTGTTAGAGATTTTGGTTTAGCAGTAGGTTGTTTTCTAATTTTCATTTAGTAGTAGGTTTGTTTTTTTGCTGATTTTGATTTAGTGGTAGGTTTGTCTTATTGGTGATTTTTATTTAGTGGTTGGTTTATTTTTATAGTGATTTTGATTTAGTGTATTTTTTTTATAATTTTGATTTAAAGGTAGGTTTATTTTTTTAATGATTTTGATTACATGGTAGGTTTCTTTTTTTAGAGATTTCGATTTAGTAGAATAACGTTTTTTTTTTATTTAGGCTCTCTCATGCACATATTTAGGCACCTGGACCATTTTTCGTTAATCCACATAAGGTCATTCGCTGTTTCACCCCAACTTCCCTTTAAACCCTTTTTACATCATGCAGCGCTCTATTTACAAGCTAGTATTGGTCTGCCAAGTGGTTTGATTTCATTAATTCACCATTTTAGCCACGTTAAAATAATGAATGATGAAAGATTTTCAGCAATAATCTATAGAGATAGTATACGAGTGGAGGAAGCGAGAAATTTCGGAAGATTTAAAAAAACGCGGCACGACCAAATAAATCAAATTCTGAAAAAGGAAAGTGTTAAAAGCATTTATAATAGGGAAGTATGCATAATTATGTGTTTCGATATGGCAGAAGTGAAAGATGTATGCCAGGATAAAATTACGTGAAAATCTGTTTTCTCTGTCTACCTCAAAAGGGACATGGCGTGATGGTAATTATGATGACTTTAAAATTTTAAACAGATTTAAATGAGCCACAAAATCTTTAAGTATGTTTGATAATGACTCAATTAATATTTTATCAATTTCAGTATTATATCACACTACCAGGCCTTATAACCATTATTTCCCAACCAACCTGACAACCTTTCCCAACCAATCTGACAACCTTACCCAACCAACCTGACACATGTTTAACAAACCTGAAGTGAATACATGACTGGATAAAAAACTGGATTACAGCGGGAATTGAACCCGCAACCCCGGGTCAGATAACAAACTTCTTACCAATTAAGCCACTGAAGTCTTCAAAAATGTTTTTCATCATTTATGATTTTAAACAAAACAATCTTAATTTGTTTTATCAAACACTGTTTATTCCACTTTATGTAACGGTATAACCCTATCGCTCCGTCCTTGGCATGCTTTAAGAAGCGACTGAAAAAACTCTTAATTTCTAGTCAGTAAAATAACGTGTTTCATTCCTGATTTTTCTTTTCCTTTCCTCTCCACCATCCTTTCTTTTCCTTTTGATTGATGATATCTCACTTTATATGAAAAATAATGTTCGGGTGATTGTCCGTCTTTGTGGGGTTCGTGGGCATGTTCTCACGTATATGTTTATGGATTTCGTGAGGATGGATAGTCATTTGAATGATTTATGCGACCACGTAACTTGCTTCATTTACTTTTGTCTGGTTGGCTGGAAGAGATTTCCGCCTGGTAATAAGCCCGCCAGATTGTATTGCAATAAAAGTGTTAAATAAATAAATAAACCCTACCAGTTCCAAGACTCACCCCTTCATCAGGGGAGCACAAACATGACTTTTTTTGTGCTCCCCTGATAATGAGGTGAAAGCCTTGAAACCGGTAAAGTTAAAAAAATTGAATAAACAGTGTTTGATAAAACAAATGACAAATTACAATGTCTTTTTTAAAATAATAGATATAACCGAAGTCATAGGTATCCTT
The DNA here is from genome assembly GCA_949825065.1 of Odontocerum albicorne. Taxonomy (NCBI): domain Eukaryota; kingdom Metazoa; phylum Arthropoda; class Insecta; order Trichoptera; family Odontoceridae; genus Odontocerum; species Odontocerum albicorne. Next base: position 10,831,502 of record OX463858.1, read on the forward strand.
AAAACCCCCGGATACTAGGCGGAAAAAGTGCCTGTGTCGTTCGAGGGGAGTAGCACAGCGCGGAGTTCGAACTGACGACCTTCCGCACGTAAGTCTAGCGCGTTACCGCGCGGCCATGCATCTCACCATCACTTTAAACCTCCACAATGTTAATAATTTAATATACTTTGTTTTTTTCTTGGTTTTTCTTGGGGAAATTGTTTAGTTTGCGGTTACAGATCGCCGCAGATATACATAACTGTCGTTTTATATATAAAAAATACCAAATTAAGCAATCAATCACGACGATCGAAATTGTGATAAATATTTATGTGTGAAACTCGTTTCCGATTCAATAATATGTTTTCACTTAAGTTGAAAAAGGCGGTGGGAGTCTGTAAATATTTCTCACAGATCCTTTCAGGAAAACCCATTTGCCAGAGAGAGACACGGTGGGGTGAGAATAGGAGAGTGTGGGAACATGTGTCGTAAGGCAGATGTTGTGGAAATATGATATTTTCATATTTATTTATTTATCGTTACACGCGAAATTACAATTTATTTATCGTTACACGCGAAATTACAATTTATTTTTCGTTGCGAAGCGTTGAAAATATTTCGCGAAATATCTTATATATTTCCTTAACGTTGGAAGAAGTTGTCCTTTATTACCCTTTTGTGATCATAGTAATATTCATGGTGATGACAAATCACCTTGAAATTCATAAAATTTTCCACATTTTTTAAATTTATACAAACATACTATAACGCTGTTTACCTGCAAGGTTAGGCAGAGAAGACAACACGCCAGGCTTTCAAAGCTTTCACACATATTTGCCTTATATACCTTTCGCTCACTTTTGCACTGTATATTTATTTTGTTAGTCTTTCTTCATTCACTCGTTCTACATGCACAAATCATCTCAAAGTGCTTCTTCATCATACTCAACATATCAACCTTAAGTTCACATTCATTTCTAATAACTTTATTCCGTATTCTGTCATACACTGTCACCCAATGTATTATTTTAAGAGTTCTGCATTTTTTGGCCTTTTTTCCGCGTGCACATTTCACTCCCATACATAAAATGTTATACTAAAATATTCTTATGAACTATTATTTTAGTAGATTTCGATATTTATTTAACACTTCATTGTAATAACAATCTGGCGGGTTTATTTCCAGGTGGAAATCTCTTCCAACCAACCACAGAAAGTAAATAAAGAAGTTAAATGGGCACAAAAAAAATTCAATTGATTACTTTTTTTCATGAATTAAATTAACATATTTACATTAAATAAAATGTTTATGAAATAAATTAACACATATACATTAAATAATATGTTTATGAAATAGATTAACATATATATCCAGGTGGAAATATCTTCCAACCAACCACAGAAAGTAAATAAATAAGTTAAATGGGCACAAAAAAATCAATTGGTTACTTTTTTTAATGAAATAAATTGACATTTATACATTAAATAATATGTTTATGAAATAAATTAACACATATACATTAAATAATATGTTTATGAAATAAATTAACATATATGTGTCACATTAAATAATACTCGTATGCTTATGGAATATACTCGTATTAACATACATATATTAAATTATATGTTTATGAAATAAATTAACACATATACATTAAATAATATGTTTATGAAATTAATTAACATTTATACATTAAATAAAATGGTAATGAAATCAATTAACATATATACATAAATTAACATATATATAAATAAATTAACATATAACATGTATACTTAATAAAAGTAAAAGTGACTTATCACCGATCAAAAGAAAATGAAAGGATGTTGGAGAGGAAATAAAAATCTGTAATGAACACAATATAATATTACTGACAAGAAATTAAGAGTTTTTCAGTCACTTCTTAAACCATGCCAAGGACATTCGATACTGACGGTTCGAGTATATATGTTTTAATGCCCCATTGACTTGATTTCCTCTCGCTTTATTTATACAATTTTAATTTCTCAAATAAAATAAACAAAACTTTTCCCTGTCAACATAAGCATATTTCATAGAAACAGAAAAGTACTCATTTATCCATATAAATCAAGGAAAGGGAACTAATTTCATATAAAATATTTTTGCCTTGCAATAATTTTGATCCAATTTAATCTTTTATTTTATGTTGACGTTATATATACCTATATAATTGAATCTGGTCTATTTTCTATCAAGCACTTTTTAAATTCAGTTTCATATTAGCATCAATTTTAATATAACTCAGGACTTTAGGTAATGAGTCAAATGACTAAAGGAGCCACAAAACAGGGTACACAAAACTTCTCTGTCAAAATTTCAAATTTCTTCCTCTGGTTTCATAAATACTTTGGTCAATGTTACAATCTTTTCTAAAATTATAATAAATAAAAGAAAATTTTTAGCATTAATTTAAATTCTAATAATAAAATCATTTTTTATTATCTTCTTTTTCTTCATTTATCACAGACCTTTGTTATCATTAGGACTGCCTCTTTTGAGATGTTGCCCCTCAGTTATCTTTCCATATTTTAAAATGTTTTCCTGGGGGTCGTCCACCACCGGGTATCCCGTGCATTGGTACCTAGAAACCCCTTATGTACTTATTATCCATGATTTCTACATGACCACGCCAGTGTTTTTACCCCATTTCACAATATTTTGTACGCGATATTTTTCCTCAATACAGGAGTTTATATTTCTGTTTTACCTGAACTTGAATTGATTGTTCTATGGTTAGAATATGCACATCAAATGAAATAATAGCATTCGATAACGTCTCCTGGACAACAATATTGAACGACTTCGAGGAGTTGACAGGAAAAGATAGAGATGAAGAAAAAAGTCTGGAAAAATTGGTGTTCCGAGGTAGGAACTGCTGGAAAAGTTTTTAAGGATCGAGATTTGTGAAGCCAAATTCGAGAGAGCAGGATGCAGGTAAGATTAATGCGCCAAAGATGATTATATTTTTTTGAAAAATGCTATATTTCTAACATAAAAAAACCCTTTCTATAGATTTTAGTTGGACATAAGAAGTATAAGGAATTTCTCATATCATCTCCCAGATTGTGAAAATAGTCATTGTGTCCATTTCATAGAAAAAATACTGAATCGCTAACAATGGGTTCTTTCAACCACTTAAAAATAAGTAACTATGCTTTATGTAGAATACCAGTCAGGTTCCTTTTATGTTCGGTTCTATTGAGAATCAAGCCTTTAATCCCCAGGCTAGAAGCCAAGCTTCTACAGTATTCAAACAATCAGAAAAACGTTATATGAGTCTCTAGGGCATTTAGTGGTGGCGTCGTTTTCTTTATAATTCACTAGTTCGTAGTAGGCTGGAATATAGCTCAATCATCGTACGAAACCCCCTAGTGGAATCCAGAATTCCATGATATTTGAATAAGTCCAATATAGGTTTTCTGTGACACCTTTATTATAGGAAATAAGGATTTTATCCATGACTATCCCTTTTAAATGGGTATGCTTGCATACTACTCCTTAATCGTTAGGAGATATCTACGCATCTATTTGTATGTAAAAAAATAACTAATAGGAAAAAAAACGATGCCCTTATTAACTGACAAACTTTTGTTTGAAATATCTGACTTTTTTTTTAAATATCTGACAGTCATTTATGCCATCGTGAATTAAGATTGTTTTTGATGCTGCATTTATGAACTGGGCAGAGTTAGCACTTGCACACGCAAGGTGCATCCTCTCTCCTGATTTGTTTAACCTATATGGAGAATATGAATTATGAGGAGATATATCACCGACAGATTGTCGGCAATATGCCTTCGACGAGTCTCTCGAGTCTTTAGGCACATTTCTCGTGGCCAAGGAGACAGCTTGGAGAGGTTCGCGGAGTGCAGGGAAGGGTAAATATGAGTTGTCGGAGGCTATCATGGCAGTAACGATGGTCAGCCATGAGCTGCACGACAGGATGATGATGATGGTTATGAAGAAAGTACTTGAAGACTGGAACGGCGGGATTGTTATTGATGGAAGAATGAACAGATGACGTGACGTTAATTGCCCCATCAGAAGAAATTACCACGCTTTTTAAAAATGTGGAACACAAGAGCATGTTCCTGAGCCCGGAAATCAATAAGTCAAAATCTATTTTAATGATTATAGACTACAGAAGCCAACTGCCACCAAATAATGTAAATCATGGTTTAGAAATCGTTACTGACTTTATTTATTTACGTTCCAGTATTAACAAAAATAAAGGATGCGAGGCTGAGATGAAAAGAAAAAATGGCAAAAAGTGTGATGTTAAAACTGGATAATATATGAAGGATGCGAGGCTGAGGTGAAAAGAAGAACTGGAATTGCAAAAAGTGTGATGTCAAAACTGGATAATATATGAAAGAGCAGAACCATCACCATCATGACGAAATTCCGCATAATTAAGTCTCTCATCTTCGCAATATTTATGTATGGACTTCGACTCCGAGAGCAAACGGGAGATGTAGGATAGATGCATTTGAAATGTGGTGCTGGAGAAGGGTGTTAAGGTTTTCAAGGACAGCAAGGCGAACTAACGCCTCCATTCTCAAAGAACTGAGAATCACCGACAGATTGTCGACAATATGCTTTCGACGAGTCCTCCTATTTTTTGGGCACATTGCTCTTGTCCAAGGTGAAAGTTTGGAGAGGTTTGTAGTAGTTGAAAGCGTGGAAGGACGACTTACAAGAGAAATAATCATATTGCGTTGTACAATATTAACCAAGAAATATGCAACTGGATTATCCTTAACAACTATCCTTCGAGTCGCGGAGTGCAGGGATGGATGGAGAAAAGTCGTCAAAGGCTTTCTTGGGAGTCACGATGCTCAGTCATGAGCTACACAACAGAATTAAGTTAATGATGACTTGCACGCGGAATGAATTTAAAGAACGAATTATCTGATATTGAAAATTTCCATATCTCGGTACATAAAAAGAGGATTGAGCTTATACTCGTATATTAAATTTCAAGGTATAACTGAGCAACTTCACAAGGAAACATTTGTATTCATAATTTCTATTGTTTTTGTTTTGAGACCTTATTTTATGCATTTGTTATTGGGTTAACATCCATTCAAATGTAAAATATAGTAAAATTAATTATTTCTAGTCTCCCTAAAATAGTATACCTATTTTGTAAGCATTTTATGTTGACTGAACCAGCATAAATAATTTTATATTGACTGAACCAGCATAAATACTTTTATATTGACTGAACCAGCATAAATAATTTTATATTTACTGAACCAGCATAATACTGTTACCTTTTTTATTTATTTTTTTACATTCGTCTGTTTTGAGGACGTGACTTAATTTCAATAATTTATGACCCTTTTAATATCTAATGTCACAGTAATAGCTGGTTATTAATTCAAACGATTTGCCCTTACACTTTTAATGACTAAAATTAGTATAATGAAGTGAATTATGTTAGTACCTCTGTATATGCGGTTTCGTTATCACGGTCCGAACATATTAAATAGAAAATTACAACATATCGTCAAGACAATAGTAGCGTTATGCTATTTCACAATGACGTTGGTATCATTTAACTCATTTCATATATCATAACATGACTATCATCATCACAATAGAAGAGTGAGTACAGTGCAATAAGATATTTTAAGAGAAAGAGAGAGATACAATGTACACAATAAAATTTAAGTACATATATTTTAATTTTGTTGAATACAGTACAACTTGGTGGGCTTATTGCTATTTGGTAATCTCTTTCAACCAACTTAAAAGGACTTAATCAAACCATAATTGATAGTCAGACTGATTTTTTAAATCTTGATTGTAACTAGGATAACACACGCAACCGTTTGGGTTGAAATACATGCATTTTACCAACTAGGCCTGGGAGTTGGTAAAATGTATGGCCGTTGAGAACTACCGTGCGGAAGGTAGTCGGCCAGAACCTCGCACTTCTCCCCTCGAATAACACAGTATTCGGGGGCATAAGGATACATAAGACTTTGGTCATATATATTCTTTCAAAAAGGGAAAAAACCTGCCGGTGTGCTCCGATCGTCTCACTTCGGTGTGCTGTCGGATCCAATACAGTGGTATAGCCGGTGAGTTTGCTGGTGTACAGCGGCTCACTCACAAAAAAAAATATCAAACTTCATGGCAAGGTTTCATTTTTCAATTGAATTGACGTTCGAACGACGAAGGGATTCTCGACTACGAGGTTCAGCAACGATTAATCGATCGGACGTCGTACTATATTGGTATAATTCTTTCATATTATTTAACTGATATATATGTAGAAAAATAACATGTTGATATGATAGAAAATGTTAAATGGATAGATGGCGAAATATTAGCTAGTCAAATTTATAAACAACTAAAGGGTCCTTTAAATTGAGCGGTTTTTTAATTCTTGGATAAAACACCGGTGGCGTCGTGAACTTGCCTGGGTCTTGTGACATTTGAAAAGTGTAATGTATGACATTTATAAAAATGGAGTCGTATACAATACAATAACGCGTTCAAATTGAGAATTATTTTATGTATTGTAACCTCCGAAAACGGTGATGTTAATTGGTCACCAGGATCATGTGATTTGATACCGTTGGACTATTTTATCTGGGGTTATATGAAAATAGAGGTCTATAAAAATGACCCTCAATCAATTCCTGAGCTGAAGGATGAAATTGTTCGCGTTATTGGTGTTAGAACCGCAATTATGCCAAAATATAATCGAAATTTTGCACAAAAGAGTGCACATCTGTGGAGCTGCAAGAGGTGGACATTTGGCGGATATTGTTTTTTTTTGTGTTTAAATATCATACATTATACTTCAATGACCAATAAAAAGTTTTTTGAAATCATAGAAAAATGTGTGTTTTATTCAAGAATTAAAAAAATTTAATAAAAAAACCCGCTCAATTTGAAAGACCCTTTTTATATGTAAGTAATTCATTGCGACAGGATTTTGAGTACTTGGGCTTTCAGGATGAATGACGAGTAGAAAGGATTTATGTGAGCTCGTGAGTGTGGGTCTCTTCTTGTTGTTTTAATTTTGGATGTTTTTGTATTTGTGTTTCTGTGTGTTTTTCTTTTTTTCTTCTTTTTTTTTTGTTTTGAATTTGTTTTGATTTTTATTCTTATGATTGTGTGCGGTATATTGTGGGATGAATATTTTTGGTCTTTCTGGAGTGATAATGTGTGAGGAGTTGAGTTTCGCAAGATGTTTCCAGTTGTAGTTGAGTGTCACTGTTTGTCAGTCATGTCATTTTGCTGACACACTTACAAAAAAACGAAAGAAACATTTACATTTATTAATTAAGGTATTATAAAAACAGGCGAAATTTTTGTATTACTGTACAACAAATGTAACATAATAATAAAAAGCTCTACTAATGAGATGAATGTAATTGCTTTTTCTGAGATAACATTTCATCAAACTGGAGTTCGAAGTTAGTATAAGTGCTTAGCAGATGACCATTTACAATCAAAATTGATTGCAGACAATGACAAATGAAAGATTGCAGACAATGACAGATTATGACAAATGAAAGGCAACAAACCCAGACCTATTAAAATTATATGTCCAAATCAAATTACCTGTTGTTTTTTCTCAAATTGTGTATATTTCTTGTCATGTGTAATAATAAATAATAAATAAAATAGTAGAAGATGACTAAAAAAAGTTTAAAGAAAACAAATCAATTACATTTAAACGAAGAAATGGTAAGAAGTAAGGTAAGATACAAAAGGAATTGTAGAATAATAATTATGGATGCCGAAAAGGCAAAAGAAATGTGTCGTGATAGGAAAGTCTGGTATTACATTCTCTCTGCCTACTCCAACGAGGTAATGGTGGGATATAATGAATGTATTTCATTAATAGTTTTTGTTGTAAATCTCTTACTGTGCCTAACATATAAATGCAACTTTATCATTGGTATGTAGTTTAAGAAAAAACAACGTATATATAACATATAGGGTTCAATGTAATTCGCGGTTTCAAGCGTCCACTAGGGGGTTTTGAAATAAATCCTCGTGGATAAGAGGTGACACTATATTTTAAAAGTTAACCTTTAATTAAATGGCTCTTTTATGTCAGGTGAGACGTAATAAAGTTAGTTGGCGCTGGTAAATTCGCGAAATTACTATCGCAGATCGGACACGCTCGTAAAACGGAAAAATATCGTTAAATCCCGTCCTTCAATCTGGAACAATATCGTTAAATCCCGTCCTTCAATCTGGAAAAATATCGTTAAATCCCGTCCTTCAATCTGGAACACTTGATCGCTGTGTATTGAAACTATTAAATTATTTTCATACTAAAAGTTGCTTGGAAGAGATTGTTTAGTTTGAATAAGTTTCAATCCTGAGGATTGGTTAGCAGCAAAGCTCTGCATCTCCTCCTCCACTTCGCTCGGTCTTCAGCGATCCTCTTGAGCTCTGTACAGGAGGTGCAGTCCATATCGTGGGATATTTGCTCCAGATATTCCCGGCGAGGACGCCCTCTGCCAATCGAATCCTCTCAATCATTCCCTCCAGTAAAGTTTATTATAATAAAATTATCATTAATTAAATAAAATTATTTTGTCTTGAACAAAAAATTTATTTAAAAAAAATATTCAATATCACAAAAAAATATGTAAATATTCAAAAATGAAGCACGTAAACTCGCAATACAGGTCAGCTTTTACAGTTGACCATCTGCAATCAATTTTGATTGTAAATGGTCATCTGCTAAGCACTTATACTAACTTCGAACTCCAGTTTGATGAAATGTTATCTCAGAAAAAGCAATTACATTCATCTCATTAGTAGAGCTTTTTATTATTATGTTACATTTGTTGTACAGTAATACAAAAATTTCGCCTGTTTTTATAATACCTTAATTAATAAATGTAAATGTTTCTTTCGTTTTTTTGTAAGTGTGTCAGCAAAATGTGTACAAATATTACTACCGCCTAGTAAAAAAAGTAAAGCCTATTTTTTGCTACATAAGTAGAATTGCCTATATAAATATCCTCGAGTTTGCTTTCCTGGCCCGCCGAGCCTAAAATGTTTACGATCTGGCCCTTAGCGAAAAAAGTTTGCCGACCCCTGGTCTAATAGTTCATTTGGATTGCAATATACAAAACAGGGCCTACTACGCAAAACTTTTCCACTTTCTACTCAATATGAATTTTTCACTCTTCTTCTAAGCTTTTTTCCAATTGATAAAATACATTGAATTATTTTGTTCGAACACAACTGGACTTAAAAACAAATTATGGTGTAATCGAAGTTTCCCTCAAGCTGTATTGCACAGAAGGAAGTGCCCGATGTTATGGAGCTTCCTGTTGACATTTAATTAACTGTTAGTCAACATCCTGAATTTCAAAAGATTCTTCAGGATCAAATAAATCTTTGGAAGGCTTTATGTTTTGTACTGTTGTGTTAATTTAATTTAAATTAATATTTAAAATATGTTTACTTCCATTTTTTATTAAGGCTTTAAAATATAAAAAAATATTTGTATATCGTGTCTCGTCATAAAACACCCTCTCAAAAGGGTTTTGTTTTGAATTTACAAAAGGCAGACTGTTGTATTTTTGTTTATCCAAAGCTTCTGCTTTCAATTTTCGGAACTCCATACTACAAATGTAACACTTATAATATATTAAAATATACTATTGTATAATCTCTTTTTGTATCGTACTTTCGTTATATAAAAATATACAGAACTTCATATAAGAATAATAGTTTTCAATAAATATAGGAGCCAAATAAATGCAGTAGAAATGCGTGTATTGAGAACAGTATGGGTGATAAAATAAAATACAGATAGTATTTTTATAAAATAATTATAGTATTTTTATAAAATGCTGATAATATTTTTATAAAATATTGAAAGTTTGTTTTTTAGTTTTTTAAAAAGTATAGATATGACCGAAGCCATAGGTATCATTATACCCTCGAATACTTGGCAGAAAAAGTGCCTGTGTCGTTCGAGGGGAGTAGCACAGCGCGGGGTTCAAACCGACGGCCTTCCGCACGGAAGTCTAGTGCGTTGGTATGCCTTAAGCGCAAGAAGATTAACGAAATCCGGTACATGTGTAAGGAGCGTGATGTAGCTCGCCACAAAGGAGAATGTTGGCATACTTAACACTTGCCTTACTGTGCTAAAAAATCCCGCCATTTATTTCTGTTGATATTTATAAATGTTTTTATTTCGTAATGACATCATTCAAATCATAGAGGTTTTGTTGAGGAATACATAAAGTGTGAAGACCCTGCAATCAGTATATTTGGAGAAATTAAATAAAATATAAGTCCTGGTCACTTGCTATCCATCACAGGGCGGCAAGTGTTAACTAAATTATCAAAGTATGTTTAACTAACGTACAAAGTTCCATTACGACGTTCTTGAAATTGATTTAGATATAGCAATTTAAATGAAATCTTCAAGAAAATAAGCCGGGCTCTGCCAAATTCTCGTGATTTTGATCGAGTCTTAAATTATTAATAGGAACAACTATGTAACTGATTGCTGCGTAATATACAATTATAAGGATATTAATTATTATCGTGGAAAGACTTAAACGAACCGAGTAAAAGCTCGCACTGAAAATACTCGTAAAACAAGGGATGACAATGTTAGAATAAGTACGGAATGATATGATTAGGAAAAATGTGATTTTAAGATAAAGAAGTGTGCTCAGAAATAATTTGGGCAAGCAGAACCAACCTCCGTGGCCTAGTTGGTAGAACGCCTGTCTCCCAGCCCGGAGGTTGTGGGTTTAAATCCCACAGTATCGTTAAAAAACAGATTGCAGTCTTTTTCAGTACAAGTTTAAGGCCAATTAAACACATTTCTGGTTGGTTGGAAGAGATTGCCACATGGTAATAAGCACGTAAGATTGTACTGCATACAATGAAAATGTAAAACAAAACAGCGAACGAATGAAAAAAGACTAACAAAATAAATATTTGGTGCAAATATGTGTTGAAACCGTAATAGAAGAAGAAGAAGAACTAGGAAAGTATTATATAAAAGGAATGATATTTTAAAAGAAAGAAAGAAAATTAAAAACGCAGAAAAGGAGGCGTTGTATAGATTACAGAAGAGGGAAGAATGTTCGTCGTGATAAGCAATCTGGCGCTATTTATGTACACATATGTAGAGTTTGTGTTGAATTTTTATGTATATAAATATATTTATTTGTTAGCAAACTTTTATGTTTCCGCGGATCACCCTATTCGAAAAGCTGCTATAGACGAAGGGTACCAGATGTGACGTAACGTTTAGGGATGAAATTTTAAACGAATCATTACAATACGGCTTAAGTAAGTTATTACTTGATCACATTTGAAAAGCATTAGTCTTATGAATAATGTAACAGGAGAATCTAATACAAATTCAAGATATAATTTTATTGTGTGGCTAAGATAATAAATTCCTCGAGATATAATTTATGTAACAGTATTTTGTAATAAGATATGAAAGTATATTTGGCAGAATACGCGGAAGTTTCTTATTTGGATATTACGGAGGAACGGCTAAACAAATTGCAGCGTCTTCAAAATGTTTGTCAAAGATTTATTTTTAACCTGAGAAAGTACGAACGTATATCACTTCATACAAGAAGGCGTTGAACTGGTTGAACGTGAATAATAGACACCAAAATCACATACTATCGCTATTGTATAATATCCGTAACTGTCCCGTCGCCCCCTATAATATCGCCGAAAATTTTCAGCTTCTTTCGATCATGGACTTGCGCTATGCTCAAACAAAGATTATTTATTGGCCTTGCCAGTTAACCGCTCTTCTTATTTAACGTCATCCTTTACTGTCCATGCAGCAGACTGAAACCAGTTACAAACCAATGTTACTATTAATTTCTAGAAAAACAAACTCTTAATTTCTAGTCAGTAATATAACGTGTTTCATTCCTGATTTTTCTTTCCTCTCCCCCATTCCTTCCTTTATCTTTGATTGATGATATCTCACTTTTACTTTTATTATATTTAAGTTCATAAATTTCATTAGGATGAATAATGATTTGAATATTTTTGCGACTATGTAACTTTCTTTATTTATTTTAGTCTAGTTAGTTGGAAGAGATTGCCACCTGGCAATAAGTGTGCCAAATTGTTTTTACAACGAAGTGTTCAATAAATAAATAAAAATAATAAATATATTTGGAAGAAATCAATATATTTAATTTTTTAAATGTATCGTGTTCACATTGTAGTAGAATGTCAATTGATTTTTAATACAAAAAATGTCATATTTATCCTTTATATTCACCGCTGTCTTAACATTTCATTGCAAAACAGTCTGGTGATCTTATTCCCAGGTGGCAATCTCTACCAGCCAACAGTAAATAAAGGAAGTAACATACCTTTGACCTGACGAAGCAGACAGGGTTTTTTAAACCAGTAGGTGAACTTAATAAATCCTCCGAGACTTAGTTAGTAAAATGCTTAACTTACATACCAGGTTTTCGGGTTTGATTCCCTACGACACCCGAAAAAAGAAATAAAGGTCCTAGTGTGGTCAAAAAGATCGTCTGTTAAAAAAAAACAAAGGCGATAGACGGATAATGTTGTCGCTAGTTCATTTGTGGTAGTAATTCTAACACGTGCGATTACGGACAAATTTCATGCCTAGTCCAATGTTCATTAGCCTGAGGACTCCATGAATGGGACCGAAGACATTGTTGTCTCCCGGCCACGCTCTAAAATATCTCCGAATTGGTGATATGTTAAAGGGCTACAATACGACGAAAGAGTCACAAGGATAGGAAGTAATCAAAATCGACCAAGGTTACGACTGGATTATTTCGAAATCGACCAAGGTTACGGCTGGATTATTTCGAAATCGACTAAGGTTACGGCTGGATAATTTTGAAATCGGCCAAGATAGTCAACAACAATATTTTGGTACCATGTATGGGAGTGAAAAACGTGGGCGTGGAAAAAGACTGAAAAAAGCCGAATAAACACTGTAAAAATGCGTACACTGAGCGCCCTTGAGGAGAGAGAGTTGATAAAATACGAGTATATTACAATAGTCGACTCTCTAAATGGCGCTAAATAAATGTTACATTTATGGGTTTTTTAATATTAAATTATTCCGATTGGTTCAACAAGACTACCATTACTGAGAGTAATATAAATATATTGACATGTAACTTCGGATTTATTTTATTTTTTTTGTCACAGATTATAAAAAAAATCTAGTTGCCGGGTATACTACCTTGATCAAAAAGTTTTAGGACATTCATAAAATCGAAAATACAAGTTTATTCATCAAAATCGATATAGTCCCCTGCAAAGTACTCCCCATCGACTGCAACGCACCAGCGCTTGATCCAATCCTCGAAACAACGCTGGTACTCAATTTTCGGTATGTCCATCAGAGCCGTCTTCGATTTTTTCATGACATCCTCTCGGGTGCTGTATCGCGTTCCGCGAGGCAGTTTTTTAAGTCGGTTGAACAGGAAAAAGTCGCAGGGAGCCAGATCAGGTGAATTCAAAGACTGCTGGATAGTAGTCGTGTTGTTTTTGGTCAAAAACTCATGGAAATCATGTCTTTCGCGATTTCAACGCGGTCCTTTTTTGCATGAAATTGAGGTCTTTCGGCATCAGTTTTGCAGCGACACGTCTGAGGCCCAAATCACTAACCAAAATGTCTTGAACGGATCCATAAGCGATGTTTAAGTCCTCTGCCAGCTCTCTGATGGTCAATTTGCGGTTTTCAGCCAACATTTCTTTGGTTTTATCGATGTTTTCATCGGTTTTCGACTGCCACTGCGTTCGTCATCCTCGACCGACTTACGACTACTTCTGAAGCGTTCGTGCCACCAAAAAACACTTCTCCAACATTTCCAAGGTCTGCGGACCGTTAAATCCGTTTTTCGCACCAAATTTAATGCCAACTCGTTGATGCACAGTTGATGCCATTTTCAAACTTGTAAAAAATCGAAAACACGCACAAATGTAGATGTACTCAGTACAGCGTAACTTTTACAAATTTCAAGCTATGACGCTGAAATTTAGAGTGAAGTGTCAATGATAGATGTGGTAACCTAAAAAAATGAATTCCAATCGGGTGACCGACAGCACCACACGGTGGCCGGTCCTAAAACCTTTTGATCACGGTAGTAGATTGTCATGAAAAAGTCACATGTTATATATTGCACTTTCATTTTATATAATATAATTTAATGAGCTTATTTCTAACCAGTAATCTATTCTAACCTACTAGTAACTTTTCAATAAGGCGTTAAGTTAAAACCCGACTGGACTCATATTAAAAATAATGAATTTAGAGAAGGAATCGAACCCAAAAAATCAGGACTGAAAGACAGGTCACGGAGGTTGTCCTTATGAACAATAAATTTAAAAAAAGGATATACCAAATGTGATAATACTCGAGGATATTGTATTGCAAAATACTCGTAGATATTGTATTGTATAACATTCGTGGATGTTAATATACGAGTATAATAAAGTTAAGTGACATTCAAAAAAATTCTGTCTAAATCTAGAATTTGATGTATACAAATCTGTTATTTTAGTTGATAAATGTTTTGTACAACCTTTAGTTACATTAAGGGAATAAGACTGAATATTTTATGAAAATGTTTGAAAACTATTCTGGAGTTACTTTGATATTTGAATATCAAATTAACAATGCCTTTTATATGAAATGGAAATATGAAATTGAAAAAGTTTCACTTTGACTAGGTGTTATATTTAAACACATTTGAAAACGGATTGATAAGAATAAACTTTGATAAAAAGCTCTAAATATTTTTAAATTAATGTTTTTGAAATTATGATAAAAAGTTGGAAGCGCCTGGAGGATGGGAGATATTGAACCTTTTACTTAATTTTTTTAAAATTTATTTCAAGAGATTATTCTTCGTGTTTTTTCCCTCTTAAGTTTGACCTGTGGTCTTTTATCAAGACTCCATATCTTGAGTTGTTGACACACATGTATTATCTTCCTATCGTTTTGAAGAAAATGAAGTGTTAGTGTAGTTCTTAAGATTAGTGAAGTGCTAATAGATAACACTGTCATGGCGAGATCAAATAAATGAGGTAAGCCAAAAGATCTTATTCAGCCTTAATCCCTTAGTGTTGCAAAGATACCTGCCAACTAAAACCAACATTTTGGACTATGCGAACGTCTGTTATTTGGATATTACGAAGTAACAAATTACAGCGTCGTCAAAATGTTTGTCTAAGATTTATTTTTAACCAGAGAAAGTACGATTCTATTCCTTCATACCAGAAAGAGCGGAATTTGTTGAACATTAGCAATATACGCCAAATTCACATACTATCTCTATTGTATTATATTATCTTATCTCGCCGGAAATTTTCTGCGTCTTTCCGATCATGGACTTGCGTTACGCTCAAACAGAAATTGTTTATTGGCCTTCCCTGCTTCAGAAAATTTCATAGACATGAAATACCTTCTCGTTTTGGGAGATTTCATGCCCATAAAATATCTTCCTGCTTCAGGATATTTCATGTGTACGAAATATCTTTCCACTTCAGGATAATTTATGAATACGAAATATTTTAAAGCTTCAGGATATTTTAGATCTACGGAATGTTTTTTTGCTTCAGGATATTTTAGTTACATGAATTATCTCCACGTGTATTTATATTACGAGTAATATCTGAGAATAAATATTGCAAAATTCATGGTGATAAAAAAGTAATGCGGTGTATGAGTAAACAATGAAATGGGTTATTAATGAATGAGTTAAATTCTGCTATTTAAATATGATGGAAAGATATCGAACGGTGTTTAATTGAAAGAAAGCAATTCAATATGGCATTAAGCCATATTTGATATATTTGAACCCGACAATATCAAATTCTGCTTAGAAGATTGATGACCCAACAATATCAAATTCTGCTAAGATGATTGATAACCCGACAATATGAAATCCTGCTAAGATGATTGATGACTCGACAATATCAAATTCTGCTAAGATGATTGATGACCCGACAATATCAAATTCTGCTAAGATGGTTATTGAGCCGATAATGCCAAATTCTGCTATGATGATTATTGATCCGATAATATCAAATTCTGCAAAGATGATGATTAATCCGACAAAATCAAATTCTGCTAAGATGATTGATGACTCGACAATATCAAATTCTGCTAAAATGATTGATGACCCGACAATATCAAATTCTGCTAAGATGATTGATGACTCGACAATATTAAATTCTGCTAAGATGATTAATGACCCGACAATATCAAATTCTGCTTAGAAGATTGATGACCCAACAATATCAAATTCTGCTAAGATGATTGATTACCCGACAATATCAAATTCTGCTAAGATGATTGATGACCCGACAATATTAAATTCTGCTAAGATGATAACACACAACAGTATTTTAGTACCGACTTTGATGTATGAGAGTGAAACGAAGACGTAGAAAAAGATTAAAAGGATTCGAATAAACGCTGTAGAAATGCGTGCACTGAGAATAATGTACACGTGTACAGAATGAAACTTTAGGACAGAATACGGAATGAAATGGTTTTGGCATGTAAAACGAGTGACTGAAGAAAGAGTAATAAAACAAATATACAGTTCAAATGTGAGCGAAAGGCGAAGTTTAGGAAAACTAAGCAAAGTGTGGTTGGACCAAGTAAATTATTTTTTGAAAGAATAAAATGTTAAAAGTCAGAGAAATTGTAGAAGTTGAATGAGAAGTCGTATCGAGGCGAAATATGTGTGTCGCGATAGAAAATTTTGGCACGTTCTCCTCTGCGCCAGCCCCGACAAGGAAATTACGTAATGGTATCTATGCGTGAAATATCTGCGTTCTTCAGGATATTTCATGTACCTATATATCAAATATCTTCCCTCTTCGGGAGAAAACCTGTATCAAATTTTATTCAGGCTAAGCCATGTTCGTATATTTTTTAAATTTAATTTCGAGTGAGAATTATTGATAAGGAACGATCACATTTAAATGTATATTTTTATGTCGTCTATTTCTTATCTCTCTGAAAATGTTCAGCGTTTTTCCGGCCATATACTTGAACTATTCTCAAACAGAGATTGTTCATTGGCTTTCCAAATTCATCGTTCTTCTCTACTGTCCATGCAGTGAGACTCTGGAACTATTTACAAACTAATGTAAGATTCGTTCGTCATTGGCATGTTTTAAAAACCGACTTTAAAAACTCTTAATTTCAAGTCAGTAATAAATAATACGTGTTTCATTCCGATTTTTTTTCTCTCCACTATTCCTTCTTTTTCCTTTGATTGATAATATCGCATTTTTATTTTTACTATGTATAGGGTCCTTCAAATTGAGCGTTTTTTAAAATTCTTGGATAAAACACTGATGGCGTCGCGAACTTGCCTGGGTCTTGTGACATTTGAGAAGTGTAATGTATGACATTTAGAAAAATAGAGTCGTATACAATACAAAGCTTTAAAATTGTTGAATTATTTTATGTATTGTAATCTCCGGAAACGGTGATGTTAATTGGCCACCAAGATCATGTGATTTGATACCGTTGGACTATTTTCTCTGGGGTTATATGAAAAGCCAGGTCTATAAGAATGAACCCCAATTAATTCCTGAACTGAAGGACGAAATTATTCACGTTATTGGTGAGTTAGAACCGCAATTATGCCAAAATATCATCGAAAAATTTGACACAAGAGTGGACATCTGTGGAACTGCAAGACGTGGCTATTTGGCGGATATTGTTTTTTTGTGTTTAAATGTCATACATTTTATTTCAATGACCAATAAAACGTTTTTTGAAATCAAAGCAAATTGTGTTTTATTCAAGAATTTAAAAAAAACCGCACAATTTGAAACATCTTTATAAAGTTCATGAATTTTATAAAGGTGAATAATATTTTTTTTTTGCGAATTTATTGTCAGGTTGGCTGGAAGATATAAGATAAGTATTGCCACCTGGCAATAAAACCAAAATATTGTTTCATAATGAAGTGTTAAATAAATAAATATTTAAAAATGTTATCGTCTATTGAAAAAACGTTATCTTGTATTGTATTACACTTTCATTGTATACAACCTGACGGGTTTATTGCCATTTCAAATTTTCTTCCAAACAACCAATCTTAAACTGAGATGAAATTTTCGACAGGTAAACTTTAACTTTTAAAAATAATTCCAAGTTATTACACCTCTTATGAAACGTCGATATGTGGAAAAAACCTTCCATGAAAAAGTATTCCATTCGGAAATATATATTGCTATTGGGGATGGAAAAATTGTAAAAATAAATTTAAAATATAAGTATTAGGGATATTCTATGTTAGATCGTAAATTGTTGCGTTACGCCGTTAGGTTGATGGGCTCAATATTATCTGAACGAGAAGATATTTTATCTTATAGAATATTAGTGGGTAGGCTGTGCCATCTTTGAAATAAAGGCCGTAAGACACGAAACAACTTTACATTAATTTTTACTGTAACATTTATTCCATTTTTATCACTCTCTTTTAATAAGTATGCTTAGCCTTCAAACATCAAGGTTGGTTGGCATAGAACACTACTGTGTATTTTTTTCAAGATTTTGAATTGTATTACACTTTTGTTACATACATCGCAACAGTAGAGGTGCATGGTCTCGCGGTAACGCATTGGACTTCCGTGTGGAAGGTCGTCGGTTCAAACCCCCCGCTATGCTCCTCCCCTCAAATCACACAGGTATTTTTTACGCCTAGTATTTGGAGATATACGGACACCTATGACTTCAGTCATATCTATTCGTTCAAAAAGAGAAAGCAAAACATGCCGGTGTGTCATGATCGTCTCACTTCGGCGTGCCATCGGATTCAGTACAGCGGTATGACCAATGAGTTTGCTGGTTTGTAGCATTTCAGTCACTTAAAAAAAACTCGACACCACAGCTTCGCTTTCTAGTTAAATTAACATAGGAATGGCAAGGAGATCCTCGACTACGAGACCCAACAACGATCGGTCAATACAGTACAACCTGGTGGGCTTATTATCATGTGGCAATCTCTTCCAACTAACCAGAAAGATATAAAAGCAACCTTAAGTAAAAACCAGACTGGAATTATTTTTTCAAAACAAAAAAAAATGGATCGAACGGGAATCGAACTCGTAACCCCTGGTTTGGAATGTAACCGTCTTACCAACTAGGATACAAAATATATTGTAATCGATCTTTTAGCAAAAATAGTACTAAGTGTTCTATTGAAAATGTTACCTGCATCAACACAATTTATAATATCTCCCATAAAGTAATTGAAAAATAAAAAACGAATACGAAAGAATTAAAAAATTATTTTTTTAGACTATTGTATGGAATTTCGGTTTCATTAAAATGGACAAAAAAGAAAATTAAAGCGTTTCATCTTAGAACAAAGGGAATTCTCGAAAACGGAGAATTATATTTACAGAAAAGCAATAAATTCCGGCTTAATTTCAAAGATTCCCATTTCTGTTCTGCTTTTTCAGGCCCGTATTTAATTTTTTTATTATTTTTAAATATCTCTGTGGTGACAGTTGCGTAGATATTTTTTTACAGATTTATTTTTTAATCGAAAAGTCTTGTTTTTCTGCCTACCTCAGCAGAGTACGTATATCTGTTTATTTTATTATCTACGGCTAATTCATAATGATATATTTCTTTTGATCACCTAGAAAGTATTAAGGGTCCATGGCGTGGATTAACACCAGACTAGATTAGAAGGTTGTAACTAAAATATCATTGAAATAATTGATTCAAGAGGGAAGAGATTCAAGTTTAATTTCTAATTACTTTCTCAGAAGAACCCTTCAAAGTTTAACGCAAGTTGATGGCATCGCTTGGGGCGAGAGACGTCTGGTAAATGTAAATATTTTAATGGTGTCGTTTAGAAACTTTCTTGAGTTATCGTTTTTTTCTGACACAGAGTCAGCTAGGTTCAAGATTTGCTGGTTGAGTATGTATAGGATCCTTGAAACGATGATCGATTATGTCTTGGTACATGTATTGATAATTCTTTGTTTCTGGTGCCATAAGCATGTATAGCATGAACAAAATATCCGTGATCATATCATATCATCACGCTGTGGTTCTGCGGTTCAGGCAAAGTTAATGGATCTCCATACTTTTCTATCGAAGCACTCACACCTCTTTCAGATTCCCTCTTACAGATTCTTACATCTCGTCATGAACAATATTTCATTATTCATATTCCTCACTATCCAGTTTTCCTCATTCGACTTCTTCCATGATACCTTACATTTTTGACTTTTACATTCGCTTAGTCATTCTTTCTCTTCATGTGTCCAAAACATTTTAACATTCCTTTTAACATAACTTTTCCTTTTGAATATATTTATATTAAATTAAGTTATAAACCTAACCACATACAGTTAATTAACAAAAAGGTTTTAAAAATTTGAAAGGGAAGACGTTTTCATAACATTACTATTGAATTAAGTGCGGTTTGGGTTAAATACTCGTATAATAAAATTAAAATGAAACGGACAATTTTCCTAAAACAGTTAATTTTATAGTTAGTCTCAAGCTCAAAACTGACATTTTTTTTAAAGTATAAGAAAATATTTGAAAGTTTATAATGGGTATATATTTATTATTTCTTCAACTTTCCGAAGACTCAAGAGTCTGTTACTGCAGGATTGTCCTCTTGTGATGCTGAGCTTCAGCTATCTCTCCATCGTTTCGGGGGTCTCTCTGGTGGACGCCGTCCATCCGGCACCCCATGCAGAGCTATGTATGGAATTCTTGTGGAATTCATTCTCTGTACATGTTGGTACCAGTATCGTCGACGCTGTCGTCGTCCCCATCTGACCACATCTTGGACCTCACAGACCTCTCGGATTGTGATGTTCCTTACGCGATCACGCATTTATTATTTGTATATATTTATTTGATTTTATTTCATATTTGTCACGGGTTGTATTCAAATAAAAAATGCGTAAAATAAGAACAAAAAATTAAAGGTTACAATTATAATATAAAAACCTAAAAGACAACGTATACAGCGCCGGTTAGAATGCAAACTCTCCTCAAAGGTGCTCTAACTCAGGATTTGAACACACAATTGTTCACAAATTTAAAATATTACAAAATATATATACACATGTTCATATATAAGTGTAAAGATATGAAGGTAGTGGCTACGACCTTAGATAAGGAACTTTCCTGCAGCCGCATAAGTTTAGAAAAAATATATTAGGTAAGAAAACCGCAGAAAATTTTCCAAGGGAAGAAAAACTACAAAGAAACCTTTGTAGATCTTCCGACATATGATAGTAATACATTCAAAATGAGGTTTAGTGTAAAGTATTATGTAGTGTTCATATTAAATCATAAATTTTGATATTAATTCCCAAAAAATATGGTTTTTTAGTGCTTCCTAAAGTTTCACACATCACCCATCTCTATTTTATTAAGAGGCAGGCAATTGCACGGCGTGGTACCAGCGACAACAAAAGTTCTATCATTATATCCGGACCTATTTGATCGATTTGGAACAACCAATTCATTTGATGAAGAAGAAATCTTAAAGTTCTTACCTCAAAGTTCTACTTCTCTTCGAAGGATCATCTCCGAGACTCAAAATCGAAAGGTATAATGGAGGGATCCCGTTAAGAGGCTTGAATAAATTCCACAAAGAAACAAAGCTCGAAATCAATATGTTCGCAACTAGACTTAAAAAGTGGAATAATATGACAATATTTATGACAATCATTTATTTCCCTAGCAGCTGCAATGAAAACAGACTGGGGTCTAGACATTTGTGAATTAGGTAAACCAGAATAAATAGAATTACAATAATCCAGACACGAATACACATACGGTCAGCATTTAATTGACTGACAAACAGTTACCCTTACTGTGAGAACTAAATTTAGGTGAACTGTTAAACTTTTGTAGCAGTAGATAGGTCCACCCGCCGGCCTGGCCGGGCGCATTCCATGTTAGAGTCTATGGATTCTAATTTCAAAAAGAGTGACATTTTGTTTTTGGAATATTACAATTTTGAGATGTTATTTTTATTTTCATTCGGTAAAATATACTTTGAGAAAATGTTGAATGGTTGAGATATGTGTTTCATTATTAATAGCTCTCCTAAACATTGTTCAAATATTTTCCTACATTTTTTTTGTTGCATCTATGGTAAATTATAATATATTAAGATATTACAAATGTATTGTTTTTTTGTTGCATCTATGGTAAATTATATAAATATATAAATTATAAATTTATTGTATTTTTAATGCAGTACTGAAATGAATGGAGGTGAATTGAAGAAATTATGTCAATTTTAATACAATTATTATTTTTTCTCAAAATTTTGATCAAATCTTGTCAGTTTCATAAACACGTGTTTTTTAAACTGACATTAAGATAATTTTCCAGGCTCTAGGGATAAAGCTATTCATTATACATTACCTTGGTCATAGTCAGGTACTCCTTGCATGGGTATTATTAGAGGAGACAACACATCACGGGCATCGTCAAGGAGAAACTCGAACTCTTGTATGTTTCAAGTTATTTTATTTTTTATTGAATAAAATAATCAATAACACAAATATTTGTCAAAGGCAATACCAATAAAAAATGTATATCTTAAGAACTAATCTTATTTATACATTATAACTATGAATTAACTTAATCGGAATTTCCTGCATGTAATTTTATTTTGAATTATTTTAATATTTAATATCTTAGAAATAGTAAACACCTGCATACTAACGTATAACTAGATAACAATTCTTACAACTAATTATTTAAACACTAATTATTTCTTTAGCACGTACATGCCCACTCGTTCAGGCTACTTGCATTCCATCACATTCACTTAGACCTTGGTCCTCCCAGCTAATACTGTAGGTGGACTAGTCAGGCAACAGATGATACTCGGAAGCCTGTGCTTATAACAGACATGTAGATCGGGCTTACTCTCATAAACCTTAGTGTATATTGCAAAAAAATGTTGATTTCGACAAAACAGTGTTATTAATTAGAAAATTTTGCAATGTTTCAACAAAGGCTATAAATATCGTTTTTAACCAAACCATGACCATTCAACTAAAAGAAACATTTTGACCAATTTCAATTATTTTTTATCTCTTTCGACTTTTTTGACATCAAATTTCGAAGAAGATATCATTGCAGTTATTAAGTTTTGTGAAGGCTGATTGTTCGAAATTTCTGAAATATCTGGATAATCGGCTCCTGTTTATATTAGGAAACACTCGAAGACAACTCTTTTTGGGAGGTCTTATCAAAATGAATGATATGTGTTATGTGAGGGATGCTTATCCTGTTTATTGTCCATAAGAGAACTCTAGGGTCAACTGTCTAGTTAACATGATCCTTAAGCTACAAGTATAGAAGAAATATATTGCACATGTTATTCATTTGATATTTCTAAAACAAAATTAATATGTTCATGAAACAGCTCCCAGCCCCTAGAGTTTGTTTTTTTTTATCTGAAATATGCTCGTATGTTATCTGACCACATGCGTCCTTTGTTCCTACACTTTCTATTGAAAAGAAATGAAGATATGTCTTTCACGAAAATAAGAGTGTTAAGGGTCCATAAGGCTCAAATTCTGTAGGTACATTTGCACAAGGGCGGAATGAAGTCACTATGTTGATGCTGGAGAAGCATTCTATCCCGTAAATATATCTCCGTGGTACACTTTATTGTAATTCATTCTACAAGTCACTTGAATAAAATGTTTAAGTTAGTGCGTATTTTTCATTATCAATTCCGACGTAACAATGACCAAACACTACACTCTAAAACCGAATGTGTTACTATCACATATCGGAAGATCCACATAGGTTTCTTAGTAGTTTGTCTACCCTTGGTAAGTTTTCTGCAGTTTTCTTACCAAATATGTTTTTTGTATATATATGTTGATACAGTGCCTACATCTTATGACTGCAGCCACTACCTTCCTATCATTATCCACAACTTACTCGTGTATATATATTTCCTTTGTGATATTTTAATCCGCTAATAATAATGAGTCCCGACTTAGAGCGTTCTTGAGGAGAGTTTACTCTCTAAACGACGCTATATAAATTGTCCTTTTACTATCATTATTATATTTAATAAACCAGATTTAAAGTGCAAATGTGTGTGGAAATCGTGTGAGAGGAAGACCAAGAAAAGTGTGGTTAGATCAAGTTAATGATATTCTGAAAGAAAAAAAAGTAAAAAGTCAAAGAAATCGTAGAAGTTGTACGAGAAGGTGTATGGGTATAGAAGAGGCTAAGGATGTGTGTCGAAATAAGAGAATCTCAGTCATATCTGCCTAATCCGACAGGGATATGGCGTGATGGTATGTTTCTATGAATAAGTCAGTTTTAATACAAAGATTTCAAAATATACTAGCTTGTTAATCTTCGTATTGAGTACAGTTTGACAATGGTTTTATAAAGTGAAACATCCACATCACAAAAGCCTCGATCTTGCGTGATGTTTCTTGGTTTATTGTCCGCGTCTCCATTATATAAAGGATAGTTGAGAAGATGTAGCAGTGTACAGGATTTATTTTGTAAAAGTATAACATATGAAATTGTGGAAAATCCATCCTATCGTGTAGCTCATGACTGAACATCGTGACTCCCTTGATATTACCTGTCGACCCCTCTCCATCCATCCCTGCACTCCGCGTCTCAAAGAGTAGTTGTTAAGGGTAATCCAGTTGCTTTTCTTACTTGGTGAGTCCAACGTATTGGGATTCTTACTGTTGTGCGTCGTCCTTTCCCACCTCTAGTAACCATAAACTTCTCCAAACTGTTTCCTGGCTACGAGCAATGTGCCCAAAGAATTGGTGGATTCGTCGAAGGCATATTGTCGACACTCTAACGATGATTCTCAGTTCTTCAAGAATGGAGGCGTTAGTTTATCTTGCTGTCCATGGAATTTCTCCAGCGCCATATTTCAAATGCATCTATTGTATGTCTCTCGCTTGCTGTCAGCGTCCAAGTCTCCGCGCCATTCATAAACATTACGAAGACAAGATACTTTACTATGCGCATTTCCGTCGTGATGGTGATAGTTCTGTTCTTCCATTCTGGAAATTAGGAGAAGTAAAAATCAGATTATGAAAACTTATCAATAAAAAAGAAACCTAATTAAAAATATCTTATTTTAATCATAAAAGATTTTTTTTCTTTCAAAAATCAAAATTGATCGTCATTATAATCTCAAATTTTATATCTTTCCTTTTCATCAAAGAAAATCTCTGCATAAAAGTTACTTCTGTGAAAATATTCTAAAGAATTTATTTTTTCTGAATCCGCTACTGATAATCCAGGGTGGGTTTTGGTAAGAGAGACGAGATGAAGAGGATAAAAAGATGAAATCTCTTGGTTCAGTCAGCTGTGCGATTTTTCAATACAGATCTTGATTGCTCCTTTTTACCCCTGTATATTATATTTTTTCTTAATATTTTACCATTTCTTCGGTAGGAAATTTCTTTTGAATTAATAAAACGATGGATACCTCAACTTAAATTCTTTTTCACTCTACATTTTTTTCCTCCCACTTGTATACCTTTATTCACTTCATTAGTCATTCATAGCCGCCCTTATCCATTCCATCAGAAACGCATGGTGACTTGGTATATTCCTAATCTATTGAATACCACTATGAGAACAATATATTTGTAGCATTATTTGTATCAATAACAAAGGAAATTTAAAAATGTAAGCATGCCATTTAAACTGCTAAGACCTGTGTTCCCTTACATTTCAGAGACTTGAAAACTTACAAATTGGTACGATACAGTTTTTGACACATGTGATAGAAAGATCGTTAGTAAAATATGTGTATAAAGAAAGGGTCTTTCAAATTGAGCGGTTTTTTAATAGTATTTTTTTGTCTTGAATAAAACACACAATTTGCTTTGATTTCAAAAAACTTTTTGTTGGTCATTGAAGTATAATATATGACATTTAAACACATAAAACAATATCCGCCAAATGTCCGCCTCTTGCAACTCCATAGATGTTCACTCTTTTGTCAAAATTTTCGACGACATTTTGACATAATTGCGGTTTTAACTCACCAATAACACGAATAATTTCATCCTTCAGCTCACGAATTGATAGGGGGTCATTCTTATAGACCTGACTTTTTACGTAACCTCAGAGAAAATAGTCCAACGGTGTCAGATCACATGATCTTGGTGGCTAATTAATATCACCGTTTCCGAAGATTACAGTTCATAAAGTAATTATCAAGGCGTTGTTGTAATATATACGACTCCATTTTTATAAATGCCATACATTACACTTCTCAAATGTCACAAGACCCAGGCAAGTTCACGTAGCCATCTGTGTTTTATTTAAGAGTTAAAAAAACCGCTCAATTCGAAAGACCCTATAGTTCATATTTTCCGAAGACAGGTGTATAACGAAGGACTTTACACCCTGTACCGTGATACTAGCTTATTAAAAGTTATAAGAATTGTTAAACTTGTTTGTTTGAGCACTTATACCGCATATATCACAATGACCCTGCAAAGAAGGCTTTGTTCAGCGATCCCATGGGTCGTAAGTGGGTGGAGAAACCAAAGCTTATATAGCTGGATGGCGTGACAGGTAACTGCCGCTCTCTGGGTATAACTAATTGGAGAATGAGTGATTCTAAGAGAGAGTCTTGCAGGCAGCCAAAACCCATCCTAGGTCGAAGAGCTGATGGTGATGATGATGAAGCCTTTCTAATTGGAGAAAGAATGATGCAGAGAGGCTTGTAGGCAGTCAAAACCCATCATGGGCTGAATACATAATGAATGCTTTTTGTTTCTAATTTTTTGTCAACAGTTATAGTCCAACGTTTAGTATTCATTCTAAGCAAGTGGGGTGCCCCAGGATCGATTCCTAACGGATTCGCTTCCAGATTGGTTTTTCTCTAAGACATACGTCTGAATTTATGTTCATTTCTAGCCTATATATGTTATACACTGCTTATCATAAATTCTTGGAGCTCTCTTAAGCAATGTAAAAATAGCGCTTTGTAAAATAATTCATCATAACGAAACACTGCAGCAAATTAAACCTGTCAATCGTTATGGAAATTTGATTTCATTGCTCTTGGAACTTTGGGGTTGATCTGTCGAGAGGGGAGAATCTAGATGGCGTTCTTTTTTATGACATTGAGTCTTTCAACTTCCTTTATTTCTTTAATAGGTTCAGCGAGTTAGCAAGCGCACTTTAGGGGATCTTTATGGCCAGGAAACAGAGCTACATCATTTTTTTTTTAATAATTCACAATTCACCCAAACTTGGACGATTTGTCCACCAAATTAAAGTCAATTATCTATTATATGAGTCAATATAATAATTTGAAAAAAAAAACAACAATTCCAGACACTCAATAAGTGGAAAAGTTCCACGAAGAAACAAAGAAACGCAACATTCATTGGGCGCGGTAAATATATGGCTTTTAGTAAGTCAAATCTGTCTCGCAAAGGAAAATCGAAAAATGCATGGTTTATAGTTTCATCATCCAGACCTCATTCGCAGCCTGGATTCTCCACAATACTCATTCTGTAAAAGTCACTAGCCACCACGCAGTGGCCTGTCCGCAAACGACGCATGATAGACACTTCCATCCTGTTCATTCTTATTATATTAAACCATGGTTGTAAAGGAATAGATTGCTTTATATCTAGAGCCCTTATTTACACCAGGTATATTCCAATCCAACGCCCATCGGTGCCAAGTATCATGTTCAACTTTATTTAAAAGATCAGTTACTGGCTGTGAAACATCAGATAGGGGATAACTGGTAGAATATGCTTCCTTTTCCAAGCAATCAACACATTCATTACTAGTGATACCAATGTGGGAAAAACAGCTATGTCAAATTATCTACGATAAAAAATCTATTATAAAAAATAACTTGTACAAGATAATCTTTTTTCTTTATCATCCAATACGGTGTATCAGAAATATATGGATACCATAAGACACCCAGGTTGATTCACGGTCTGAATATTCTGATGCGATCTATAGATATGTAATCGTTAATTTTAAAAGCTTTGGAGGATCCCTGAGGAAGGTTTATCCGTTTTATTTTTCGCTTACAATGCCAGATCACGAAATTTGAAATTTTAATGGCTATATATTGAAAAAAAATCTTTTCCGAGTTCTTTTACACTCAAGCTTTTTAATAATTTAAGTAAAACAATACATAACCAACATTTTTCGTTCCTTTTATTGAATAAGTTTAATGTCTTAAGTTAAGCACTTAACAAAACGGTTTATGTGATGTCACCAAGTAATGCGTAAATAACGAAAACAATTTAACTTAACGCTAAGTACAATATTACAGTTTTAGAGTTAGAGCGCTATTATATCTATTAACATCCTTTCAAGGAGGTTGTGGTTAAGACCATTAACCATTTGAAACCAGGATTTGGGACATAAATTTAGAAACGAAGTTAAAAGCTTTGAACGTTTCTGTGATTTATATCCTCGCCTTGGTAAGTTTTAAATGTTTGAGCCACGCAAATGATCTAAATTAAAGTAATTGAATAATTATGTTTAAAGAAATTGCCATTTGAAAAATCATTAAGTTGAATTATGTAAATGAATGAATAAATAATTGAGTCATTTGGGTCCAAATGTTGATAGTTCTAAAACATTTTTTTTAGTTATTGGTGTACATGTATTTTTAATTGTTTATTATTGTAAGTTGTAAAACAAATAATTTACCAACTGTCTTAACAGTTTTGTCGTAAAAGCTCTTCTTATTTCAAACAAAATATAAAATTTAGTTCTATAAGGTTTTTCGGAGCGTTGTACCACGTGGTTTGGTTTATGTTGTAAATGTCTCAAGGTGCGTAACCGCGCTGTAACGCACTGGACTTACGTGTGGAAGGTCGTCGGTTTGAATCCCGTGCCGTGCTACTCCCCTTAAATGACACAGATTTTTTTCCCACCTAGTATTCTGGAATAAAACGATCCTTATCATTTCGGACCTATCTATTCATTAAAAAAACAAAGATAAAAAAAGCATACCGCTGTTCTCCGATTGTCTCACTTTAGGTGTGCCATCAGTAAACCGGTGTGGCCGGTGAGTTTGCTAGTATGCAACGGCTCACTCACTTAAAGAGGAGAAAAAAAGAAGTAAACGATAACTCCACGGCACATCATCGTTCTTCACCTGAATTGATGTTGAAATGGCGAGGGGATCCTTGACTACGAGGCCCAGCAAAGATGACGACGTCTCGAAAACGTTGCAGTTTTCACCTTCAGGGCTTGTTTATCAATCAACTTTGCCATAAACGGTGCTGAATATCGCTTGACCTATAGCGAAGTCTCAACCATAACGTTAGTGGGTGAATCCGTCTCGGTTCGCGACCGTAACGTCACCGTCGTTGGATAGCCCCATGTGTCCATCTAAACACAGGAGAACAGGTGCGCGGCTTTCACAAATGTTGAAGTAATCGTTCATTTTCATTTATCGAAGTTATTGCTGTCGCTTTTATTTGATTAAAGGGTACCATGCTGATTCGAGGTGGAATCCGTCGTCTCTATTAATATTCTTTGAATGTATATATTTCTTTAATCCTTTTTGATTAATCGGGCATGATAACTTGTTACAAGTATCTATGGTAGTTATAAATAAGTATGTAGGTGTTAACTATTTCTAAGAAATTATATATTAAATATAAAATAACAAGTACGAAATTAAAATGAAGTTAGCTCATAGTTACATTGTATAAATTAGATTAGTTTTTAATATATACATTTGTATTTAGATATAGCTTTTGGCAATGTTCGCATTTTTTATTACTTAATTAAATAAAAAAAGGCATCATAACTCTTTGGTTTTCCCAGTATTTTAGGGTTTATTCTTCAATCATGAGCCAAAACAAGTGTTACAATACTCCAAAAGACTTATATAATTAATAGAAAGAACCGCAAAGCTTAAAAAATATTTAATTTCAATAACGTATGTTTTGTATCTTAGTTCATAGCTTCTTGCTCCATGCGCTACATGCGCTTAACACATGTCTGTGTGTGCTTCCATCGTCTCACTTCGGTGTGCTATCGGATCCAGTACAACGGTGTGGTCGGTGAGTTTGCTAGTTTGCAACGGCGCACTTACTTAAAAAAAATCAACCGCACTACTTCGCTTTCTGACTGATTTGACGTCGAAATAGCGAAGGGATCATCGACTACGAGGCCCAGTAACGATGACTTGCTTCGTATTTAATAATTCAGTCGTAAGTATAAATAATACAGCTTAACGCGTTGTATAAAAAATAAATGTAGTTTAAATGTTTGTCATACTTAAAGATTTACTGAAAAGTAAATAAAAGGGTTTGCTTTACTTCTCGGCGAATTTAGCTTTTCCCTCATACGCCGCATGAAAGGGGTCCTTGAGTACCTTAATATTATTTAGGGTCATTGATTTGTGGTTGTTATAAACCTTCTATAAATATGACGTGGGTACTATGAGGACTCATATATCGTACTTTCAGGTCCTGAAATGTTAAAATGAGTTCGGGGCGAGACAGTAAAATGACGAGGGTCAGACCTTCTGCTCCCTTATGGACCGTTATAGAATTTGTTGATCCTCTAATTGATCTCACACACCAGATATTTTTGACATCTTATTTACTATTTTGGAAGAGATGAAAATATAAGTGTTTTACCTGACTACAACAATATATAAACGATTTGTACAGCGCTTGATTCTGGAATTAATAATACATCCCACAAATAATAATAAAATGTTCTCAGTAAGATACAGGTAAAAGTTTAGTTTACTTGGCACACGACAGTAAGATACAGGTAAAAGCTTAGTTTACTTGACACACGACAGTAAGATACAGGTAAAAGCTTGGTTTACTTGACACACGACAGTAAGATACAGGTAAAAGCTTAGTTTACTTGACACACGACAAATGAAAGGCGAAAAATCCAGATCCATAAAAAAATGTGTATTTAGGTTTGTCGTCTTTCGATTGTCCACTTTTAATTACTTGTTGTTTTTTCACAAACTATATATTGTACATATTCATAAACTTTCTATTCATATATAAATAAATAAAATAAAAATGTTAATGATAGCACACTAAAATTATCATCATTCTGTCGTGTAGCATTGAGACTCCCATAACATCCCTTAAGGACTCCTTTCCATCCTTCCTTGCACTCACAACTCAAAGAGCAGTTGTTAAGGGTGTCCTGTTTTGTCTCTCACTTGGAGTTTTCCCCCTTCAACGTCGTTTTTCCACGCTTTTAGTGTTGACAAGCCTCTCCGAATAGTCTTATTTGCCACGAACAATGCGTCTTAAGAATCGGAGGACTTATTGTGGGCATATTATCATATTCACCATATAAGTTATCTTAGGAAGATAGTGTGGAGATTTCCTCTGGTTATCTACACCGCAGTCACATTTAAGCTCATTTACCAAAGTGTATATTCTGCTGTCGATCTATTACTAAGTTAGGAAAACCTGCACGAACAAGTCTGGCCGGTTTCCCAAGCCCCCCCCCGAGGGTCTTTCAGTTCATCGCACCGCACCACCTACGTGAATCTCGAAAATTATTTAGGGTTCACTTCGCACATATGGGAGATGCGAAGATTATGAGAGTTTAGAGACTGTTAGTCATAACTGAATTCTTGAACACATAATAATAATCAGTTTTTAGTTCTTATTTATCTATAATATTTACGAGTATACTTCTGATTTTGTCAAGCATCGACATATCACATGTTATTTTCAGAGAACGCTTGTATTTCCACCGTATTTATTTCAGTTCTTTTTACTTGTTTATCAATGTGGGCTGATGTTCATTATTTTTTAAGATGTTGATATTGTTTGGATTGGGAATATGCCTTTTAGTGCCACATTAACATTTTTTTATACTGCGCCTTGCCATTGAATATATCTTTTCAACGTCTGAGAACATATTGTACGTTTGAGAACGTACTGAGAAAGCTTTTTATTTTGAATTGATGATAATGATGACAATGGAAGGTTAAATAACTTGAAATTACGCAACAAAATGTCCTCAAAAGTCTTGAAAATTGAAGTTTTTACTTATATTGAAGAATATTTCAGGCCTTATTCCTAGTGCTATCGTCCCCTTGATCACGTTCACTCGAAAGTCGTTAAAACTTTCGTGGTTTTCGCTGCCAAACAAGAAAACTTAAAGCCTAAAAAATAAAGGAGTTTGAGCTTTTTCGTGTGTTTTTAAAGAAAGGGTAGAGGGAAACTTGACACGGATAAACTGTTAAAATTCTTTGTTTCACTTCCTAGATTTCAGGTTTGTAAAACCTTTTTCATCTTAAGGGAAATGATGAAACTTTTAAAACTTTTGGGTTTGTTACTTCTATTTATCGGGATCTCAGAAAACTAGGCTTTCGCTCGTATCTTCCGGAAGATATATGAATGGGGAAAAAATAGATTGACTCCTTTCACCCATTGTTTACTTCCTTAATCCAAACAGATGTTCAGGTCTTTCATCCATGACACAGTCTCAGGAGTAGCCCAATAAATCTTTTCCAGTCTTTGCGGAAGTAAAAATGTTTAGGTTGGAACTTAATTACATTATTTCCTATTCTGCTTACTAGAAAATAATAAAATAAAAATATTTACTAGAAATGTAAGAAATTACTATAGACTGTAAAATACTTATCAGAAAACTTAACAGATCCCTTCTTTATACGAGTATGTTCGTATGTTCCTCATGTGTCAAAAATTTTCCCCGTCCCCATTTGATATAGCCTTCATAGATAGTAAACACCACAATAAGGCGTTTATAAAAAAATGTATTTATGCCTACGTTTTTTTCTTCTTTCTTTTATAAAGTAAACATATAGAGGTAAACCCGATTGCATACAAAGCTTAAAGAAGATTATATGCAGTAACAAGAAATTAAAATCAATCAACAATAAACAATTATTAAGCCGAAACAACTAACTACCATTACTAAGAATGTTTTAAATACTTTTTGTATAAACATTTTCTGAAATATTGAAAATGTTAATATCCGAAGCCCTATTTAACAGGGACATCCCGTAAAACAAAGAAAAAACACTGAAAAGCTTAGTTCTACTTATTACCAACCTAAATATATCAATATTTATGTATTACATAGCGGTATTGGAGCGTTTGAAGGCAGAAATTGCAAAAAAAAAACGGCCCCACATGAAGAAGAAAAAAATTCTCTTTCATCAGGACAATGCACCGTGTCACGAGTCGATGATAACGATGGCCAAATTGCATGAGCTGAACTTCGAATTGCTTCCGCACCCACCGTATTCTTCAGATTTGGCCCCCAGTGACTATTGGCTGTTCGCAGACCCCAAAAAGATGCTCCAGTGAAAGATATTTGGCTCCAATGAAGAAGTGATTGCCAAAACTAACGCCTATTTTGAAACCAAAGATAAATCGTTCTACACGGCTGGCATATAAAAGTTAGGAAAGCGTCGGAATTAATGTATCGCTCTTGAAGGAGACAATGTTGATGAATAAAGAAGAATTTTGGCAAACAAATGTTGTTTTAGTAGTTAGTCCCGGGACTTATTGATCGATGTGTTACCTTGAATAGTTTTGAGAACAACATAACGTGGCTCCCGTCAGTAACTTAAATATATAATTAGATACTCCCACATCCCTCCTCATGCTTAGAATATTGTATTCCAACGTAGAAGAAACACTAACATCAGCGAAGAAATAAAGCGGACGCTGTCGGCAAATATATGCTACTTTGACCTTTTCTCCTTATTTAAGTCTAGCCTTCTCTCCAAGAACATAAGCCTAAGCTAACTTACGCATCGTAGAAAGCGAGACGTATGAGTTTTTGAAGAAAAAGATTCTCCGTGGAATAAATATATGGACCAATTTATGATAATGAAGCGTATAGACAGATGTACGAGTATAACGAAAATCTGTACATCATGTACAACGAAGCTAGCGTAGAAAAAAAATTGATAGCACTTGTATTGTATATATAAACAAGTTTTATTATACATGATCTACTCGGCGCTCCAGTATCTGCTAGACGCGATTTATTTCTTAAAAGTCGAGGTGCATGGCCGCGCGGTAATGCATTGGACTTCCATGCGGAAGGTCGCTGGTTCGAGCCCCGCACTGTGCTACTCCCCTTGAATGACACATAATTGTTTACCTTTTAGTATGTGGGAGTATAAGGATACCTATGACTTCAATAGTATCTACTATATTCTATAAAAAATGAGGAAAAATATGCCGGTGTGCCCCGATCGTTTAACTTTAGATGTGTACACCGTTGTGGTTTGTGAGTTTGTTGGTGTGCAACATTTGCCATTTAAGCTCCCATGTCCCGAGAAAAATTGGTAGTTCAATATATGAATACATCCACGGAGAGCTGAAGCGCGTCCTCAGCTAAATAATAAAAATGTTTGTCTTCCTACGGCGAATAGTGAAAAAAAATATACCAAGATGACAACTGTTTCTTCTAGGCTTTAAGAATCATGCAACTGATTATTCCTGGCGGCCGACGTTATCTATCCTTTCGGGCTGACCCTTATCAAAAATAATATGTATGGTGTGATGCACGATATTTAAATCCAACGAAGTGATCCCTGTCAAGGCTGAAAGTGCCTCCTGCGACCATGTCATATAAGCCTTGGCAATAGCTACTTATTGCACTTATCGTTGACCATCGATCACCATCCTTTTGGCAACTTCAGTGGAGTCAACACCTAACTGCACAGTACATAGTGCCTTAACACTGCACTATAATAAGGCTTACTTGTTTGGAACGGTAGGCCTAATATAGGGCCAACTTTTACACTGCATGCATGACCATTAACCCTGCAAAGAAGGCTTTATCCAATGAGGCGTATGCTAAATATGAGATGGTTGGATGGTGTGACAGAGAACTGCTGAATATTGATTATAACCAATTGAAGAAGAGATGCTGCTGTGAGAAATAGGTGGCAGAGATTTCTGCAAGCAGCCAAGACTCATGCTGGGTTGTAAGACTGATAATGATGATTGTGTATAAATCAATAATGTTTTTCAACAGAAGTGTACAATTTCAACGTGGTAAAATTATCAATAAAGTAGAATAAATGCTTTAGTGATGCGTACATTGAGAAGAATGTATGATATAAAACGGAATGAAGTAACAAAGAATCAACTTGAACTAAGGACTAAGAAGAATGAAGAACAGCACTTTGAAATGGTAACGAAATTTAGAATGAAGGATACAAAAAAACTACAGTGCACACGTATTGGGAGTCATGTGAGAGGATTGCCGAAGGAAGTTTGGTTAGATCATTTTATATGTGGTCGCTGTACGGTAAAAGGTCTTAAGAATATGATCAAAATGGATATAATTATTGCCTCCTGTCACTTCAGTTCCTCCACAGAAGAAAAGAACGATAGTTTGTGAGATTGAAAGAGAGTTTGAATTTATCATCATTGTCTTATAAATCTTGTGTATTTGTTTAGTTTATAACTTTGACATATGTAGATAATTGTGATTATGAAGATATAATTTCAAATCTTTATGAAATGTGTGTTTGTCAACTTTATAAAGTATTTGCTTGTCAGGTGAGTTTATCACATTTGTATTTGTTTTGGTGGAGTGCCCATCGGTGAGACAGGTTGACGTTTTCATTGGAGCTGTGAAGATTCTTTTTATTTCGTGTTAGATGGTTGATTTTTGTTTTTGTAAAGGCTGGATTGTGTAAATGTTAAGCAGGGAGTAGTCATTTGGTGGCATGGTCAAGTATTTTTGAAGTTGCCTTAAGGAGGTGGTTTTTCCCGACGAGACGGCTTGTCACCTGGTAAGGTAAATTACATTTCTATGCCATAAATTGCTAATAAAGCGCTGGGATAGTCACAATATATTTTTTTAAAATAGTGGCTGTGATAAGATATGGATTGCTAAGTAAACTTGATATGGGGCCATCTCTTAACAGAAGTTTACTTTGTATGTTCGAATTATTTTATACGAGGAGTATCATTTTTTTCTGTAATATATGATTTCTTCACAAAGTAATGAAGGGCTTTAGCAAGTGTTAGCAAGAAAAGAAAATTTTGAATTGAAGTAATATTTAATTTTACAATGAAAAAATATCATATATAAAAGAAGAAGGCAATTTAAGAGAAGAAATTTACAAATGAAATGACAATATTCAAGTAGTTTTACAAAGGATTTGTCCACTGACGGATGCCAGGTCAATTCGAGAGACCACTGTTATAGTCTAAAGTTTGAACTACAAATGCACGAGCACTTTCTCAGTTTCAGCGGTGTGGTAGACCGGATAGTTTCATGTTGGGGCCAGTACCATTTTAAGGCGTCGACTCTAGTCCTCAGCATCGCGACGGCGAGTTTTATAATAGCTATGTCAACCACCCAGTATGCCAGATAGATTAGCAGGAATTCCAATACTATGAGGCTGTATCGCAGGCAACGAGAGACATCCGTCTCTGAAACAGTCCCCGGCAAAAAATGGACGAAAGCTTCTAGATCCTCCCCAAGCATCGCATTTCACCCCCACCGGGCGGGTGGGTACTGACATGTGTGGGAACCAAATCGTTCTTTTTTTAGCTGCTATTACATTGGCAAGATTTACGATAGAACAGTCCCTATTCACCACTCAGAGCGCAGAGTAATTTTATCCAGGAATCTCCATGTAATTTCGAATAACGACCATCAAACCTTTTTTTAACAATGACCCTTTAAAAACAATTATTTGGGGCTAGAATATTATTCTTTAAATGGATTCTTCGTAAGATAAATAAGATCTTCTTTATCACACGACAAAATATTAGACTAAACAAAACGCGGCTGTTAGATTTTTACAATATGTATGAATGCGAATAAATTATATGGAAGTTAAAACCTCTTGTTTTAATCATCAAAGGTGACCCCGACAAGCTTTGCAGTGGTGAGCGATTGAATAAATTCACACGCAGGCTTTCATTTTGAGGGCGCTGTTAACATATGTTGGAAAAGTTATTAAATATACAGATTGCGTATCGTGTTTTAAAACCACAGACACGATCGTAAAATGTAAACTTTATAGACAAACTAAAACCATTTGAGTGTACTCTATTTGATGAAGCTAGAAAATATTTGGAAACGAGATAGAACATGGGAAATTTATTTCTTAACCGACTTGTCAGATAAACAGATAAATGCCTTCAGTGGCCTTACGCAGCTTCTCGGATATAATAAAATTAACATACCATTTGCAGACACATTAATTCATCATCTTCACCACAATTACGACAAGTCCTTATCGAGGAATACATCCAGAACATATCTCTACTTCATCCTAATCTAACGCACATCTTTCTCTTTTGCCACGTCCATGAGAGGTGTTTGTTGTTGTGACCAGTGTACGCGTCTTGCATATATAGAGTTTCAATGATTCCCGTTTCATTTATATAGAATGGTCTGATTTTCGGTCACAGTTTCTTGATAATCGCGTTGAAGAGACAACTGAAAAAAATATCACATACCTCAGAATAACTATTCATCGTAATTTATATTTCTTTCCCTTCTCTCCTTTGGGTCTTTATATACATTTTTCTTTTACTATTGTATTATCACTATCGACAATACTAGATCTAGATTGTATCAGCCCAGATAGATGCGGAACAGTGTTTGGTACCATTCGCGATTTCACTTTTCCACTGTTGGTCTTGAAATGTATTTCCCGCGAACAAGAGATGCTGTAATCAGAATTCTCAATCATATTTTCGAAGGTTCTAATAACTACTTCTTTTATACTCTTGGCTTTTTTCATCTCCATAAGTTTAGTACATAAAAAGGTACGCGTTTAAAATTGAAACATGTTTTTTTATTCTTCACAATATTTCTTTTTCCGATACCTTTCAAAGAAAATTCTATAGTTTTTTTTATTTTAAACCAATTACCTCAAAAACATCTTTGAAGGAATATTTTCCAATATAATTTATTCTATTTTAGTTTCTAACAACACAAAACATATCTGGAGAATACGTGTGGAATATTTATTCTTCTCTAGGTAAACATAAATTGCCATTTCTGAAAAAAGAGTCCAATATATATTGGATGATTAAATAAAGGGGAACATCGTTCTGAAAATGTTTGTTAAAAATGTTACAGGAGTACGAAAAATAATATATCCGCCTGAAAATAGTTTGTTTTACAAATATAATAATATTTTTATAGATATTGTAATTTGTTTTATCAAACACTGTTTATTCCACTTTACGTAACGGTATAACCCTACCGGTTTCAAGGTTTTTACCTCATCATCAGGGAGCACAAACAAGACTGAATTATGTTCGAACTGGTACCGACATACACACTTCTAACGGTAAAAAATCGGGTTGGGGATTGTGGGTGGAGGGAGGTAGGAGCCAACTTCAGCTAGCAAACTCCTATAAGCATACCTATAAATGGAGCAGTCTTATTAAAAAAAACGTATACGAAATAATAAAAAAAATCCAACTCACATAAAGCCTACACTAATTTTAATCTCCGGAAACTCTTATTTAATGGGAAAGGCAAAAATGGTATACTTAGCAACAGTGGTGTGTATAAACTTTTATGTGTTGACTGTGATAATTTTTATATATGAAAGACAGGAAGATTATTTGAAAAGAGATATCGTGAACGAAAATCTGCCTTAATAAATTATCTTTATTCGGAAATGGCTAATCATTGTCACCGTGCAAATCATATATTTTCTATCGATGATGTCAAATTCTTACATATCAGTGGTATCGAAAATAAATTGGACATATTCGAGTCCCTAGAAATGTCTAAGTTAGTGCTTCGGGGTGAACATCTGGCAAACCCATGTATTCCCAAGATCTCGCCGCTGCTCGCTGAAGTTGTCTCCTGCCTTCCCCCACCCATAATCCTGAACCCAAATTTTACCGTTAGAAGAGTGTATGTCGGTACCAGTTCGGACAGTATTCAGTCTTGTTTGTGCTCCCCTACACATATAAGATCGACCCAAAATATTATCCAAGGAAATGAACTTGAACAAAAAAAAGATCACCAATTAACTGAATTTTACGGAGTAATATTTAAAAAATCACCAATTTAAAAAGATCAACAACTAACTGAATGTGACGTTGTAATTTGTTGTATCAAACATTGTTTATTCCAATTTATGTAAAACGATATAACCCTACCGGTTTCAAGGTTTTTACCTTTTCATCAAGGGAGCACAAACAGTCTTTTTTGATAAGGTGAAAACCATGAAACCGGTAGGGTTATATCGTTATAGAAAACGGTGTTTAATTAATTAAATTACAATACATTTTATATTCTCTGGAGTTTGTTTCTTCGCTGTTTCAATTTATTTCTTGTCAGGTACTATTAAATGAGCCAATATGTCTTACGATTTTCTATTCTTTTGGCTATCATCCTTGCCTTACCCCATTGGAATCGTTTTATTGTCCCAATTATGCCTTTAACCCTTGTTTGGAAGTAAATCTATTAATTTCGACTGCGGTTTTTTTCCTATAGCCCAGTTCAATCCCTCTTTATACGAAAAAAAAATATTGATGCATACAAGCAAAAAAGAAAAAAATATGTAATAAGCGCAATACGAAGTCAACTTCTTCCCCATTACACTTAATGCATAAAGATGAAGGGATAGAAACAAAAATAACGAAATACTGGATAAGCTAGAGAGACTGATGATTATTTATTAACGTCGTTGCTGCGCCTCTTAGTCGTGGACCACCTCGCCATTCCAACCTCAATTTAGTTGGAAAGTGTAGCTGTGCCGTGAAGTTTATTTTTTTTTTAAGTGAGTGAGCTGTTACACACCAGAAAACTCACCGACCACATCGCTTTAATGGACCCGATGGTTCACCTGGAGTAAGATGATTGGAGCATACCTGTGTGGTTTTTTTTTTTTTTAATAATAATAGATATGACCGAAGTCATAGGTATCCTTATATCTCCGAATACTAGGCGAAAAAAATACGTTTGAGGTGAGTAGCACAATGCGGGGTTCCAAATGGTAACCTTCTGCACGGAAGTCCAGTTCGTTACCACGCGGCCGTATATGAAAACTATACACGACGCTATATAAAAATTGACCATTTATTTTTATAAGAATTATAATTTAATCCAAAGTACTCGTAATGGTGAAAGGAAAGTGTGAAAGAAAAAGTAAATGCGACATATGAGAAAAATTAAACATTGAAGCAAGTTGAGGATCTCTGCTTTTTGTGATGGAAGAGATATGAAGGATGTCGAATAGTGCATAGTATTAGGAAACAAAGTCAATGGGTCACTTAAACATAGGTATTATATATACTCGAACCACTCTGTATAAAAATCGTCCAAAATAGTAAATCTAATGTATGGGAGTGAAACGTGAACGTGGAAAAGGACTGAGAAGAGTCAAATAAAAGCTGTAGAGATGTGTGCATTGAGGAGAGTATATGGAGTGACAGTGACAGTGAGTGACAATGTATGATAGAATACGGAATAAAGTGATTAGAGTAGAATAAGAATTTAAGGCTGATGTTTTAAGTAAGACGAAGAAGAGTATGTTGAGATGGTTTGGGCATGTGGAACGAATCAATTAAGAAAGACTAACAAAACATATATACATTGCAGATGTGAGAGGAAGATAAAGGGTAGTATGGTTAGATCAAGTGAAGCATATTTTGAAATAAGGAAACGTAGAATGCCTGATAAATCGTAGAGGTTATGTGAGAATGTGTATGAATGTGGAAGAGGCTAATGATGTGTCGAATTAAAACAAAATTACGCTCTGCCTTATCCACTTACTCTGACAGGCAAATGGCGTGAAGGTATGTATAGTATGTTTGTGTTTCATAATTTGATTATTCTGGATGTAAATGGGATTCTATAAAAAAAAATTATCCCTTTACTCAGAGAATACCAGATTGTTTTGAATTATAAAAAAATATCTTGTTAAAATCCAATTACACTTTTTGTAACAAA
Source organism: Odontocerum albicorne (assembly GCA_949825065.1). NCBI lineage: Eukaryota > Metazoa > Arthropoda > Insecta > Trichoptera > Odontoceridae > Odontocerum > Odontocerum albicorne. Next base: position 10,872,457 of record OX463858.1, read on the forward strand.
GTTGTTTTTTAACGACTTTCAAAACTCAATTTGTAAGAGACAAAAGCTGTTGATTCACCAGAATAATTTTAAATCGGGTTTTCACAGCGCGCCCGCCCTAACAGATGACGTGGAACGTGGAAACCCGACTAAATTACGAACCAGATTTATATGTGGCTGTTTCCAATAATCCGATTGCAATTATGCAAAACGGGATTCAAGCAGTTATTGATCATTGAATTGAATTGAAATAATTAACTATAAATAAAACAAGATAAACATATGCTAGATATTTTCGAGATGTGGTTTTGGTGGCGAATGTTCTGCATCTCATGGATTGCAAGATGCATTAATGCATCCATTCTTCCGAACTAGAGTTAAAAAAAAAGGTTGTCAATGAAATGCAGGAAGAGAATACTGCCATGTTTGGTAGTGACTGGAAGTTTTGATCGTCAGAGAGTAAGTTGACGGTCTTCAGGAAGGTGGATAGACGGACTCAAAGATATTATGTTATTGTGTCCTGCGTTCATCATGACTCAGAACCGGGTGGAGTGGAGGCGAATCAACCGCTCAGCTCCAGAGCATCAGGGAGCCACGACACTCAACCATGATCAATAAAACTATGTAGAATATCATTTTGTTATTCCACCAACTACACTGATCCCCGCAACACGTTATTCCTCTTGCCTATCTCGAGAATTTCTTCAAGCTCAAATTACTCCTTAAAAGAGCCTCTGGATGATAGGATTGCCATTGGGGGAAGAAAGCTCTCAAATCTGCGATGTGCAGATGACACGAAGTTAATTGCTACATCAGAAAAATAAATAAATCTTAAAAATGTGGAACACGAGAGCAAGTTCCTGGGCCTGGAAGAGCATGAGTGCAATCTTCTGGACCGGGCCAACGAGATCCATGTATGTAATACGTTGTCTGGAAAGCAGTCTCGTATTTTTGGAATAGATACCCTTAGGAAAAAAATCCATTGATTAAATATTTCGTTTTTACTTCATTCCAAATGCGCTGAACGTATATGATGAAAGTTAATACATTTTTAGTACATTTATTTTGTCATTCATCACCTTATTCGCATGAGCTTTTTCTTGGATTCATTTTGGACATCAAACAAAATTAGTTGTTTTTTTTTCTGTCTTTGATGCTTTTTTACTAACGCAAAGGAAAAAAAGCGACTATCAGAAACATTGCCAGCATGACAGTATTTTCAAGACTTGTCGTGTCTCCATATGTATCCGAAGAAACGCAATATCCTTCGTTGACGAATTGTGGAGAGGCGAGTGTTTATATAGAGTTCCAGTTATATAACATAGACTTGTCTCTTCTCTTTCCTTTCAAGATATTAGCAGCATTCATTCCCAGCACCACATTCGAACATTTCTATCTTCCTTATATCAATATCATTTACTGTCCACATTTCCGCTCCATGTACTCGTATAATATAGAGGAGACCAATGCTTTGACTGGTCGCATTTTTTTTTTCATATTCCTCTATCCATTCCTATTTTTACAAAACTAGTCATTGCGTTCTTAGCCATTCCCACTGTGCGCTTTATCTCTGCAGTAGAGTTACCCAAGCAAGTTACAGTACAGCCAAAGTACACAAACTCCCCCACAAGATCCATGCCGGTGAGGAGGCTATTGAGGATTGTGGTTAACGTGTTAAGTCGACGATAATAAGTTAAATTTAATTGCGATTCAACTCCAATTTCAAAATCCGCGTTGACGTTATCTCTTCATTAATCTGGTATATTTCTTATCAGCGAACCATTACCTCCAACAAATTCCAAATCAACAGGGAAAACCTAAAAATACGTGGATTAAACAAGGGCATAGAAGGTTTCAAGTCAACGGACAGTCAACGGACAAGTCAACGGACAGATAATGATACCAAAATAGTAAACAAACTTCTTCTTCTTCTCAGTGTTATGTCAGATCCCCCAACGTTGCATATCACCTAAGAGTAGATATCTTTGTCCCCGGCAGATCTTCATGCCCCTTATGCAAGTCCAATCACGTATATTGCGGATCCAGGAGATTTGCCTCCTGCCAACACCTCTTCGGCCTTCTATTTTGCCTTGGATGATCAGGTGCAGTCATTTGTACTTTGCTCCTCTAAGTACATGACCCAAGTAGGACATCTTTTGGATTTTAATATTAGTCAGCAACTCTCTATCAACTTTGGCTCTTTGAAGAACCCTTGTGTTGCTGACCATATCCGTCCAGTGTATCCGTAGCATTTTCCGGTGCATCCACATTTCGAATGCTTCCAGTCGGTTCATGCTACCAACTTTGAGGGTCCATGATTCCACTCCATGCAATAACACTGACCAAACGTAGCATTTAACTAACCGTTATCGAAGTTTCAAGTTTAGATTATCATCGCAGAATACGCTTCTCATTTTATTAAAAGCCGCACGAGATGATTCAATTCTGCACTTGACTTCGGTTTTTGGATCGAGGTCTTCCACTAGAATACTTCCTAGGTATTTAAATTTTTTCACATACATATTTCTAAAATTGATATTTTAGAGTAAAAAAAGTCCATTACTGTAACTTGTACCCAATGTGGTTACATACAGATGATAAAGAGCTCTCATTCAATTATAAATAATCCGTACACCCGTTAAAATGATTAAATTCCAGTTTGCAGGATTGCGGTTTCACAGCAGAATTTTGGAAAACGTTTTCCAACTGTTTTAATTTGATTTATATTTGGATTGATGTTTGTTTATTTCGCACGATTTATTACTAAACAAATTAACATACGAGTAATAATGAATTAAATAAATATTTATCAAAGGTTTCGGCTTTAACTTTGTGGAACTTAGAAAATTTAAAAATAAATCACTATATTATTGCACTAGTAATATTTATCCCCGCTACACGTATTTCTACTTTCTATCCCGAGGCTCTCTTTATTATGTCTAAAGTCTTCTCGGCTTGGTGAGGAGTGAAGTCACTTAAAATATGCAAGGTATGACAATATGTAAGTATAGAGGTAACATAATATTTATATTGCATCTGTTATAATTAAAATAAACTTGCAGGCTTATTGCATTGTTGATATTACTTCCAATAATGTACAGATCATTCCGCCAGAAGAGTCATTTTGCAATAGTGTGAGTAACACTTTCTGTATTACACAGCTTATGTAGTGGTATTGGTTTTAGAATGCCACACTATTGGTTCGCGCAGAGCGCACGTTTGTATTGTTGTTAAAATACTCGGTAATTAGAAAAACACTGCCATGTTGAAATTAGGAGTGCGATTTTTGTCTGATGTAATGTATAATTCAACACTTTTCGAAAGCTTTGAATGTACTTTGTTATAACTCATAGTTTCCTAGAATTTAGTATCACTCCATCCACTATTATTTTAAAATTTTATTATTTGGCAGTGTAATTATGTAATCATGATACATTAATTAAGTTAAATAATCTTACATACAATAATAATTGTATTTTTATGTGCAATCTTATCAAAGCTAGTGAACATTTTTACTTTGTAATACTTGTACTTAAATTTATTTTTAATCTTGAAAATTTCCATTATTGTTATTTAATGTTTCCTAGAATCCGCCTTGCCTAAACAATTAATATGTTAACATAAATAAACTTACTTTCATTTTATTTTTATGATTATTACAATTTAAGCTGACAGCATTTTTAATTTATAAAACGTGTATGTTCAATTCAATGTTTGAATATAAAATATTATTTTTATAATTTTTTGCTTTTTCACTTCGTTAAAAAAATAAAGTGACAAATTTTTGTAAACGCACTGTTACTCACACTATTGCAAAATGACTCTTCAAGCTGAATGATCTATACTAGTAAGGTCCAGCAGTTTCCGGTATAAACAAGTAAGAACGTATATGGGATAGATACTGTGCTAGAAACGCCCATGACATGGTCAGGTTATGTAAAAAAATTGATACCTATACTCTTGTTAAATATCAACTAGAGCTAATAGAAGACATGTTGTTTCGTCAATAATATGCTATTTAACACGTTTAGATGCTGTCTACGGAAAATCTCGTTCGATAACATCTTAATATTTTCTTCTTTTGAAAGAAACTTTGGAACCGCGTGATTAAATTTTTTTATATTTCAGAATGTAACGAAACAACGCGTCTTCTATCGGTTTAAGTTGACGAACAACTGAGAGTAGAGGTAGCAAATTTTAATTGTGCAATCGCCTGACTACGTGATGGGTGTGGCCAACGTAGTATCTGCCAATATAGTCTCAAAGGATCTTAGCTGTACGTTATAATAACGGAAGATGATAAATCTAAAAAGACTGGTTTAGAAGAAAAAAAATCATGGCCACTGATAAACGGTTAAATGTACGAGTATATAAATTGAAACAATGAACTGTGCAAATATTTTACCACATTACTCCTACTGTATATGTTTGTTAAAATAGTTATAAGATTAATCAAGGAAAAGCTAAGAAAAGGTCAATGTTCAGGCCATACGTTATTCTCTCGAAGAAATTCTCCGGAGGTTTAGAGAAGGCACTCGTAATAAGCCGCAGTTGATCCAAATCAAGGAGTGTCTGAGCGTAGCTTCTGTATTTATGGACCCAAATAAACTGACAAGATTCATCCCACAATTTATAAAGAAATCAGTATGAATTTCTTTCCCTTGTTGGAGGAAAACCATTTTTCAACAATGAGCGGCAGTGAGATAAAGTTGTATGTCTTCGCATCTATCCAGTATGAAAATTGATGAGGTGTAGTTCTCCAAATATTATTCAGTATGATTTCATTGTCTTTTTAACCCTTTCAGACCTGATATATTGTCAAGGGAGAAAAAAATTATTTAAGAGTGGTTTAGGCTTCATCGGGGTTTTAATAAAACAAAAATGTTTTTTTTTTAAAGTATTTTTTATTAGGAGATTGAACATGTGCATAATTATGCCCAACAGGTCTCAACGTACACAGACGACTGAAAAGATAATCTTGTTGCATAGGGTTTTAAAAGAAAATTTGCCGTTATATTATGCTTTGTTATTTTATTCGTTATATAATGCTTTGAAATAAGTGTGCATAATTATGCACACATGGTCTGAATGAGTTAAGGTTGACTTATTGAATCATGATATTTCCCTGTCGGGGTAGAAAGGACAGAGCGTGACACTTTCCTATCTCGATATAACATACAGCCTTCACGTCTTCTACACCCGTACACATTTTCATACAATGGCTAAGATTTATTTATCTTTCTACGTTTTCTTCTTTCAATATATCATTTACTTAATTAAATTATAATTTCTTTTCTCTTTCTCCACGACTTCTTTCCATCACATTCACTCAGACCTTGGTCGTCCCAGCTAATACTGAAGGTGGACTAGTCAGGCAACAGATAATGCTTCGGGAGCTTGTGCTTATAACTGAAGGGTAGATCGGATTTACTCTCGTAAACCCCCTGAACTATTTTATCAGACTAGGATCTTTTTTTATTTTTTTTATTAGTTTCGGGAATCGAACCCAAAACTCCCGGATGGAAGTCAACTATGTTACAAACTAGTATCATAAAAGTTGTTATTTTATTATTATTTTAACAATATTTTGAAAAGTAAAACATTTTTCTTTTTTGTTACAGGTTGGTAATGATTACAATGAATGATTTTATACGCTAATACGATGAATTGGTAAGTGGAAATTGATTTTAATATTATAAACGTCTGGAAATTACACAGCACATTAACTGACAAGATCTAAGCAAAGTTCTTGTAATTTTATTGTACATTTCATCTTTTTTGCTTTCCTTCTAATATCAACACTTTAAGACCTGATCAAAAACATGACACCCATTCTCAGTGCCCGGTTTACTAAAATTACTATATCTTAGTGAATATGTCGGTAGGTCGGCTTAATGAAGGTGTCGAAAATGCTCATTTTCGTCTACTTGACATTCAATTTTGAAGGCTTGTAATCAAATAAAATAATATGTGTAACGTAAAAGCAAACACAATATCTTATAGAGCAGAAAATTTTCTTTCGAATGACGTATCAGCTTTATCATTTTGTTTTACTTTTGGTGCTCATTTTTAAATTTTGAAAAAAACGGACACAACTTATGTTAACACACAATATTAACGAACTCTCTGCCTACCTGAAAAGAAAAAGGACGTGATAATATGTATTCTGGTACTCTTTTGTGTATCAAATACAAACAAGTGGATCTATTTGTCATTCGAGGTGCATGGCCGAGCGGTAACGTACTAGCGGTAACGTAGGCTTCTATGCGGTAGGTCGCCAGTTCGATCCTCGTGCTGTGCAACTTCCCTCGAATAACACAGGCATTTATCCGCCAAGTTTTCGTTGGTATAAAAATACCTGTGACTGCGGTGTCATATATATTATTTGAATAAAAAAAAGGAATAACAAACTGATGAACTCCGATTGTCTCACTTCGGTGTGCCATCGGATCCAGTACAGTAATGTGGTCGATGGCTTTGCTGGTGTGCAACGGCTCACTCAATATATATTTTTTTAAACTCCATATCATAGCTTTGCTTTCCAACTGCATTGACGTTAGGATAACGAGTGAATCCTCGATTACGAGGCCCAGCCACAATTGATTTGTCTTGTGATTATCTGCTCTCGTGTGCCTAAAAAGTTGTTCTTTTGTATTGTATTCCACTTTCATTGATTACAATACAACCTGGCGGCCTCATGCCATGTAGAAACATCTTCCAACCAACCAGAAATATGTTAAAAAGGCCTTAAGTGAAAACCATACTGGAATCCTTTTTTAAATCTGTGTTTCAAAGGGAATCGAATCCGCTACCTCCAGGCTGGGAGACATGCGTCTTACCACCTACGTCACGGAGGTCATCATTAAAGAGGCTTTAAGTGAAAACATGAAAATCATCCATTTGAAAAATCTGAATTCCAGCACGACTCGAACTCACAACGTTTGAAGGCAACTACCTTAACAACTAAGCTATGAAATTTGTCTTTCTGTAAAAAAAATATATAGATCTCTTTGGCAATTAAGAAATATATCCAAGGAAAACTTCTAAAGCGTTTTCGTGAACATAATTACGTGAAGAAATTGATTAAACTAACCACTTAAAAGTTTCGGGTCCAAAGAGACGCCAAGATTGTAGCGTCCAGGCTACCCCGGTAATCCCCTCCCGTCACTAATCTCCTGGACGTCCAGACGGAGGGACAAGTTCCCAACTCTTCCAATATGGCCTAATCCCCTTGATGGTTCTGACGACGTACGAGGAATTAGAAGGCTGTCACATTTTTATTTTATATTATTAGGAGTATATGACGTAACAAGACGGTTTTAATATATTAATAATAACAGAACAATTTATATAACGCCGATAAGAAAACACTCGAAAATCCAGTCTTATAAACAAAACAGTATTTAAGTAACGACTGTGATTATCAATTTATCAGGACTTTCGTTGTTGTTTCTGGCAACATGCCCAAATTATGTTAAGATCATTTTCATATATACTTGAACAGTACAAAAAATATGCTCAAATCCGATTCTGGACTATGCGGACGTCTGTTACTTGGATGTTATAGACTCTATAATATAGAGGAACCGCTGGACAAATTACAGCGTCTTCAAAATGTTTGTCTAAGATTTATTTTTAATCTAAGAAAGTACGATCGTATCGCTTCATACCAGAAGGCATTGAACTGGTTGAACGTTAGAAATAGACGCCAAATTCACACGATCTCTATTATATTATTATATCTTTAACTGTCCCGCAACCCCCTCTTATCTCGTCGATAATTTTCAGTGTCTTTCCGATCATGGACTAGCGCTACGCTCAGATATATTGTTTATTGGTCTTTCCGGTTCACCGCTCTATTTTTTTTACGTCATCCTTTACTGTCCATGCAGTGAGACTCTGGAATCACTTACAAACCAATCTTAGACTTTTTAAGAAACTATTACTGGCAAGAAGGACTAGAGTTTTTTCAATCGCTTTAAGAAGCGAATGAAAAATTCTTAATTTCTGGTCAGTAATATAACGTGTTTCATTCCTGATTTTTTTCATTCCTCTCCACCACTCCACTCCTTCCTTTTCCTTTGATTGATGATATCTCACTTTATATTTCCTGTTATTGTTTTTTAACATCTTCAGACCTGGCGTCCATTATAATGGACACATAGTTCATATGTACTTTGTAAACAGCTTTGTAGTATATTTCCCAATGATAACAAATGAAATGCAGGACACTTGATTATCGAATTTGAACTTGTGGGCGCCATCTATATAAATTAATACGTCATAATGTTGCATTTTGGGTTTATAATACACTCTCAGAAGCAAGAATATTTTTTTAAATATTTAGAATTAGTTCAGGTCTGAATTGGTTAAATAAAAATCAAAATAAAATAAAATTAATGTTTCATTTTTCACATTTATTTCACACACTCTTACTTATTCTCTCAATAATCAAAACGTCCTTTAATATTCCGTATAATGTTACACTGTATAAAATATGTTACGACGCAATCATTAAAGAAACTTTCTTCATCTATTATTCTTCTATTATGGTGATACTAAACAGTCCTTCATTAATTTGACGGCCTCGTTTTAGTTTTCTCTATAAAAAGGACATAAAGAGAATTTTCCAGGCTCTAGGGGTATTATTCATTATACATTCCCATGGGCATGGTCGGTTACTCCTCGCATGGGGGTAATTACAGGCGACCACGTAGCACGGGCATTGTCAAGGAGAAACTCGAACTCTTTTATGGTTCAAGTTCTTTTTTGTTTTTAAAAGTAATATATAACACAAACATTTGCTAAAGGCTATACCTTTATACAAATTTATATCTTAAGAACTAATCTAATTTATGTATTATAACAATGAACTAACTTAGTTTAAATTTCCTGCATGCGATTTTATTTTTCATAATCTTAATATTTAACTTCTATGAAATAGTTTACAATTATCATACATATTTATTTTTATTTTATTTAACATTTTTATTGCAAATACAATCTGGCGGGCTTATTGCCAGGCGGTTATCTCTTCCAACCAACCAGACAAAAGTAAATGAAGCAAGTTACGTGGTCGCAAAACTCATTCAAATGACTATCCATCCCCACGAAATCCATAAACATATACGTGAGCACATGCCCACGAACCCCACAAAGGCGGACAATCACCCGAACATTATTTTCCATATAAAGTGAGGTATCATCAATCAAAAGGAAAGGAAGGGATGGTGGAGAGGAAAGGAAAAGAAAAATCAGGAATGAAACAGGTTATTTTACTGACTAGAAATTAAGAGTTTGTCAGTCGCTTCTTAAAGCATGCCAAGGACGGAGCGAGTCTTATATTGGTTTGTAACTGATTCCAGAGTCTCACTGAATTTGGCGTCTATTTCTAACATTCAACCAGTTCAATGCCTTCTGGTATGAAGTTATATGATCGTACTTACGTAGGTTGAAAATTAATCTTAGGCACACATTTTGAAGACGCAGTAATTTGTCCAGCTGTTCCTCTGTAACATCCAAGTAACATACGTCCGCATAGTCCAGAATCGGAAAGAGCAGAGATTGTACGAGTAAAATTTTGGTTTTAACTAGATAATAAAACTATTTAACTAGATAATAAAAACTAACTAACTAGATAATAATTCTTACAACTTATTATTAAAAATCTAACTAACTAGATCAGTGCTTCCCAATTACTTTCATGTAACGGCCCCCTAAATCTGAAGTAATTAATTCCCCCCCCCCCCAAAAACATTTATTTTATAGTTGAAGATTTATTTGGCAATAATTATTACAATTAAAATACACATATATTTATATTTAACACAAAATTATAGGAACTTGCTTAAAAACTTTTTTTTTAAATAAAAACTATACTCACATGAAACAATTTAATACTCACATGAATATTTGTACTTTGTACTGAATATTTTCACGACCCCCACGAGAAATCCCGCGGCCCCCAATTTGGGAAGCACTGAACTAGATAATAATTCTTACAACTTATTATTTTGCGTGTGTATGTCTTCTCGTTCAGGTTACTTGCATTTCAGCACATTCACTCAGACTTTGGTCCTCCCTGTTAATACTGTAGGTGGACTAGTCAGGCAACAGATGATACTTTGGAAGCTTAGAACGGAAACGTAGATCGGACTTACTCTCGTAAGCCTTCAGGGCAGCGATAAGAGGATTGCTGTGATCTCGTTAGCTTTTATTAAACTTCACGGTCCACGCAAGGATGCGGTGTTGGAGGGTTTCTGTTCAGCGTGACGTTGGGAGAGGTTTGTTCTAGGATGGGTGCTGAAAGAGATCTTGAATGCCTTGTTCTGCACTTGTTCAGGTAATCCGTTTATGATATCTCAATATTATTATGTATATTATTCATACATTTCATAAAGATAAATATTATTATGTATATTATTCATACATTTCATAAAGATAAATATTATTATGTATATTATTCATACATTTCATAAAGATAAATATTATTATGTATATTATTCATACATTTCATAAAGATAAATATTATTATGTATATTATTCATACATTTCATAAAGATAAATATTATTATGTATATTATTCATACATTTCATAAAGATAAATATTATTATGTATATTATTCATACATTTCATAAAGATAAATATTATTATGTATATTATTCATACATTTCATAAAGATAAATATTATTATGTATATTATTCATACATTTCATAAAGATAAATATTATTATGTATATTATTCATACATTTCATAAAGATAAATATTATGTTGTATATTATTCATACATTTCATAAAGATAAATATTATTCATACATTTCATAAAGATAAATATTATTATGTATATTATTCATACATTTCATAAAGATAAATAATCATCTAAATTTTTTTTACCCTGTAATACCCTTATTTACTTTTGTCTGGATGATTGGATAAGATTGCCACCTAGCAATAACCCCGCCAGATGTTTTTTAAATAAAGCGTTAAATAACTAAAAAATACATACATGACGCGATGTCTCTTGCGTGGTAGGTAGAGAAGACAGATCTCCATACTTTCCAAGTTCACTACATTTGATTCCTCCACATTCATTCATCTCGTCATACATTTTTTCATACACAATCTTCTATTATTCATTCTATTCACGTTATTTTCTTTCGAAATTTGTTTCACTTGATACCCTTTCCTCGGTCTACTTCTTCCAGGCTAACCTTGCGCTTCTGACTTGCTTAGTTATTCTGTCGTGATTCGTTCTCTCCACATGTCCAAACCATCTAAACTTTTTTATCCAAGCTAACAATTTTGGCCTCCTTTACCTCGTCATGCACAATCTTCTATTAATTCATACTTCTCACTTCTAAGGTGTAGTCTCCGATGATAGACGAATAAAAATACAGGTAGTGTTACCAACATGTGCAATGTTGAACTGTAAGTTCTGTGCCTACTCAAGTGGTTCTAAACGTTATGGCTCGATTTTTGTGGTCAGAGACAATATTGTCTCCTGGTTATGCTCTTCAATATGTCCAAATCACCAATTCGGATATGTTGAAGGGTAGCATATGAAATAAGAGATATTTCGTTGTACCGTTTGAAGACACGTGGATATTGAATCGTGAAAAATTATAACATTGCAATTGTAAAGTTTTTCTCTATATCGGTACTCAAATGAGGTAATAAGTGAGCATAATAATGATGAAGTAAATTCATATTCATTCATTCAGCATTTTCTATAGCACCGACTCGAGAACACACTCTTGACACTTTTGAAGTATCCCTCGTTTTACGCGATCAATTGATTCTAGAAAAAAATGCGTATGGTGATTTGCTTTCATTCTACGTGAGATTGGTTGCAATTGAAAAAAATAACCGAAAAATCTTTAAAAACCTATTTAATATTTTCTTTATTTTTAATAAGAACAGGGTAGTTTTTTTCATAAACAAACCGCTAAGTTTCGAGCTGAAAGTTTCCTGAAATATTATTTCTTTATAAAGTTTCTTTATATTGCAAGGTGCACGCCTTTATATTTAATGTAGCATATGTTAGTTTCACTAAATTTGTAGTTACAAGGACTACCAAGAAAATATGAACTTGTATATACAACTAACAAAGAATATTATCGGTAAATTACTTCAGTGAAATAAAATTTACACTTGTTTTTATTTTATTTGAAGTTTTATTCTTAGATATATAATACTTGAATGAATATTGAATTTATAATATTTTAAAGTGTGTATTTTAATTATTTTTTTTGTGACACGTGGGGATTTTGATACGGTAGATATGATGCGATACATTATTTTTCTTTGGTTTACGCAAAATAAAGTAGGACGTTTGAAAATTCATCAGACACAATACAATATTTTCAATATAAAGATTACTGTACGAATGCTCATCCATATTATTTTCTATGATGATATCGTTAGCGATCGTGTCTGTTAAAACTGGTATAAAAAATCCGTAATGGTGATATGACATTCAATGGTCTAAAGATGGTGTCCGCTCTGAAAGGCCACTGATTACCACTGATGACCACCAAATTAAGGTTTTGCTCGAGAACAACCAGCGTTCTACGCTACGAGAGATTACTTAGATACTAAAAATATGAAAAACAAATCAACATCATAAAATAGCATTTCAATATAAAGTAAATTGCGTTTAAATTGGACAAACATTCAAAGCTACTTTCAGTAAAACCCTACTTCTACCCTTAACAATTTAAAAATGAATAGTTAAATTAAATATATACTTATTGACCTACGTTTTACTAATTACAATTGAGTAATTAATTATTCTATCACTCACCCTCCCCAAAATTAATGGCCAGCCCCTCAAATTAATGATTTTTTTAACGAGACTATGGAACATACATCGACAACCTTTATGGCCTAGTTTTCCATCCGGGGATTTAGGTTCAATTTTTGATGGAACCAAAAAAAACAATAAAAAAAGAGTTCCACCAGAAGGTTTTGAGTTCGATTCCCGATGGTACCCAAAACAAAAATTAGATGAGTATGGTTAGAATTCATTTCAAAATAATACACGTGCTATTCGTGTGCGAATATTGTTGCCCGTCCATGCGCGATAATATTCGCAATACGTGCGATAGCGATCTGTAAATTACTTCCCAACTTCAGTGGTTCTACATATATTTTTTTGTTTGTGTTGCATTAATTAAAAAACATCCAGCGTTTGAAAATAAAACTGATTTTGTAGCAATTTCAAAATTACGCTAAAAAACTACCCAAACAATGTAATTTCCTTTGATTAGGTTTGCCTGCATAATTGGAAAAGATTATCAGCTGGCAATAATCCCGTGAGATTGTTTAACAATGAAGGGTTAAATAATTTAATATATAATATAAAAATAAACATATGTTCATACTCGATTCACGAGAGATTATCTATCTAAACTTCAGTATTAATTATCGTATGTGCCCATAAAGTTATAATCAACTTCTCACCCTCTCTTACTTTCCTCTTCCTGCCTCACACTCATAATCTCTCCATAAAATAGAACCTCCCTCGAACCTTTGTTAAGAGTATTCCCCAATTCCAGGCTGATTTATCACACCCTTGCCGCATGTTACGAGAATATAATATTTATTATCGTACGATTTATTTTTAACTAGCGGTTGTATTCAGTTTTACCCGGGCGTTTGGTGGGATAGATGAAAGTTGGTCTACAACCTAAGTCTTCTGCTTCCTATTTTAGATGCTCATGAATGAGTATCGTAGTTCCTTGATTGTCTGGAAGTGAGCCTATGATTCACATCTATTCCTATCGGTCCCATGATAAGTCCTGCACTCATTGAAGAGAACCCGTTATCTCTTTTATTTGGTATATCAACCTTGTTGGAGATCTTCCTTTTACTCACCTCTTCTCAATACTTCCAATCACAACAGCTTCTCCAAAACTATCTTTATCTCTTAGCGATATGTCCGAAATAAACACAGTTTTAACATATCAAACCCAAAGTTCTGAGGTAGGAAGAGTTTTATATAGTACTATTTTTGTATTACTGAATAGCCTTGTAAAATTACGGGCAAATAAACTACAGAAATAAATCAATTCTAATCGTAATATTATCTAAGAGTAAGCTAGGTCGTAAGTGAATCCACCAGGAATCGAATCTGGGACCCCTGTTTGCTTAGCGTTATGCCAACTGTTGTTAGACCATGGCCGTTGACTGGAGTCAAACTGAAAGAAGTATAAATCATTTTATATTATTTTCTTTATTTATTTATGCTTTTCAATGGTTACAATGAAATATGCCTAATGCATGGGGGATGTACGGCAGAATATGGAACGAAGTGATGAAAGATGAAAGTGAACTTAATGTTAATGTGTTGAGAAAGATGAAATGCACCATCTTGAGATGGTTTGGGCATGTACGAGTATAACGAATAAATGGAGAATGTAGGTTTCCCTAAATAAAATAAAAAATAAGGAACGTATTTATTATACTTTTGTTGTATACAGTACAACCTGGAGGGCTTATTTCCATGTAGTAATATTTTCCGATCAATCAGAAAGATGTTTAAGAGGCCTTAATTGAATCGAGACTGGAATCCTTTTTAAAAAGGTTGGGAGACAAGCGTCTTACCAACTAGGCCAAATATATCATAATAATAAAAATCATATTAAAACAGAGGATCAATTTAAACTCATCATAGTTACATCACACTAAAATTTGCGCTGGTGCGCTAAACCGGAGAAACAATTCGCAATAATTAAATTATATATTCGCAAACGTGACTTACAAAAATGTTAAATATTTATATAGATTAAATATGTATAATAATACTGACAAATAGTACGAGTATTTTTATTTAAGTGAAAATTTAAAAAAAAATACAATTTAAAATAATATTCCTTTTAAATTGACCGGCCAAGTTTGCCAATATGTTACTACCGGAGCGGAGCGATCTCCAATACGCACCGGACGGAACCGCAAATTCATATAGGGCAGACAGTGTACAGTAAACCGTGAGACAGCGATATTTCATATTCGTTCAGCGTCTCAAGGTGCGTTGGTACTCAGCGCACCTCTGGACCGGCCGCCGCTACGTAAGAATAAACATTTAAATCAGAAACACTTAATTTACAATGGGTTGTAGGCACAAAGAAGCACTCGTAACTCTACTAAATTGAAGGAAAAAGGAACTGCACATGAAATACGTTTCCATTGCATAATTTTCTTATCAATATGATTTATTGAGTAATTAAAACATAAATGTTTTGAAACGAGATGAAAACCATATGTGATGTGTTGAAGTGTATTGATGAGATTACGAAAATAGGTATATATCAAATATTTTGTTTGAAAGCGGTAATAACTAGAGCGGAATTCAATAAAATCCTTGTGAAACTCAATGGGTATCAAAATTCCACCCGATTAATTTGTAGGAATTGTTTAATATCTGAAGAAATCGAAAATATTTCTAAATTTCAAGGATTAACTTGAAAAACGAACTGAAAATACCTGAAAAAATATTGGCTGGTCTGAAAAACTTTTTTTTTCTTCTTCAGCATTTTGGTTCTAAGTAAATAAATGACTAGTTGGAGATTATATACATAAATATCATCACGCCCTTTAACACGGAGATAAAACTACATTTATACATATCGTCACACAAGTTTTCTGTCGGGGTAGGCAGATAGGACAATGCGTCAGACATTATTGATAGTTTGTCTTCCTTTAGTAAATTTTCTGCGCTTTTCTTAACAAAAACATACGCAGATGCGGAAAAGTTTCTTATCTAATGACCACAGCCCCCTCCTTCCTAGCTTTACTCTCACTTGTTTTTTTTATATTTTTTACAAACACATACACACCATCACGCCGTTTCCCTGTTGAGGTAGGCAGAGAGGACAGAGCGCTAGCTTTTTCTATCTCGGCACACATATTTCGACTCTTTCAAATCGCTACATCTTCTTATTCAACTCCAATGATTTCACTGATTTTTTTACGTTTCCCTATTTCAGAATATCATTCACTTGATTCAACCATATTGTCTTTGACCTTCCTGAACCTTTTTTTCTTCCACTCAAATTTGCATATTATATTTTTTTGTAAATCTTTCTTCATTCATTCGTTATACATGCCCAAACCATCTCAACGTACTCTACTTCGTCTTACTTAAAAATTAATTCTTGATCTTTCTCTACTGTGATTTCCACTCAAATTTGCGTTATATATTTGTTTTGTAAATATTTCTTCATTCATTCGTTTTAGATACCCAAACCATTTCATAGTGCCTTTCTTCATTTCACTTAACACTTCAGCTCTAAGTTCACATCATCCCTAATCACTTCATTCCGTAATTTGTCATCTCATTTACGCACAGTGTACGCATTTCTACATAATTTAATCTGCTATTTTTCGTATTTTACTACGACCACGTATAACATAATATACGTTTTTAATATATAATAATAATAATATTTAAAGTACATTTTATATAGAGCCGTTTAAAGAAAAAACTCAGTAATAATGATACGACACTCGAAGATGGTGTCCATTTTGAAAAGTCGATTAACACTGACGAAGCTTTTTTTTAAACAAGCTTCTAGTCTGCTTTTCAATTAAGACTTCTTTAACATCTTCGATCCGTCTTAGGAGCATGTAATGCGTATCCCATGTTCGGTCCATCTTAATTTCGCCACTACAACTATATCCTCTGAAGGTTGACCGTTTACAGGACTGAGACATTTGTCTCACTTCAGTGGTTCCGAAGGATTCGACAAAGAAAACGTTAGCGGAGCAAGTAAGCGAAAATCGAAAATGTTAATGTTATTTTAGATCACACGGTATCCTTTTCAAAGAATTTCGATAATTAAATATTGAACACTTTGTTTAACTTCTGTAGATTTTTTTTGAAATATGATATTCAACAATTTTGATATATATTATTTGATAAAAACGTTGCTAACGAATAAAATTGAATATAAAACTTCAATAAATTTATTTGAATGTCTACATTAAGGATAAAAAGTCAACTTTCAAGTAAATTTATGAATATACTCGTATTTATGAAGAAATATAGTGAAATAAAATATCAAAAGATACAGAGGGAAAAAGTAAATTGGTGTTTTTTTTTTACAAATTTAAATGCTGTGATTTATCTAAAAGTATAAGGCTTTTTATACAGGCTGGCCCAGAACAAAGTTAATTAAAAAAAAACTTAATTAAACAATGGTTTGTCATGTTGATTACTACAAACATGTAACAAAAAACCTAACAGTTTACTTTTTGAAAATTATGTCGTCGAGATGATCACCATCATATCGACGACATTCGTCTAATCTGGCTCATTTTTTTTGTAACACGTGCCTCTGTACGTTTTTCGAGGTCTTGCCTTGATGAATATTTTGTTTCAATTGCAACGTAGTCATTGGATTATCACTAGTTAACAAGGTTTTTGTAACAAGAGTGAAAACGGTCATTTTAGGTCAATTTTTGTGTGTTGATAACGAATATGAAAATGTTCCATCACGTACCTTTTAAGAGAAAAACTTGAAATTAGTTTTTGACTGAAACTGAAACTTTTGAAAGTTGAAAAGATCGAAAAAATTAAGTGTTGAAGAACTAGAAGCTTGGAAAGCCTTTGTAAGAGTTGTTGGTGGTTTCCTAGGTAATAATGAAGCTGACAATTACGAACAGTTTGTACAAGAGCTCTTACAGTTACCAGAAGCTAGGATGTCGAATGTCACTGAAAATACACTTCCTGCATTCCCAGAGAAATTAGGAGCTCTAAATGATAAACAAGGGGAAAGATTCCATCAGGATATTCCCAGAATGGAACAACGATATCAAGGAAGGTGGGATTTTAATATGATGGGGGAGTATTGTTGGTTTTTTTTTAGAGAAGGTGACACAAAGTACAAGAGGAAAAAATAGCTGTAAGTATTTCATATTTTAACAAAAAAAATCCTAGTAATCTGTATGTGTCTGTTTACTGTAATGTAGGGGCGTATAAGTTATCTAATTTGAGTTTTCATTCAATTTAATATACAATCTCAAAAAAAAAATTGTTGATTCAATCAAATTTATAAAAAAGGCTATTTTTTAACAAAAAATTGGTATATAAGGTAAATTTTTCTTATAGTAATTATTTTTTATTCTGCTTTTTTGTATTTTCCTATGCAAAAACATTGTATTTTGTGTCTTAATTTAGTATTTCAGGAATTTATTTATTTTCATTGTCGTAATTACGATTTTTGAAATGCGCAAAAACGTATTTATTTTATTAAAATACTCCCTTCTGTTGCACAAAAATGTTACGTTTTACAAACTTTTTGCTGCGATTTTCGTAATTGGCAGGGTCGATAAATATCGAGAGGGGATAAATCAGTATTTTGTGGTGGTCACACAATGTTTTACAGGGAATATATCTTAAACCATTTCAAAACTGTTATTAGTGGCTTCATCCTGTTCAAATCACATCCTCAAAATGTATCCCAGGAATTCTTGAACTTTTATCAGTTAAAAACTCTCTCAGCAAATGTAAAACTCCAAATAAACTGTTAATGCATGACTTCGTGCGTTCTCAAAATATAAAAACCGGTGATTCAGTTACTCGTACAAAATGGAGTGGTCTTTAGTGTTGTATTATAGTTTTGGGTTTTAATCGCTCCATTAGTGGCAATTTTGCTTATTGACGAAGCCATTCATATGGAAATGTGTTTCGTCTGAAAAGAGTATCTTAAATCCAGAGAACTGATTAAACATTTTAGTCGCAAAATCCAATCTTGTAACAAAGTCTGATTCATTTAAATCCGTAAAATTTTATATGCACTGAGTTTTAATCAAGCGATAAAATTCGCCTAAGGTCGTACGCGACATCGCTAATGTTGACGAAATTAAAGTACACTTTATTCTGAACCACTTTTTTTATTTTGTGGTTTATTAGAGTAACAGCATTATTTAGATTATATATAACTTAATCTAGATCGGCGAAGTTTTCATATATAATAACATGTAAAAATCACTCTTAGACAAGAAGCAATAAAAAATTATTATAGATCAATATACAAATAAAAAATATCTGAGATAGAATAAAAGTCAAAGCAAAAATAAAACGAAACACTTAAGAGTAACCAAGGTGTGTCAGTGTCACTCGCTCTAATCAAATAACACTTAAGAGTAACCAAGGTGTGTCAGTGTCACTCGCTCTAATCAAATAAACCAATGTTTAGCAAAATACTAATTCCGCCAAGTGTCGACCCTGTGACGCCTGCTTACATAGCTTGATTGCTAATAATCACTAAGGTTGCTGATAAAAACTGATATTTAAAAAAATCCCCTTAATTCAGATGCAGAATGGTATAAGGTGAAGTCTAGAAGTGAATCCGTACAGTTATCAAACCTTGGATGTCCGCTTTCTTAATGTGAATGCTAACTTTTAGAATCCGTACAGTTATCAAACCTTGGATGTCCGCTTTCTTAATGTGAATGCTAACTTTTAGAATCCGTATAGATATCGAACCTTGGATGTCCGCTTTCTTAATGTGAATGCTAACTTTTAGAATACGAACACCAGCATAAAAGAAACTTTCCATAAATAATATATTTTACTCCATTTTCTTTTTTTTTTATTCAAAACACTTCACATTGTATTTACAAGATAAATGATTCCTACAAAAGGGAAAATTAAACTTTGAAACAAAGAGTTGTAAATTGTTTGTATTTTTTCGAGTATCTCGCTTTGTTTTGAGTTGAACATTATTATGTTTTCAAAAGATTATTTCTTTTTTAATGTTTTTGTTTTTCATAAAGTTTTCAAAAGAATCAAATAAAAATTAAACCGAAATTTAAAATTTTATTTTATGAAAAAATTGTCATAAATTCGAGGAAATGTTTTTCTTCTTCAGTTTATTGAAATACTTGTACTTTGCATCCCGATCTCGTATTTCAACGAGATCAACTACATTTGCGTTGAGTCTCGGTACCAAGCTTTCACATGATACCTCTTCCAAGTTTTCACATGATACCTCTTCCAAGTTTTCACATGATACCTCTTCCAAAAAAGGACATGTTAATAAATTCCTTACATATATTTTACGAGTAAAGAGTGACAAAAAAGCACTAAGTAAATCTGTCTATTTCATTATGAACATAAAAGAAGCAACATTGAAACCATGTAATCATGTTTATCAATATACTATATATTGCTTCTTCTACTTCTCAGTGTCATGTCAGGTCCCCCCAACGTTGAATATCACTTGAGAGTAGATATCTTTGTCCTCGGCAGCCCGAAAAAGATCTCCAACGCCCCTTATGCCAGTCCAATCATGTACGAGTATATTGCGGAACCAGGAGATTTGTCTCCTGCCAACACCTCTTCGGCCTTCTATTTTGCCTTGGATGATCAGGTGCAGTCATTTGTACTTTGCTACTCTAAGTACATGCCCCAAGTAGGAGACCTTTCGGATTTGAATATTAGTCAGCAACTCTCTATCAACTTTGGCTCTTTGAAGAACCCTTGTGTTGCTGACCATATCCGTCCAGGGTATCCGTAGCATTCTCCGGTGCATCCACATTTCGAATGCTTCCAGTCGGTTCATACTACTTACTTTGAGGGTCCATGATTGTACTCCATGCAATAACACTGACCAAACGTAGCATTTGATTAACCGTTATCGAAGTTTCAAGTTTACATTATCATCGCAGAATACACTTCTCATTTTATTAAAAGTTGCACGAGATGATTCAATTCTGCACTTGACTTCGGTTTCTGGGTCGAGGTCTTCCACTAGGATACTTCCGAGGTATTTAAATTTTTTCACTTTCTCTATATCAGCACCGTTCAATGTAAGACGTGCTCCTTTGCTGTTCTATATCTTGCTGCTACAGTTAATATATATTGACGACCTCCCGTGGCTTAGTTGGTCTCCCAACCCCGAGGTTACGGGTTAAAATCCCGCTAGAACCCCGATTTTATTAAAAAGTATTCCAGTCTGGTTTTCCCATAAGACCTCTTTAACAACTTTCTGATTGGTTGGAAGAGATTGCTACGTGGCAACAATCCCACCAGATTGTATTGTAAACCGTGAAAGTGCAATACAATTTAGGGGCAATCAGCCTGTTGTCCATTTGTTGCCAAGTCTTCCAGATTGGTCAACGGGAGGTGAGACGAAACGTCACAAAGAAGGGCTAGGACGTTTTACGTTCAAAGTTGTTTCATTTATCTATTTTGTTCTTATAATGACGACCTCAGTGGCCTAGTTGGTAAGTTACCTGACTTCCAGCCTGAAGATTACGGGCTCGATTCCCTTTGGAACTCATTTTTTTAAAAGATTCAAGTCTGGTTTTCACTTAAGGCATGTTGCACATCTTTCTGGTAGTTTGAAAGGTATTGCCACATGGCAATAAGCCCGCTAGGTTGTACTGTATACATCGAAAGCGTAAAACAATAGTATAATAAAATGTTTCTTCACATGTGGGCTTATCTTCACATGTGGGCTAATCTTCACATGTGGGCTTATCTTCACATGTGTGCTTATCTGTTTGAATTCGTATCTCTTCTTTAATCCTCTATATGTTAAATATTATCAGAAATTGAAACACTGTTGAATCCACTTGAAAATAAATAATTAACCCAAGTTGTTTCATATCAAATGCGACTCATCTTCAAGTGAATTAAACAGTATTTCAATTTATGGTGATATTTGAATAAACAGGGATTTCCAGTGTCAACGTTTAAACTCGAGAAATATTATCTATATTAAAACATACCTCATCACTGTCCATTGACCCGGAGATTGCGGGTTTGATTCCCTTTTGTACACACATTTTTAAAAAGAATATCTAACAGTTTGGTTTAATTGAAGAATTTTTCTTTCTAGTTGGTTAAGAAAAAGCTAAGTTGTATACAACGAAAAAAATACAATATACTGTATATAATGCTGTGTACAACGAAAAAGCATAATACAACATACTGTATACAACAAAAGCGTAATACAATACAACAATCGATGGAGTACAACGTGATCTCTAACAGGATTATTTTTCTAGACATACATATCTACACATCATGCCATTTTCCTGTCGGGGTAGGCAGATACGAAGAAACTCCTGTCTTTCGTATATTGACATAGATCCTTCGCCTCTTTCATACGAGTATCTATTATACCGGACAGGGTACAAAGAACGGTAAATAGGTGCGATGGTTGCTGCGGAATGCTCGAAGAATTCAATTGCGAATTCCAAAAGGGCGTAGATCGATGAGAAGGTAACGATGGTGAAGAGATTCATCTTATGGCAGGTTGTAGCAGGTCTCAAGTAAAAACACAGGAGGTAGATTGTACTATACTGAGAATATATTTTAAAATTAAAATGGATCCCTCTTATGAACGGTTAGTCGGTCATATCAAGCGCTCACACCTCGCGAAATGCAACAATTTTCGGTAGTTTTGCCCATCGCTTAAACCGACCGATCAGCGATTTAGTCACGACACCCGTCCATAAGTCCACATTTCTTCTGCGGTCGCGACAACGATCGGACCCAAAGAAACATAAATATTTACATAGAAACCAAACAAATATTGAATTATAACAAGAATCTATGCACATACAAATCAAAATATATCAATAATTTACACTTCAAATTACTAATATTATTCACACATAAACTCCTACTTTTTATTTCTTTGACTTTTTATATTTCCTTCTAAAAAACATTTTTCCATTATTATTAAAACTTTAATTATTTTTTGAAATAATATTTTCAGTGAAATAACTCACGAAAAACACGTGAACATTCAATTTCCTTCTTCGTAAATGTCTATCACTTCAATCCGTCTTCTTTTTTTCCCCTCGCTGTCAATTACGATTCCCTCCCTGACACATAATCTCCCATCCTATGACGCACGCCTCTTACTGCCGCAGTGCTGGGCAGGTGTGCCAATGTTAAATAAAATACCCATATTATCGCCATTTCGCTATGAGAATATCATTTATTAATATTATATTATATATAAAGATACTTCAAGTGAAAACCAGATTGGTATCTTTTAAAAAAAATGAGCACAAACGGGAATAGAAATGGGCTCCAGCCCGGGAGTTGCGATTTCGACAAGTGTTCTACCAACTAGGCCACTGAGGATTATTTATAAGAATTAAAAAAAAACAATTAATAATAAGGTTTACGAGATGAATGCTATATTTATGTTACATACATCACGCCATTTAAAAAAAAGGGAAACCCCCTGAAGAAATCAAACGATCTTTAGATGATGTTTACGAAGAATCTTCTCTGTAAACATCATCAAAACCAAGCATGACCAGCCCGCGGTTCGCGGGTCGCATGTGGTCATCCACATAACATCTTAAAAACTAAACCACGGTTCAATAACTTATCCTCAGAAGCCGCATATGCTGCGTTTAACACGCTGAAAACGATTTGTTATGGTGGGCTTTGCAAATATCCAAAAACGTCGAATTATCTGCTCGAAATTAACATATATTGCACAGTTAAACTTGATTTTTGGTGAACGAAATATAATGCACAGTTAAATAAGAATTTGGAAAATTTATTGTAAATATGTGATTTCTTAAAAAAATCCAATCACTGTGAAAACACATATTTCTTACTATTCGTATTAATCATTGTTTATATTTATTTACAAAATAGGAGCTGAAGGGTTATGTTTTCATAGTTTAACTAATTCGGTTAAAATAACTACGCAAATTTGGTTCAATATGTTATTTGATACTTTATTGGAATATCACAAATTGATTCTGTCAATAATTTATACAAAATTATTCCAAATATTTCTCATAAAATAATGTTTCATTTCCAAGGGCATTTAGTGATTTGGGGAATCAATATTATTTTGCTCCAACAGAACTATTTGATATTCAAAACGGGTTTAGACTTGGAAAAAACAAACAAGATTACATTACGACAAAAATAATAAACATTCCAGCTGAATATTTTGTACGTGCTTCGAATATTGCATTATATTACAAACTTTGCGGTAAACTTAATCTTGGAAACTATGGAATAACTAACTAGATTCAATTGAGTTTAGTGGATCAAATATACGAGGACGTTTTCATTTCAGGTTTTGATGGAGTTTTCAGTTTTTCAAGGAGATATAAACTATTCATTCATTCATGAAGATATCAAGTGTTCATTGATTTAGGTTTTTATGTGTTCTCGGGGAGATATCAACTGTTCATTGGTTAAGGATTTTATTGTATTTGCAGGTATTCAGGGATATATTAAACGTTCAAGGGTTCAGGTTTTTATTGTATTTCAGTATTTCAGGTAAATATAAGTTTTTATGTTTTTTTAGTTATTTAGGAATACAGTGAAACCCCGTTTTTACGTTTTTGAAGGGACTGATAATAGAAACGTAATTAGAGGGAAAACGTAGATTCGGGGCTAGAGAAAAAAATTAAAAATTAAAAATTATTTTTTATTTAGATAATCACCCAAATCGGTTTGGTACATTTTTTTGTGCTGGTTTACAGCTCTTTCGATCTTATAAATCGATAAGAAAGTTTCGTCTTGTACGTTTTCAATGCTAGTAAAGTAGATTTTAAGGCCCTCAATATGCCTCATAGCATCTTCTTTTGTTGGAATTGGATGGATTAAGTTTACCTCTCCTTCACCAGATAATTCGTCAGATAAGTTTTCGTGGATGTAACTGTCCACTATACCATCGATATCCATAACTTCAGATGTCATCACAATTAGAGTAGAAACATCCATCTGCTTCCAATCTTCAGCGTTCTCCAAATCAACACTTCGAGATTCCCCGCAAACTGATCTATACACCACAGAGTGCCTCTTCTTGAAACGATCTATTCAGCCATTTGATGCGGTAAATCCTTCGATATTTAATCGAGACGCAATATGTAGGGCCTTATCTTGAATTAATGGACCGTTGACTGGCATATTGCTGGAACGCGAGCTGACAACCATTCTTTAAGGATTTCTTCCATTTCATCGTATTTTGAAGGTCGTATGTACGAGGGTCATCTAGAAAGTAAGGTTACAAGGGCTCCTGAGGCCGGGGGAAATTTTTTGTTTCGAAGTTGTCGTACCTGGCGTGTAGGGGGGATTCCAACGGTCAGTTTGTTTGATCCCACGTGTTTGTCGGCCATTTTTTTCAGTCACAGTAAATTTTTCCGATGGAGAGGTCGTCGCGCTCTCCCGCCACGTCCCGTCCGTGCGAGATCCGCGCGGTCATCCGTTTTTGACTTTGCAGAACAATACCGCCGCGAATATCCATCGGAAGCTCATGGAAGTTTATGGTAGTGATGTGATGAGTCGACAACGTGTCACGGAGGGGGTTAGGTTGTTCAGAGAAGGCCGTACTGATACTCACGACGAGGCAAGGCAGTGATTTCTGACGAATTTGAGCAAAAAATTGAAGAACAAGTGCGAAATGACCGCCGTGTGACGCTTGAAGACCTTCACGAAGAATTTCCTGATATTTCTCAGTCTCCTTGGTGATATTGTGTCAAAAAAACGTGGTTACAAGAAGTTGTGTGCGAGATGGATGCCCAGAATGCTCACACCGGAGCACGGTCAAAATCGCGTGACCGCCGCGCGTGAATTTTTGGATCGTTTTGCACATAAGGGAGAAGCTTTTCTGGACTCTGTCGTGACGAGAGATGAGACGTGGGTGTGTCACTACACTCCAGTGGCTGAAAGAGCTGGCAGCGGAGGTCTATGACACTGGCATACAAAAGCTGATGCCCCAACTACAGAAATGTCTCGATCTCGACAGCGATTACGGTGAAAAATAGTTTTACATATTTGTGAAGTATCCTGTGAATTTCAATTAAATACAGGCATTTTTCGATCCTACATAAATTTTGTAACCTTACTTTCTAGATGCCCCTTGTACATGTGAGGAGGAAATAAGCGTCTAACGCGTGCGGGTATTGTTACCAAACAAACTAATTTACTAGACTTGGATAATTTTTTCGCGTACCATCAGGAATTGAACCCAATATCCCTTATGTGGAAGTCAAAACTAAGCCATGGAAGGTATCGTCGATTGGAATAAACAATCATTATATTATGTTAAATTATTCTTCTTTGAAATACGCAGAAGAAAATTTTGAGTCATTTGATTGACTTTACCTAAAATTTTCAAGAATTGTTCGTAGTTTTTATGGATTTAATTAAAAAAAGAATACGTGATAAATTGTGCCATCCGCTTTGATTTGGAATGGTTTAGGGGAAATAGAGTAATTACCACAAACTATACATCTAAATAGCTCAATTCAGAGGTTAACTCTCTCCATTAATTCTCTATCAAAAGGCTTTAAGGTGCTTCCGTTACGGTAGCGAATTGTTACGTCTACGGAAACGTCAAACGATTTGTGACAGAATAGCTACGTCTACTATAAGGACGTTGATATATTTAATGAATTGAGTCGGTTGCACAGACGTTTTTATTACTTTCACTGAACAATTACGACTTTCAATTGTTTAAGTAAGAGTTTAATTGAAAATTATGACTTTCGATAGTGTAAGTCAGAGTTTAATTGAAAAGTTATGACTTTCGATAGTGTAAGTAAGAGTTAAAATTGAATAATTATGACTTTCAATACTATGTATGACTAACACTTTAATTGAAAAATGATGACTTTTGATATTGTAAATAAGAGTCATTGAAAAAATTCGACTTTCGATAGTCTAAGTAAGACGGTTGGTTTCTAATATTATAAATGTCAAGGAAGCATGGAGGCTACTTTTATAGCATTTGTCTGTAATTCAAAATATACGAGTATGAACAAGAATTTATTGATGTTAAGAAAAACTAAAAGGTATTATTTATTTCTGTACATTTGGTCACAAATATAGAGAAATTAGTCATGCTTTTTAGTTTACAAAAAAAAATTAAAATCATTTTTATTATTAGCATTATTTATATTACCCAGGGTTTATATAATTTAGAAACATTTTAGATACATTAAGTAATATTAGTAATAAATAACCATGAACTGCGAAAAATTCACACGTCATTAAAAATTATACGTTTTATGATTAAATAAAATTGTTTTTCTCTAAACTGACGTTTTAATTTTCATTATACTGACTTCTAATGTATTGTATGATTTGCATGTATCTTTAAATAGGCCAAGATCCACTATGAATTAATATACTACGAGTACTATGAATTAATACTCGTAATTACGAACATTATATTTTATGTGTAAAAAAAATGAAAATCCAATTATCGTATACCCCATCCCTAGCTAATGCAGACTAACGTAGTGACTTTTGACGAACGTCGCCAAATATTATTTGATTTTAACAAACTGACATATTTTTGCTATTTTGTAACAAGATGTATTAATTTGTCATTATTGTTAGTTTTATGTAATGTATTTACCTAAATAACTTGCTTTTTATTCGAATCGAGGTTTATATTAAAGTTGATACAATAATTAAAATTAGTGAACGTCGTTACAAGGTTGTATTGGGGCAAATTTGTGAAACTTCACAGGGACCATGTTACATTTTCTTTAGTAGTCAATATATTACAAGGGTGTAAGCTGAAAAACATATAGTTTCCTCACGGCTGGGCTCGCCCTATGTTGGTGGGTGTATCTGGGTGTATCTTTACACTCTACAGGGAGGTCTCCACAAAAATAGGTATAAAACTAAATATTAACTGAGATAAAAAATTAAATATGAACTACTGTTTTTTTGCCAAAAAATACTTGGGATTTTTCGCACATTTTATGCAAAATTTGCTGGGATTAAAGTTCACTTCGAAAATTTAGACTATAAAGACCAGATAAAGATCAACGATATACTCTTTTGAGATGTGATTCTTAAGACGATTGCATAAAAAAATATTACCAAAATAAACAAGTCCATGAAGTGTTTCATGGACTTGTTTATTTTGATAATATTTTGAATCTGTCAATAATAGTGGGCTAGAATCTCAAGATACAGCGCCCTTGAGGAGAGTCTAAAAGGCACCATATAAATCTGTCAATAATAATTTTAGTAATATTTTTAATAATTTTGGTAATATTTTTAATCTGTCAATAATTATGGTAATATTTTTAATCTGTCAAAAATGTTGCTAATATTTTTAATCTGTGAATAATTTTGGTAATATTTTTAATCTGTCAATAATTTTGGTAATATTTTTGATCTATCAATAATTTTGGTAATATTTTTAATCTCTTAATAATTTTGGTATTATATTTTTAATCTGTCAATAATTTTGGTAATATTTTTAATCTGTCAATAATTTTGATAATATTTTCAATCTGTCAGTAGTTTTGGTAATATTTTTAATCTGTCAATAATTTTGGTAATATTTTTAATCTGTCAATAATTTTGGTAAATTATTTATTTTGTCAATAATTTTGGTAATATTTTTATACTGTCAATAATTTTGGTAATATTTTCAATCTGTCAGTAATTTTAGTAATATTTTTAATATGTCAATAATTTTGGTAATATTTTTAATCTGTGAATAATTTTGGTAATATTTTCAATCTGTCAATAATTTTAGTAATATAGTATTTTTAATCTGTCAATTATTAGAGCGCCCTTGAGGATTACCTACTATCTAAAATATACCATATAAATTGCCCTTTTCAATATTATTTTCAATATTGCAAAGATAAATTAACGCCTTTCTTTTTGTTATTTCAGCACTGCGAGGAGGCAGCAGTGATCAGCCAGAAAGTATTGGATATGGAAGCGTCGGAGCCGTGCAGGAAGTCTTCCTCAAGCAGCGACTCCACCGGCAGACCTCCCCTCACCAAAAAAGGCAGCAGTGGCTCTGTCCAGACTTCACAACCTCCTTCATCAACCACTGTCAGGTACGAAAGCGTTTTTTCAATATTTTGATATACATATACGAGTATCACTCACTTAAAGCGATTAATAGGTACAAGAAAAAAACACGTAACTTGAAAAACGTGTATAATGAATAGATTTTAATTTGGAGGATATAGGAAATGGTTCCAAACATAAAAGTTATCTAAAAATAGTAAAAAAAAACGTACATGGGCAGCGTAGATGATTCACACGCAACGTGCATTATTTAGTCTGACAATTTTTTTGAAAAAAAAAGCTGAAAGTTATCTATTTACTAATCCAGAGCCTTCTAGAGAGCTGGAAAATTATGAGCTAGATTAAGTTGTTTCGTTATCCGATTAAAATAAATAATCTACATATGTACATAGGTAGGCCTTCTAATTGAAAACAAAAATAATAATATGATAAATATATACATACCATTTTGCCATTTCTCTGTCGGGGTAGGCAGAGAAAACAGAGTGCAAGATTTCTTATTCAATATTTTTATCTTTCAAAATATTATTCATTTGATCCAAACGTACTTTCTTGCCATCTTCTCACAAACGGGACTGCTTCGGATATTGACATATTTCATATCACATTACGAAAAGCGAAAGAAAAATGTCTTCTAAGATTTAGCTCGTTAGAAAGCACTCATCAACGTATTTAAATGACTTTAAATATATGTGTATGTGTATATAAGTGTATGTGTATGTATTTGTGTATATATGTATGCATATATATATATATATATATATATATATATATATATATATATATATATATATATATATATATATATATATATATATAATTTTGACTCCAAATAATATATTTGGAGTCAACTTGGGGATACCTTCATCCAGCAGTTGATCGACCCTGGTTGACAATGATGATGATGATGATATATAATTTTATATAACTCTTTTTTAATGTTAACAATCTTTGTATTTTTTCAATGTAATTGGACTAAGCTTGTACTCGTATTGAGAAAATAAATAAATACAATAAATAAATAAATATACCATACAATTTCATTGATTTATTAGGTGTTAACATAAGGTGTGTCCGTTTTTTTCCAATTTAAAAATGAGCACCAAAAGTAAAACAAAATGGTAAAAGGTTATACGTCACTCTAAAGGAAATTTTCTGCTCAACAATATATTGTGTTTGCTTTTACGTTACATGTATTATTTTATTTGATTACAAGCCTTCAAAATGTAATGTCAAGAAGACTAAAGTGAGCATTTTCGACACTTAATTGAGGCTTTTTAATAACAAGACTTATTATTCTAACCTGCATTACCATAAATTTAAATTATTTTTGAAAGAAAGAAAAACTTATGAATCTGAAGTATGCAGAAAGTACAGTACTCGGCGGTAAGTAATACACATCGGACCATCGTACGACAGAGACGACGATCTACAAAGCCATATGTATTACTTTACGCTGGGTACTGGTAAGTAAGTAGTAAGGTAAGTAATACATAAGTAATACACATCGGGCCATCGTGCGACAGAGGCGACGCTCTATAAAGCCATGTATATTACTTACTGCTGGGTACTGTACTTACGTTTGTTATTATTAGTACAAACATAGAATAAGAAGGCCCCGTTTGGTGCAATGCTGTAGTCAACTTATTGATTCCCTTTTTTTAGATATCTTTGGATCCGGCTTGCCCTCTTTGAGAGGCGCTTGGCACGCATCATAGAGCACCTCGTGCGACATGCGCCGCGCTATTACGAGCGGAGCGCTCTAGTGGCGGACCCTGACTGCGGTTCCATCCTGGCCTCGCTGCTAGTGGGGCCCTGCGCCCTAGAGTACACCAAGGCGCGACCCCCGGACCGGTACTGGCCTGACCCACCTGCTGGAGAACTGGTATGTCAATCACTATGTAAACGACCTCTGTGGCGTAGTTGGTAAGATGGTTGACTTTCAGTCGAGAGTTTCAGGTGTGTTTTAGACGTGTGCGAGTTTTGTTACCTCTTTAAGTGCGAGTAGTGATACCAACTACGAGTTCCGTGCTTATTCCACTGATTCTAAGCCCGGATACTGATTAATAGGGTCGGTAATAATATTATCTCCCCGTCATGTTTTTCAATATGTCCATATTACCAGTTCGGACATGTGAAAGTAGGTATGCCATACCACGAGTTTCATGCCAATTCCTTCTTCTTCTTCTTCCGCTGGTTTTAAACCCAAATACTTGATTGTGATTGGGTCGAAAACATTATTGTCTCCCCATCATGCTTTTTAATATATCTGTATTACTAGTTCGTATATTTGAAAGTATACCATACGAATATATAAAAAAACCCTACATAGTAACACAACATAATAGTGAACGAAAATGTTATTAAATACATCAGTGGTTCCTAACGGGGTCGGTACCACCCACCGGTGGGCGTTTAAGAGATCTAAGAAGACATTTTTGGTCCAAAACAAAGATTTAGGGGGCATTGAGGACCAATTGCTGTCCCCCCTGGGCATAATATAAGCTTTGTTGATTGAGCCGGAACATACACCCACACGCTGTGGTGCTCCGTGTGGTGCACTGCGCATGCTGCAACTCGTTCATGTACTAGTCAAAAAGGTATTAGGAACAAAGCTATAATGTACCAATACCTACTTTTAACTGATTTAACTGACTGATCTTGCTTAACTCATCCAATGCTGAGAACACGCCTGGTGTGTCCATATGAACATCTGCTTCATGCTCAGAACACGCGCGGCGTGTCCATGCCTAAATATTGTCGTATTCTAAAAATAATATCGTAGCACTGTTAATATTGTTAGTGTATTACATAAGCATACGATATTCGTTCATTACTTCGAATTCTCAATGGACAAAATAAAAATAACATTAAAATAAACACATTTGGAAAAGGCCAAAAATAAAATTTATTTGAGAATATTCTTTACATGTGTAAACCCACCATTACAGCATGGCCTTACCACTGATACCACTGTATGGTAAAGTGAGGATGCGTCGACTTCCCGTGTCGAGTTATGGGTACCTACTCACACATGTTTAAAATAAGGCATAATTTTAATAATTTTTCATCGATTTTTATTATTCAAATATATTAAAATACATTTAGAACTATTTGTTGAAACATGTGTTCAATGATTTTTAGTATTAATCAAACTTAAGCAATACTCGCAAGAACGCGCTGAAAAGTTGATAGAATTGTCAACAAATGAAGAGTTAAAATTTAAATAAAAAAATGGATATCAAGAATTTTGGCTTCAACGGCAAATTCCAGTATTATAACTGGCTTTATGGGCTGCATCAAATAAGTTTTTCGTTGCATTCCCATCAACATATTTAGCCGAAAGAGGATTTAGCGTAGTCAGCAATTTACTAACAAAGAAAAGAAACAGACTGTCAATAGTGGAACGTGGAGATTTAAGATTGCTGATGACAAATATGGCACCAAATATTGAAAAAATTGTACCATTACACCAAGCTCAGCCCTCCGGCTAATAATATAATTTTTTTTTTAATAATATATATATTTGTCAATCAAACTTTGAGCAATAACATACACCAATATGTTAATATCTTTCAATAAAGTAATTTGAAAAATCTGTCCTTATTTTTCAATATATAATATAATACACTTCGCCTAAGAGGGGCGCCATCGAATCACTGTTTGAAAAAGTGGACTATGACCCAAAAAAGTTGGAAAACTATTGGTTACATTATTGATTTCAAGAACGGTGTTTTTTTTTCTGAAAAGGGGGCGGTGAGTTTTTTTTTTGAAAAGGGGGCGGTAGGCCAAAAAAGGTTGGAAGCCTATGCACAACATCA
The DNA here is from genome assembly GCA_949825065.1 of Odontocerum albicorne. Taxonomy (NCBI): domain Eukaryota; kingdom Metazoa; phylum Arthropoda; class Insecta; order Trichoptera; family Odontoceridae; genus Odontocerum; species Odontocerum albicorne. Next base: position 10,905,048 of record OX463858.1, read on the forward strand.
TAGGTTTTTCAACCTGAGGTGCATGGCCGCGCGATAACGCATTGGTCTTCCGTGCAGAAAATCACCGGCTCGAACCCCGCGCTGTGCTTCTCCCCTCGGATGACACAAGCATTTTTTTCCGTCTAATATTCGGGGGTATAATGACTTCGGTCATATCTATTCTTTCAAAAAAAGAGAAGAAAAATATGCCGGTGTACTCCGATCGTCTCACTTCCGTGTGCCATCGGATCTAGTACAAAGGTGTAGCCGGTGAGTTTGCTGGCGTGTAACGGCACACCTAAAAAAAAAACTCCAAGGCACAGCTTCGCTTTCCGAGTTTGTCAACCTGCGGGTCGTGACCCTCAAAATTTATTTATTGAACATTTCATTATAAGACCTCCTTCACATTCATATGTCTCGTCATGCACAATCTTCTTTTAATCATAATTCTCATTTTATCTTCTTTCAAAATATCTTCCATTTGATCTAGCCACGTTTTCCTCAGTCTACCTCTCTTCAATACTCCTTGCACTTCTGATTTGTATACTCGCTTATTCATTCCTTCACCATTTATTCTCTCCACATGTCCAAACCATCTTAAAGACCCTATCTTCATCTTACTTCAAACGTCTATTTTTATACATGGCTTAATTTAGCTTTTTTTCAAACATTGACACTCCACAAATTTTCCTTAGTGCACGCGTATTCACAACATAAATCTTACTCTCATCCTTCTTCTGCCAAGTCCAAGTTTCACTTCCATACATCAAGGTGGGCACCAACACACTATTATTTATGTATTGTCATTTTTGCTATTGTTGATATTGCACATTGTATACATTTACGTTTTAAACTTAAATCCTAAGGTATATTAATTACACAATAAGTTATGAAAGTAAAAATTTAAGTTCCTGGAATAAAGGATTTAACATTCCTGGAAAAGAATTCTACAAAAGCATTTCATTTTTCAGGTTCAAAGGCATCTTATTAGTGCTGGAACAACCACACCGCCACCGTGCCGTCGACAAATACTTAACTTCAGAAGAAGTCTAAATACTTCCTCAGAAGATGCCATGGCTGGTTCTGGAACAGCAGGTAATTTCAATATTTCAGGTATTACTTTCTTCTCAAGTATTATCATATAAATATCTAACAGTAACATCACTGGCACATTTCAACATCTTTATTTCCATGACTATGATGGTATAAATAAGTTAACACCTTCAGGCGCTGTAATAGCTATAACCATAACAGAGTATTGAAGATGCTGCCTGATAGCTTGTCCAGAGCTGTGCTTTTTAATCAACAGCAGGGGATACAGTGAATCGAATTTATATTAGATAACACTCAGAACTAAATATTTTCATATTTGTTGAGCCGAATGCTTACTTAGTATAGATTAAATGAGAGAATTGTACACATTTGTTGAAATATGTTGTTTTATAGTTAAGGCATTAACGTATCAGTAGTAACGGAAATAAATTGGACAGATTAGAGGGCCTAGAAATTTCTAAATCAGTACATCAATCCAAACATCTGGTGAACAGTTATATCCAAAAAATCTCTCCGCTCTTGGCCGAAATCATCCCATGCCTCCCTCACCCCTCAGCCCCCAACCGTTGAAGCGTGTATATCGGTATCAGTTCGAACAGAATTTAGTTTTATTTGTGCTCCCCTGAAGATGAGGTGAAAACCTTGAAACCGGTAGGGTTATACCGTTACAAAAAAGTGGAATAAACAGTGTTTGATAAAAATAAATTACATTTGTTGAAACTTTGTTTTAAAATATTTAAACTTGATAATTAATCTTTATTCAACTTTTTTATTATTTTAGAATGTCATTTATCATTTCATTCTGTTAGCGTAGTTTCTTGGATAAAATAAGACAATAGACTCATCCCACCTGTAGAAAATTTATAACATAATTTTTTGGGGGCGATACATTTGCCCCAAAACTTTATTTTTTATTGAAATAGTAGTTGAGTGTGTGGTTTGAAATTACAAATTCTTGAATTGCGAAAACCACTAATTGGCGAGTCATGACCCATAGTATTTTATTGATTAAGAGGCTCATCCTTTAAAATGCACAGATGTTTTGATAGAGAGATTGGCATGACCTGACTTAAGAGGGCATGTAATGGAAAGATGTGGTTTTACCTGGATAGAAATGTTTTATAATATCTCTGTATTGCTGATGACATACAGGGTAATGATGATTATATTTATTCAAATATGTTAATTGCTTTCAGTTGGATCCAGTGCAGGGTGTGGAAGCAACACGAGTGTTGTCCACTGTGCTAAGGACTATGTAGAAAGTCTTCACCAAAACAGTAGGGCTACACTACTCTACGGAAAGAACAATGTCCTGGTACATCCAGTAAGTACATTATGTGATGTATATCTTATATAAGTTTCTATGGCTTACCAACAAAGAAAGAAAGACTTTTGACGTACAATAAATCATATTCTTCTTCTTTATGTGCCGTGTCCGGTCCCTCTGACATTGACGATTACTCTTGAGAAAATATCTCTGTCTTTGGTAGCATGGAAAAGCTTGTCAACTGTTTGCATACCTGTCCATTTGCGAATGTTGCGTAACCAAGACAGGAGTCATCTACCAATTCCCTGTTTACCTTCAATTTTGTCCGTCCATCGTGAGATGAATTATCAGAAAAATTTAGTATACAATCATCTTCAATGAATAACATTACAACACATTCTTCTCAGTGTATGCATTTCCTTCGCAAACCAGTTACTTATAATTTTCAATAAAATATTTCTTATTTTAATCCATTGTTGAATTTGTAATTAACAGAAAGATGTCCCAGAACCGATGGCGGGTTATTTGAGTCTCCATCAAATGGCACAGTCTCTTATCATTAAATGGACTCCAAACCAGCTTATGAACGGTTTCGCAGAAAGTGAGACACAGGACAAAAGGTAATTCTTGCAATTTATGTAAATATATAACCTATAATCATGGTCATGGTTAAATAAATCTTCACTTAAAACCATCTATCATTTATTTTTTAATTTGGTTTCAGCTTTAATTTTGTGGAACTCCATATAAGAAAATAAAATGATGAATTATTTAGTTTTTGCACTCATTTCCATTAATCCCCACGACATTTGCTTCTGTATCTTATCTCCAGGCTCTCTTCAAGACAAATCATAATATCAAAGAAGGGCCGGTCTGGAAAATTGCGGGGCTGGGTGTAAAGTTTGGGTGTGGAATCTTATTTGTTTATCCTACCTATATCTACGTAAAAGTGAAAATAGACTAAGTATTGTCCAAACATTTTCACCCATAAAATACTCATTTAAAATGTAATTATTTATTTCACAAAAATATTGTCATAAATGGTTGTACACAATAGATACGTCACAAATATTTTTAATGAATAAGCTCTGTCCCTTGTGGAGTGTACGGATAATTATTTGAGGCAACGCTCCCATAGATTGTTCTATCAACCTATAAGTCGAACCAACATGCCTTTCGAGATGCCGGTAGGTAGAGCAATCACACTGTTTAACCGTGTGTGTGTGTCCTTATAAAAATGTATGTGTCACTCAGCTCCTTCAGGGAAAATCTCTTGAATTTAGTGTAGTACTTGAAATAATTAAATCTTTTTATATTATCTTACAGGCTACATTTTGTCATAGTGTTTTAGTGTAATATAAACATTTTTCTAATATTCTTTATTAGTTTTAAAATATTGAACTGTTTTATATAGTACATGTTTTTTTGCACTTGTTATATTTGGTCCTTGTACAAATTAAGGAAACCTGTAATGTACAAAGAATCTGAAAAAATAAATTAATAAATCACAAATCACTATTTAACAGCACTCAAAAAGCTTAAGTATTTCAATATATATAAATTGTTAGAATTAGGGGCTGCCTATTTGAACTAGGCTGGGATCAAATAATTTAGCTTAACTACTTTTTTTAATTTTTCGGTCATGAGTGTGGGGTGTTGCAAAGCAGTTTAATATTAAATAATTATCAAATTAAATGATTCAATTTAAAATTTACAAATTTAATACATTATCTTTTATTTTATACTTTTTTTAGTTCATTTACTTTAATTAACATATTATTTATTTATCAAATAAGCATGGAGCTAGGTGCGGCTGCATTCTTTGCACCTGTCTCAGGCTGACTCTGTATCAACAAAAAAAGTTGAATCAAAATTTTCATATATAACAAAAAATGTGCAAAACAATGAATCGAGAAACATTAGAAATACATAAAGCCACAAGAAAATGTGCAAAACAATGAAACGAGAAACATTAGAAATTCATAAAGCCACAAGAAAATGTGCAAAACAATGAATCGAGAAACATTAGAAATACATAAAACCACAAGAAAACTAAACGATTATAAATAACTAAAGAAAACAAACGAATTTAGACCTCATTATTTCTTTCCTTTAGGTTAATGGACCACATAAGCATTACTCTCATATCAAACCAATGAAGGGAACCTTGAGATAGGAGGTAGAAACATGTGTAGTGAGGATTAATATAATCAGTGAAATACCAAAGTAATTTATTATTATATATTTTAACATTTATTGATTATAGAAAAAGCAATGAGAGTAAAAAAAAATACACCTATACTTCACTTTACGAAAGAGATACGTTCTTAAAAAGTTGTCCATAAATCGAAATTCCATATATTGAATTGATTTTTTTCTATATAAATACATAATAAATATGCGTGATGTGTTCCACGAAGAAAAATTATTTGAATATTTTAGAAAAGACAAGAGCAGGGATGGCGAACCTATTTCTTCAAGTTCGTCAAAGAATTAGTTAAAAAAATCTTCACGTCTCAGATAAATAATACATAAAATAAAAATTAAAATATATTTTTTATAGTTAAGTTTATTTTAAATATACTAATAAGAAAAGGTACCATATGTATTTAAATTTACAACTTAAGGGAAATTTTTGCTGTTGTTTATCTGATGCCAATTTATTATTTCGTTGTTTATAGTTGGATACTAAATTCACACATGCTGTGGTCAAATCTTGAAATGACCAAGGTGATATCTTGCAAACATACGTTGACCTAAATATTGTCAAAATAGCGGTTACTAATTTTTTCATTCACTTAAATGTACTGGGAATCGAGTTCCATTTACTTAAAATCATATTCTCCAATAATGTAAAGTTACTGCACTCTTCAACATTTCGAAAAATAGTTTCTATATTTCAATTAATTTGAACAAATTACCTCTATACATTTATTTTTTATGAACTTGTAGCTAGTGATAGGTAGCATAAGTAGTGTTATTATAATCAAACTTAAGAATAAAAGATTATTAAGCTTGCCCTGTTAGTGATGTAAAACAGTAGAGATCCTTACCTAATAATGCTTATCGTCTTTGTGCAAGTACAAATTTGTACAGCCATGTGCACGTGCATCAACAAGCTATTAAGTTTTTGCAGAGGGGTTATGAAATCTTGATTCTTTTTTACCTTTTAGAAGCAAGGCTAAAAAGGTTGAGAAACAATGTTCTATAATATACACTTGTTGAGATGTAATATACTTGTTCCAGTGGCCATCCTGTTTCTGGACATATTTTTCTAGTTATCTTTCATTACTGTGTCTAGAACTTCTCCCGTTTTTGTAGAAAATAAATATGAGGACACAGTTACAAAATATGACTAGTAAAAATGATTCTTGGAATGAGTGCTAAAAAGAAAAACAGGAACTAGGGTGGGTCAATTGGGGCACTAGCCCAAGTTGCAATATCTGAAGGGAGCCAAAATTGGATGGCAAAAAAAGAAAAAGAGTTAAAAATCATATTCCTATATTAATTTTGCATTTTGTATATTTATATCAAGGCCTCTGACTTACTAAAACATCATGTGACAGAAGTTTTAGTAAGATAGAAATTATCATAATTCATTCGAGGTCTAGTCTTGGACAAGAGAAATTGTTACAAATGGCTGTGCTCTCTATTGGACATTTAATTTAGAACAAAATCAATTAGTATAAATTTATTGATTTTGCATCCCAGAAGGTTGAAAAATAAAGTCATAAATATTTGACATTTTGAATTTCATTAATTGCTTTATATTGTGGGGTTAAGTGTGAAAAAGTTATCAATTTTAAACAAGAACATACTACAGCAATTTTAGATGTCCTGAAAAGTGTTTCAAAAAATATATCTGTACATTATTTTGCGGGTGTGTTTTCAAATGAGTACCATAGACACTAAAATAATTGTTCCTTATCTGGTCCTAGGATTAGTATATTGCATCTAAAAAAATACTTTGAGGGGGATTAAGTGTGAACTGTTTGAGTTTTATAAATGTTATTGTATGTTAAGAGTTCTGAGAATTGTTAAGACCCCCTTGTAAATAAATATCAATATAAATTAAAATTTATAAAATGTTTTTCTCTACGTAGGTTTAATAATTACAAGTCTCTGTTTTGCTGCAAAAAAGGATTTGAAGTTGTGTTACAGATTGAATACTTTTGTAACATATTTGTGAATATGTAAGTTTGTCATTTTAATGGGTTTCTTTTTGGCAATGTTTTGAAATCGCTTACGCTTTTTAAATTATACTATAATAGTCTGAAACTTCCTTGAGGAAAGGGGTTTTTGTTTGTTAAAACAATTCATTCTGGTTAAGGTTCTTTATTTCCTTGGTATAATTAATTTTATTGTGGCTTTCGGGTTCATCCCCGTGGTACTCAAATAAAAAAACGAAAAACAATTTCATCTGGTAATATTACAATACTTGCATGGGCTAAATGCACGGCGTGCGAGTGTTTTATCAATTCATGTGCGAAGTAGTATTGCCAACGTGAGATGATATACAGGTTCTTCTTTCTTATTCCTCTTGGTCTAGGTCGTATGACCTGTTTGTGACGGTGGACTGTCCTGAGATGATGACGTCCAGCTGTCCTTCCACCTTTTTGGCGGCCTTCCTGGTAGTCTTAATACAGCACGTTCTGTATTTATTCCAGTGGCTCTAAGCCTGAACCACACTCTTTATACGTTAAAGAGACAAAGTTGCTTTGTAACCACGTTCTTCGTGTGTTTGAATCACTCATTTGGATATATTAAACAATACCATACAAATGAATCAATATTTTATCGAAGCATGTGAATTTTAATGTGGGAGACAAACATATTTTAGGTTTAAATGAACCTCAGTAAAACCCTTTTTATTTAAAGAAAATATATATACATAATAATAACAAAAAATTTGCCTCTCAAATGGGAAAAATTGGTGTTTTAAAAAATATAAGAAATACAAAAAAATATATGAAGGCTGGACAATTTATGTGACTAGTTTAATTATTATCAATAAATTCCATATAATATATTTTATTTATTTCACAGGAGAGGTTTATACAAAATAAGCTAACCACAGAACAACTAACACCTGCCAAACTGCTTGACTTATCTTTTTAACTAATATTTGTAACTAATCTAAAAAATTGCCTATAATAATGTATGTATCTACGTAAATAATTAAACTAAATGTATTTTTTAATGAATATTTATTGATTTAACATATACCCTTGATTGACAGAAATATTTTCAATAATCGAGGAAATGTACCAAACGCCATGCTTCAAAAAGACAATTAAAATAAAATAAGTAAATATTTGTTAAGAATAAATTCGAACCCATGACCTTATTCTTACAATATTTTTAACTTATCAATGATAAACCAAAAACAATACATTTTGATTTGATTTATATTTCAGTTCTTTAACTTAGCAATTAAAAGGTGTTACTCTTTGGTCAAGAATGCATCAATATTATACTTAACCTCTGAACAACTTAGATAACCACAGTGTTATTTGGATTTTAGATTCTCCATGAAAAAAAAAATAGGTGTAAAATGAAGGACGATTATTTATACTTGAGAAAATGTAGCATGATCCCTGTGACAGTTAACAAATTTGCCTCAATACAACCTTGTAACGACGTTCAGTAATTTTTATTATTTTATCAACTTTAATGTAAGCCTCGATTCTAATAAATAGCAAGTTATTTAGGTAAATATATTACATAAAATTAACAATAATGACAAATTAAAACATCTTGTTACAAATTAGAAAAAATGTGGCAGTTTGTTAATATCAAATAATATTTGTTGACATTTGTCAAAAGTCACTACATTAGTCTGCATTGGCTAAGGATGGGGTATACGATAATTGGATTTTCGATTTTTTTACACCTAAAATTAAATGTTCATAATTAGTATTAATTCATAGTGGAACTTGGCCTATTTAAAGATATGTACAAATCATACAATACATTAGAAAGTCAGTATACTGAAAATTAGGAATCAAAACGTCAGTTTAGAGAAAAGCAATTTTTCGATTTATAAAACAATGATTCGATTTGTAAAAAAAATGATTTTACCCCATTGCTTTGAGACATGACATTTCAAATGTCACAGGGACCATCCTACATTTTCTCAAGTATAGTATAAAATATATCCAATATTTATAAAAAAAATATAAAGGAAATTAATTTAAATATTTTTGTTTAAATATTTACAGTAGTTACTGGCAGTATGCTCTGAATGTGAGCCTCGAGGATGTAGTGTACGTACACTGCCACCAGGGTGCGGGCGGAGGGGGGACGGTGGTGTTGGTAGGGCAGGATGGAGTACAGCGACCTCCCATACACTTTCCTAAAGGTACAGAACATTTTTTTCCGTAAACCTTTCCACCTTTGCACACACATCTAATCACGCAATATCCCTACATGGAAAGGTAGAATAGACAAAGCAGCAATCTAACCTATCACAACATACTTCCTTCACCTTCTCTACTTTCAAAGATCTTCTTATTCAGTTCTTTCTTACTCCTTTACCTTTCCTTATTCTAAAAATTCATTCATATTGTCCGACCACACATTTCTTGCACTACAACTTTCTTTCAAGAATACACTAGCTCTAGGGTTATCAACAGGTGTAATTTTTATTACATCTTTATCAGTGAATATACTTAACCTAGATAAAAAAACAATCAAAGTACAGACAAACTTTCAATTTACTTCAATCCTTTCTTTTGCTAATTGAAAAGATCCTTTCAAAGACAATATTTGCTGAGTAGGAATAAAACGATTAAAATATATATTTCTAGGAGGACATCTTCTAGCATTCTTAAGTTGTTTGGAGACGGGACTTCTTCCCCATGGTCAGCTGGATCCTCCATTATGGTCCCAGAGAGGAGCAGGAAAGGTAAAGCACATTTAAATTTTTTTTTTGTGAGCCAAGTGTTGTTTACATTACATAATCATCAAACAATATAAAATCAGTTGTACTTACGTCCGTGTGTAACAATATGTGTTTTCATAGTTACAGTTCAATGAGGGGAAATGTTTGATTCTTCTAGCATTATAATATTAACACTCAATTATTAGATTCATATTTCACTCTCAGTGTATATTGTAGCTATGTAAATAAACTCGGAGAACTCACCTATTTCCATTCCCTCACCTACATATAAGTGCACCAAGATGCGCTTTGCATACATCTGGTCGAATTTTTGGAGGAGTCTTGTCCAGACTTCAGCAATAGCCGTAGACAACATACATACAGCCTACTGTACCTAAGCAGGATTACTTCCGGATATTCCAGTCGGCGGCTGATAGTTGATACTCACTTAAAATCCATTTCAGGCTTTAGTTTACTCCATTTCGGGTCATTAGTTACTATAATTCTTAGATTCTTATTAATAGTTGAAGGTTTAATGTAGACGTTATTGTAAATGTATGAAATTTTATGCTCAAAAACTAATTTATCAGTTATATCTAAAAACAAATTAATTTTAAAAGTAATTTAACCCTGTTCTTTTATAAAACAGGTGTTACCTCGAGGTAGACCACGTAGAAGACCATTGCCCATTGTGAGTGAGGGTAGCAACACCAGCCAAGATGACGCAGAGTCTGATGGACAAAACACCAATGGCTCGGATAATCAAGCCTCTGATTATGTCTTCAGAATTGTTAACAATAATGTCAACCACCAGGAGTATGGTAAGTTTGGTAAGTCCATATATTATATTAATTTTAAGTGTTGTGTCGTGATGATTGTGTTCCTTTGTTGTTTTATATTGTATTGTATTTTAAAAAGAAGTACTAAATGCTAGTTGTTGATTAATATGTTCAGTGTTGAAAACACTTATAGACTTTATAAGGTTTTTCAGAGTTTTGTACTATATAGTTATGATGCAGACGTTCCGAAAACACTGCAGTCTTCACATTCACGGCTTGTTTGTAGCGATAAGTAGATGAGCGTTGGATACCGCTTGACCTATAGTGTAGTCTCAACCGTAATGTGAATGGGTCCATAGCGATTTGCAACCGTAACATGAGATGAACCAAAAATATTCTGCAAATCAAAATGTTACCACGCTTAGTTAATTAGAGGCAATATAAACATTCAAATAATATTTACAGGGTTGATAGATTTCACCTCGAATCAGTATGGTTAAGTGTCAACTAAATGAAAATAGACCTCAAGCTTTGTGGAAGCCCGGCATTTGTTTTCCAGCGGTGGGATGGAACTATGCACTCATATTACAGTTGCGAACCGGGATGGAGGCAATATAAACATTCAAATAATATTTACAGGGTTGATAGATTTCACCTTGAATCAGCATGGTCAAGTGTCAACTAAATGAAAATAGACCTCAAGCTTTGTGGAAGCCCGGCATTTGTTTTCCAGCGGTGGGATGGAACTATGCACTCATATTACAGTTGCGAACCGGGATGGAGGCAATATAAACATTCAAATAATATTTACAGGGTTGATAGATTTCACCTTGAATCAGCATGGTCAAGTGTCAACTAAATGAAAATAGACCTCAAGTTTTGTGGAAGCCCGGCATTTGTTTTCCAGCGGTGGGATGGAACTATGCACTCACATTACAGTTACGAATCGGGATGGACCCATGCACTAACGTTATGGTTGAGTTTATGCTGTACCAAGCAGTATCTAAGATGCATCTTCTTATGGCAAAGTTGACCACAAATAAGAGACGCCAGTACAACTCTCTGAAAGACAACTAATACGAAGTACCACAAAAGTCTCTAACCATATTTGACGTCTATTGGTGTTCATATAAACTTTTGTTGGGTCCTCTGAATGCCTATAACTGTTCTATTTAGCCCATACTATGACAGATTTAAGCCGTTTCTTTTAGTTAGCAGTGAATATTATCCAGATATTTATTCTCAGTTATGCTACTTATCCCTAAATTATTTAGAAAAAAAAAATGAATGTGATAGATTTTAAAGTCATCATAAATTCTAAAGTAATCAAATGAATCACCCTAGTTTTTAAAATATTGGTGTATCGGGTCTGCAAAAGAATAGATACTCGTATATGGTACAATGAATCAGGTCTGCAAAATAATAGATACTCGTATATGGTACAATGAATCATAGATTATTGAAGGGAAAAATGAAAATGCTTTCTTAAATCTTCTTATTTTTTTCTTCCAAGTACATGAGTTGGAAGAAAGCATAAACAGGTCAAATTACACTATAACAAAATTCATGGAACCATAAAAAATATTTTATTACAATTAATATGGGAGAAAAATATAGCTTTAAATAATTGTTTAATTTCAGAATAAAAAGTTGTAATTGTACTTAATATTTTTTTAGACTTGTATTATTTTTGAAATTATACATAATTGTTGAAAAATATTATCCAGGATATCAATGTTAGAAGATAGATAAACTTAAAATGTTTTCAATATTTTCATAGTGTTTGAAAATAAAACCTTCGTATAAAGTGGCGTAACTCTTTTTTCAATGTCATCTTCATTTATAACGTATTTTTACTGTATCTATTATTCCGACATCCAAAGTTGACTAAAATGCCGTACAATTTGTAGAAAAAATTCAACATGAACTTGTTCTAGTTCATTTTTTAAATTATGTGCTAAGCAATTATCAATTAAATTAAGATTTTTTTCTTTTTTTATTTGAACATACAAATCATTAGTCATTACTTAAATATTGCTTGAGACATCCAAACCCCATGGTTTGAATCCCCTAAGCAGCATTTTTGACCAAAAAACATTTATAAATAAAGTGCTAAGCAATTACAATTAAAATAATATATATTTTTTTTTATATTTTCATTTAAGCATACAAAATTATTAGCCATTACTTAAATATTGCTCGAGACATCCAAGTTTGAATCCCCTGCGTTTTCAACCGAAAAATGTTCATGAATTATGTGCTGAGCAATTATCATTTAAAATAAGATATCTATCTTTTTTAACTTTTCATTTGAGTATACAAAATCATAAACGATTTCTTAAATATTGTTTGAGACATACAAGCTCCAAGCCCCATGGTTTTAATCTTCTAAGCAGCGTTTATGAAAAATGTTCATTTTGCTGAAGTTTTCATTTCTTTAAACATATTCTTTTATGTACACTTATTTGATTTAATAAAAAATATTTGTTATTATGAAAATTTTGCTACTATTGCATTTGTTTTAGTAAAATTTTACTTATATATATTTAGAAAACATTTATGTAGTAAATATGTGCAGTACCCAGCGGTAAGTGATATACATCGGGCTTAAGAAAGAGACTATCGGCTAACTTCAGCTTTGTAGAGCGTGGTCTCTGTCATTCATACACGTGTTCCGTCGTGAGACTGTTAGCGCATTGTGCGACTGAGACGATGCTCTACAAAGCCGAAGTTAGCCGACAGTCTCTTTCTTAAACCCGATGTTTATTGCTTACCGCCGGGTACTGTAAGTAGTTGTTCAAATGTGGTGTGCAATGCACCATAAAGCGGAATCAAATGACAGTGCTTCTTAATAAATTAGACATATTTTTACAATGGATTACCAGCTTTTTACACTTTATCCTTCATATTTAAAATCATACTATAAAGACAATATTTATATTTGTTTAGTTTCGCGGCACTCCCTAATGGAGAGAAGTCCAGCATCACCCCGGGTCCCCAGAAAGCCCCTGGGCTCAGCATCCACAACAGGCAGCTCTGACAGCTCCAGCATGTCCTTAGATACGCACTACTCTCCTCCTTTGCCCAGTCCATTGCCTCAAGACAATCAGGTAACAAATAAGACCCACCAATGAGTTAATTCCTAGAGTTAAAACATCTTTTGCCCAAAGGCAATATGCCTATTTAGCTCCCATGATATACGATGGGGTGCCAAATTCAATAAAAGCAAAGGGAGGAAAACAATTTAGGCAGTCGATCGGAGCATGGTTGTTATTGCGACAGGAGTTTGAGTATTTGGGCTTGCAAGAGGAATGACTTGTGGAAAAGGTTTGTGTGAGCTCTTGAGTGTGGTGGTTTTTACTGTTTTGTATTTTAATTTCCTTATTTTTATGATTATGTGCGGTACATTGTGGGGTGAATGTTTTTGGTCTGTCTGGAGTGATGAAGTGTGAGGAGTTTGATTTTGCGTGATGTATGCATGTGTAATGGGGTGTCACTGTTTGTCAGGTTGATGAGAATGTGCAACGGGGTTTTTATTATCAAAAATCGAAAAGAAGTATCGATTTATTTGTTCATGCTATATGTCCTCAGTGATATACAGGCATACACCTTGTTTACTGGGGACACGACAAATGTAAGGCAACAAAACCAGATCCATTATAATTGTGTGTCCAAATTAAATTACCTGTAGTTTTTTCCCAAATTATTTATATTTCTTGTCATGTGTAAAATAAATAAATAAAATAAATAAATTAATTACATAATCCAACCAAAACACTTGAAGATTTGAAAAAAACACCTTGTGAACAAAAGGAGTGGTGACTAGTGAATGAAAATTTACACAATAAATAAAACAACTAAAATTACTACAAAAATAAAAAAATTACAGTAATCCATCTATTTATGCGGATAATTGATTCCAAGAAAACAGTGCGTAAATGGAGCCTATGTAAAACAAATAATATTTTACATATTTACTTATATTGTATTATTACTTTGTTGAAAAAGCGTAAGTTATTGTTTTTAATAGATCTATATATAGTACCCGGCGGTAAGTAATACACATCGGGCTGAAGAAAGAGACTAGAACGACTGACAAATCGTGACAGAATGCGTGTATGAATGACAGAGACGACGCTCTACAGAGCCAAAGTTAGCCGATTTATGGCCGGCATTATTACTTACCTCCGGGTACTGTAAGTGGTTATTAATAGCTAAAAGAGACAAATTTTGATCAGAACTATATTAGATCAGAACTATCAGAACTAAAAAAAATTACAGAACTCTCTCTCTCTCTCTTTGAATAATGGCCGTGAACTCCTATATATGAAGGAGTATACCCCAGTGTCAAGTGATGATTACAGAACTTAAAATATTGTTGCTCTTACAGTTGTAACAAAACAAAAATATACAATGTTGTCAGTAGTAAAAAATAAAAATATGATTTTAGAAGCCAAATTATTACTTAATAAATTTCATCATTATGTATTTAAAATTTCATACAGAATATATTGCGTTATAGTGCATTCAATAAATATTTCTTAAATACATAGAATTTATTTATTTATTTTTACTGTCCACAATACAACATTTATAATTTACAACAAGCGAATTGTTGAGAGAACGTAAAAATGAAAAAAACTTCCATTTTGTGGATATAGAGAACCATTTTACTAGGCAAGGCCTGTTACTAAGTAGTCTTATTTATTTATCACAAATTTTATACAATATATAAAACACTTAGATGAAACAGTCACACTATCTATGTGTTGGCACCATTAAATAATAAAAGTTTTTATGTGAAAACTTCTTTTTGCTAATTATTCTTGGATTTGTGTTATATTTCCAGCCGGTGACCCAAACAGCATCCATAGCTCTGGTCTGCAGCACAATGCGCCGGCAGATTATCTCCCGGGCCTTCTACGGCTGGCTGGCGTACTGCAGGCATCTATCAACCGTCAGGACACACCTCTCTGGACTGGTCAACGCTAACATTGTGCCTGCAGGTTCGTTTTTACAAAGTTAATTTGGTCTATTATTCATATTTTTAAGAAACTCTAAGCAATGGAATAGAAAGGAAATATGGGATGCAATGATGTTCATTACATCTCCACTTACATCTTCTTGTTATCCAGGTTATAGTTCGGAAGTTCTAGGATGAGTCCTATGACAGCTCACAAATTTGCCTCAATACAACCTAATGTAATTTACCTAAATAACTTGCTATTTATTAGAATTGAGGCTTATATTAGGTCCTTACATATGAAATTGGCGTTTTGCCGTACTGGCAACTTTGATCTCAAATATCTTCTCTTTGGTTAGGAATTCCAAATTCAAATTTATACAGCTATTTACTCAAGTATTTGTGTTTCGAAAATTATAATTCATTTGTTTTTTCCTCAATTGTTTTTTTTCTTTGCGTCACTCAGTTTACAAAATGGAAAACTTGAAATATCGCGTTATTTACGAGTACGAGTTCCACCGTGGCACCAGTGCTGCAGAAACGGCTCGAAGGATTAATGATGTGTATGGCGACGGTGCCGGTTTTTGGTTCCAACGTTTTCGTTCTGGAAATTTCGACCTGCAGAACAAGCCCCGTGGACGGCCGGAGACCAAAGTTGATAATGAAGAATTGAAGGCTATTGTGGAAGCGGATCCATCGCAAACCACGTCCGAGTTAGCTGCAGGCTGCGGTGTTAGTGATAAAACTGTTTTAATCCACTTGAAGCCAATTGGGAAGGTGAAAAAGCTTGAAAGGTGGGTACCTCACGAATTGAGTGAAGCAAATCAACAAACGCGCGTTGACTGCTGCGTTGCATTACTCAACCGGCACAATAATGAAGGGATTTTGAATCGAATCATTACCTGTGATGAAAAGTGGATCCTGTATGATAATCGGAAGCGCTCATCGCAATGGCTGAACCCTGCCGAACCAGCCAAACCATGCCCCAAGCGAAAATTGACTCCAAAAAAGTTACTTGTGAGCGTTTGGTGGACTAGTGCTGGTGTCGTTCACTACAGCTTTCTTAAATCTGGCCAGACGATTACAGCAGATGTCTATTGTCAGCAACTGCAAACCATGATGGAAAAGCTAGCTGCTAAACAACCGAGGCTGGTTAATCGTTCTAGGCCACTGCTGCTTCATGATAACGCTAGACCACACACTGCACAACAGACGGCTACCAAATTAGAAGAGCTTCAATTGGAATGTCTAAGACATCCACCGTACTCTCCGGACTTTGCCCCAACAGATTACTATTTTTTTCGAAATTTGGATAACTTCTTGCAAGGGAAAAAATTCAACTCCGATGGGGCAGTCCAAACCGACTTCAAAGATTTTATTGATTCCCGTCCGAATGGTTTTTTTAGTAAAGGGATCGATGAACTACCTATGAGATGGCAAAAGTGCATAGATAGCAATGGTACATACTTTGATTAAATAAATATATTATATTAAAAAAAAATCAACTTTATGTTCCTCCCAAACAAAACGCCAATTTCATATGTAAGGACCTAATATTAAAGTTGATAAAATAATTAAAATTACTGAACATCGTTACAAGGTTGTATTGGGGTAAATTTATGATCTGTCACAGGACTCATCCTAGATTTTCCGAACTATAGTGATTTATCCATACATTTTAGACCAGCTTTCAGTAGATATGAGCGCTGTGTGTAAAAATTTGAAAATTGAAACAAATATAATATTTTATTAGTTTTTAAATTAAAACTTAGATAAAATGGCAAAAAATATTTTTATTCATAAACTATACATGGTATACTCGTATAACATATGCTTTAAAATGAGACCTTGCCCATGGCTCTTTAGCTGGAATGAGTTTCTTGCAAATTGCATTTAAAGGTTTTATTGGGAAAAATTTTAAATTCAAGAATCTGACACAAAAAAATAATCAAAATAATTCCTTTTTGAATAACAGATGGAGCCTCAGGGGGACTGACGAAAGATAAGTGGGAAGAGCTAACAGATGATAAGGGAGTGATAGCTAATGGACTAGAGGTGTATAGGCTGACATATTACGGAGGGGTAGAGCATGAAATTAGGAAAGAAGTGTGGCCATATTTATTAGGATATTACAAGTAAGTATTTTTGTACCATAGATAAATATTCCATTTGTTTTTTTTTTGTATAATAATGGGTCTTTCAAATTGAGTGGTTTTTTTAATTCTTGGATAAAACACAGATGGCGTCGCGAACTTGCCCGGGTATTGTGACATTTAAGAAGTCTAATGTATGACATTTATAAAAATGGAGTCGTATACAATACAACAACGCGTTCAAATTGAGAATTATTTTATGTATTGTAATCTCCAGAAACGGTGATGTTAATTGGCCACCAAGATCATGTGATCTGACACCGTTGGACTATTTTCTCTGGAGTTACGTGAAAAACCAGTTCTATAAGAATGACTCCCGATAAATTCCTGAGCTTAAGGGACAAAATTATTTGTGTTATTGGTGAATTAGAACCGCAATTATGCCAAAATGTCATCGAAGATTTTGACGAAAGAGTGGACATCTGTAGAGCTGCAAGAGGTAGACATTTGGCGGATATTGTTTTTTGTGTTTAAATGTCATTCACTATTGAAAATTTAGCTCCACTTGACTTCAATGGTGTTCAAAATGTATTTCACCATTGAAAATTTAACTCCACTTGATCTGTACTGAGGAGAGCTGATGGCGTAAGTGGAAGGTGGTGAGGCAGGTGGAGAGAAGGAGAGATGTATGTTATTATTTAGAAAGGGTCGCCTTGCATAAAAATACGAGGTGACTCTCCTTCTGGGTTTCTTTCTCTTTTCTGTCTCACTAAAAATCTGCATTTTTATATTTATGGAAACAAATTTTTATCTGTGTTTTAAATGTTCGATAACCCAATGAAAACAATATGTTTTAAAACGGGATTGTTCAAGGTTGAGATTAAACTATACTATTTTGTATCATATCAGATTTATAACATTAAAAAACATCATAAAACTGTCATATTATAAAATGAATTCGGTACTGTGCATGGCGCGCGTCAATCTTAAAAAATAAAAATGATTTCTCGTCAATCTTAAAACATCAAAATTATTTTTAATGTTAGGTTTGGATCAACTGCAGAAGAAAGGCGGGAGCAAGACTTGGCAGACAGAAGGCGATACGAGACGACAATGTCAGAGTGGTTGGCTGTGGAAGCCATCGTCAGGCAGCGGGACCGAGAAGCCACTGCAGCATCTATTGCAAGATTGGCTGAACCAAAACTTGTGCCGGAAACCAATCATGAGGTTTTAATACTTTATTATGTATTTAAATAATTCAATAAATTGAAAATTTGAAATCTTATCATAACACCTGTATATGGTGAGGATGAACATTCAATTTGTTGAGCCTTTTTGCATTTTGTAGGTAAAGAGAGAACCATTTTTCTAGGAAATGCCTGTGACAAAGTGACTTCATTCTTTAATTACAAATTTAACGTTTCTTTTAAATACAAAAATGCTGAAACATTCACATTTTTACATACATGTCTTCATGCCATTTCCATGTCACGATAGGCCAAAAAATAAATTAACACTGAACAGAATAATCAAACAATAAGCAAAATCTTGCGAATACCTTGATTTCCTTAGAATCATCAATTAATTATCCCAACAAATTTGATTTCCTTAGAATCATCAATTAATTATCCCAACAAATTACCAACTTCTCTCAATCATGTCTTGACCATGCCATCGAATCTTTCACTTGAATAAACTATCATTCTTAATTAATCCTCAAGCTTGTGTATTCTGGGTGCCAAGTAACTATGGAATATTTAAGCAAATGTTTTGTTGACTCTGTGGGTTCCATAACCTCACCAGAGCCGCATTTACTAATAGACAAATTTAGACATTTGCTCAGGGGTACCAAGCTAAAGAGAGTACCGAAAAATTCATAAATAGGTTGTAAAAATATTTAAAAAATAAACAGTAAACATGGACTTCAATGACATTATAGATACATTTGTGGAGAATAAAGCAAATCATAAAATGTAGTGCTTTGTTGTTTGGTATAAAATATATTATCATCCGAAACGGAAAGGAAAAGTATTTTTTAATTACTTATTGATGGATAAGTGCAAACTGTCTAGGAGTATCATCTATACAAATGCGGCACTGAACTCCACAATGACTCTAGTCAAAGACTGAATATCTAGAGTAGAACACAGGCTAAGCAAATTCTCTTATGTTCTAGGGTTCTGAAGATAACTGCAGTTTCTTATCAGATGACGAAAATCCTCCAATCATATCACCAGACCAAAGTGAACTCCAAGAATCATCACATTTAGAAAAATGCGAAGAGGAACATTCTTCACAATGCAACGACTCAACAACAGTGATAAAGAGAAATTTTGCATCAGGCATTGGGTCCTCGATGGACGAAAACATAGAAATGCCAGAGGATGGAATGTGCAACAGAACATCCCAGCAAGTCTCTCAAGAAGAAATGGATATAGATATCAATGATGATGAATCTCAAAATGTTGTGAATGGTTGTGAAAATGAAGAGATGGCAGAGCAAGATCATGCTGATATTAGGATGATTGCTGAGAGTATGGCAAAGATTAACGGACACGTTAATGGTGTTGTAGATGGCAGTGGTATACCTCTATGTGAAGAAGACAATTTCGGTAAAGATATAGCCGTCTCTATGCCAAATCACACGAGTGTTATTGTTACCAATCCATCGGTAGATATTGTTTCCAGTGCATCACCAGTAGGACAATTAAGTGGTAAATATTTTTTCATTCAATCAATCAACTTCGTAAATATATATTTATTTATTTAAACTCTTCATTGTACAATGGTCACCCGATAATTTAATAGACTTCCGTGCAGAAGGTCGCCAGTTCTAAGCCCGCGATATGCTACTCCCCTCGAATAACACAGACATTTTTTCCACCTAATATTCGGGAATATAAGGATAGCCATGACTTCGGTCATACCTATTCTTTTATAAAAAAGAGAAAAAAATACATGTCATTTTGCTCCGATCCTCTTCCTTCAGGTGTGCTATCGGATCCAGTACACCGGAGTGGTCGGTGAGTTTGCTGGTGTGCAACATCTTACTCCCTTACAGGGGAAAAAAATAAGAAAGAGACAAAAAACTCCAGGGCACAGCTTTGCTTTGAATTGAATTGATGTTGGAATGCCGAGGGGATTCTCGACTACGAGGCCCAGCAATGATCTACGAGTTATTGCCAAAGGGTAATATTTTTCAGCCAACCAGAATAATTGTTTAACTGTAGTGTTGTGTGAAAGAATTATATTTAAGTTTTATACAATAAAGTGAAAATAAATTGATTAAAGAAGAATTGTAAGATATAATAAATAGAGAAATGGTTTAAAATAAAATATAACAAATACAGTAAAGCCCCGATTATCCGAGGTAATTGGGGTACACTCGAACACGGATAGTTAAATAAAAGGTTTATCCAAATTAAGTTTTTATTGAGAAAATTTTCAGAGCTGAATGCTAGATACATTTTGTTTTGCAATGAGTACACAAACAAGTTTTCTCAATGTTTGACAGATATAACTGCTAAGTACTGGTATCATACTGCGGTTATTACATTAGGAAGCCCCGAATCTACACATTTTCGTGTTGGAATGGATGCGGGGAAACACCGCCAAATTACAAGTGTGAGTCAATTTGTAATAATGTAAACAATAGATTTTATAACAGGTTAGGTTCCTGTTTTGTAATTTTTACATTAAAAATTTGGAAAAATGTATTTTTCAGGATTACTAAAATAAAATTAGTACAATAGAGGACCACGATCAATCCAATTCACGAATAATTGAGCCCCAGATAATAAGGGTTCCACTGTATAACAATTTCATCTGCGGTTAGGAGATAGGAAGGAATATGAAGAGAAGGATAATGCGAGAACTGAAGGGAAATATAATGTTTTTTGAGTTACCGTTTGAGAAGTGAATATGTAGTGAACCTTAGAATTGCTTGACACTCTTTTTATTTGTCTAATACTTTGACATAGACTATTTCAAGCAATGGAACCAGTCACATCAAAGGCCCATTTGTAATATCCCACTCTATTGGACTTTCTGGAAATAATCAATCGATTGGATAATGATAAAAGTGGTTCCAACGTATCCAAAGCAAATTTCGGTATGAAACATATAACAGATTTTTTTTTTAAATTGATATTTTTTTAGGCAATGCAAGCCCTTCGAAATCGGCACTGGGTGCCTTGGAAGAGGAGCACAATTCGGCCTGTACCTCCTTCGATACGTTGGACTGCCAACTGCACACCTCCCAGGAAGCCAGGGAGGGGCCCCGATCCAACTGTGTCTCACCTGCTAGTTCCAATGGGGGTGTATATAGTGTAAGTTGATTTTCTTTATACCATGGGAAACTAATCTGAAAAAAATATTGTTTTTTGTAAATGATTTATTTTTATGAAAGGTTGCCAACATTACGTCAATGTAAACCTGAAGATTAAAAAAAAACGAAGACAAAAAAATGTCTTGTAAAAAATAAAAACATAAAACTTTGACACTTGTATCCTGATCCTGTGTTTTAACATAATTAACTAGATTGGCGTTGAGTTAAGATATATAAGACGGTGTTATGGCGTTGAGTCAGGATATTAAGGTCAGGATATATAAGACATGCGTCCACTCCATCATGACATATGGGATAGAAGTGAGAGCCGATACCAACAGGACAAAAAACCTTCTTAGAGTGGCAGAAATGAAAACTCTACGCTCCATCGCAGGCAGAACTTTTAGAGATCGGATCAGAAATGAGACGATAAAGTCTGTCTGTGGTGTTGAAGACATAGTGAGGTGGGGAAGAAGCAAAAGGCGCTTCTGGAGGGATCATGTGAACCGCATGGAGGATATAAGACTGGCAAGAATCGCTAAGACTGAAAACCCTAACAGCAGGAGATTACCAGGAAGGCCGCCGAAAAGGTGAAAGGACAGCTGGACGTCATCATCCCAGGACAGCACACCATCACAAACAGGTCATACGACCTAAACCAAGAGAAAGAAGAAGGCGTTGAGTCCCGGTTCCGTGTTTTCACGTGATCGATAACTCTTGCAAAAAGACATACTATATTTCAGACATCTAGCTTAATCCTGGTTTCTGACATAATCGTAATTTATGATTTCTGATATGGACAGTAATCTAAATAATGAAATATGTATGAATTGGTTTATGATGGAAATTCTGACTTTGCATCATCAGTGAGTAGTGAAGTCTCAGATCTTAAAGATTTTGATATATGAATCTGAAGATCAACTACACTCTCTGGGTCTAAATAGCATGAGAAAAATAGCAAGATTCTGTTTTTGCTCCCCTGATGATAAGGTTTTCCTCTCATCATCAAGGGAGCAAAAACATAGTCTTGTTAGTGAAAACCTTGGAACCGGCAGAGTTATGCCCTTATACGAGTATAAAGAGGAATAAAACAGTGTTTTACTAAACAAATTACAATAAATTAATTCTAATAAATATATTTATTTATTTATTTATTTTACACATGACAAGAAATATACATAATTTGCGAAAAAAAACAGGTAATTTAATTTGGACATACAATTTTAATGAATCTGAGTTTGTTGCCTTTCATTTGTCGTGCCCCCAGTAAACTAGGCTTTTGCCTGTATCTCACTGAGGATACAGATGGAACAACTAAATATTTCACATCATAAAGCAGTCTGGTAAAAGGTTATATAAGATAAACTTGTTTTTAGAGCCTTCAGATGAGGCTGCTGAAATGTAGCAGCTTGCGTGTAATAGACTAATACACATTTATAATAATAATATGAAGTAGCTATTTGAAGTTTTTAAATTAATTAATATGAATGTGTTCCTATTTTTTTTATTTATTTACACTAGATTTTTTTTCAGACTGAACTTTTAGAAAACTTTGGACTTAACCTACATAGAATCGACAAGGATGTACAGCGCTGCGATAGGAATTATTGGTACTTCACGGGAGACAATCTGGACAAGTTGAGAAACGTCATGTGCACGTAAGGACTAAAAAATAATTGATATTACCAATGTTGTTAAACCTGCTTTTAAATCTTAAACAATATTAGGCCTTACAAACTAATTTTAAACCGAAACCAGTTAACCGGTTATTTAGACAATTTCAAAATAACTGAATACCGGTTATTTTCTTATTAATAATTTAGATAAATAATTTCCGGGTTATTAAAATATCAGTTGACCACCTTATATAATTTTGTTCAGTCAAACAAATTTCTTCTCTCTGACAAGATTGTTGTAAAACTTGTCACAATCAACACCAGTTCACAGTCTAATCCAGCTCTTAGAATTTTCATTTTGAAGTATACAAAATAAAATTTTGCATATGTTAAATTTTTTCAACACAGACATTATAATGGGGAGCTCATAGTGAAAATTTTCAAGTTTAACTAATGAATTTTCAAATAATTTTGAATTCGTCT
Source organism: Odontocerum albicorne (assembly GCA_949825065.1). Taxonomy (NCBI): domain Eukaryota; kingdom Metazoa; phylum Arthropoda; class Insecta; order Trichoptera; family Odontoceridae; genus Odontocerum; species Odontocerum albicorne. The sequence continues at coordinate 10,928,491 of OX463858.1, forward strand.
CCATTTTCTCATATTCTGAACAGACTTGTTATTTTTTTCTTCAAGACTGACAATTTTTGCTCCCAGTAAGGATTTTAGCCATTTAATGCACTGCTAAGGTCAAAAGTAGAAAATTGATTCTACATACTTGTCTTCCTCTAGAGCAGAAGCTTCCAAAGTGTGCATCTCTATGCCCAGGAACGCCGTAATGAATTTGTAGGGGTGTCACAGTTCATTTGAAAATTTTAATAATTCCACATAATCTTAATTCATTGTGCTGATCTATGGTTACAGTGATATGAAGCAACATTTATCAGAGACATTGTAAAACACTCGGTCCATGTAGAATAGAACTTCTGTTTTCCAACTATTAAGTCGCTCTGTAAGTTCAGTATATTTACTGTAGTATGAGTAATTTCCTTTCTCCTTTTCCGTTAGACCTTAAGTTCACCGTCGCTTCTATTTTTTTCTCACTCGGGTATGTCACCGGCGAAGGAAGAGGTTCTTTTGCCAGTTTCTTTGTTGTCACTAAATGACATCGCGCTCATAATAAATAATGAAGATTACGATCTTTCAGTGTAGATCGCACAGGATAAGGTCTTCAATAGTAACGTGGATTGTGGTGAATTCAAATTGAACTGAATATTGAACTTTGCTGTTTCAATAGCGTTAGTATAATATGAATAACTGCAAATTATCTGCAACTTGTAGTTACTGTCATGCTATAATCAATTTTTAAATACGAAACTGGTTGAGTTTTGGATATCAGTAAAGGATGAATATCTTTTGTAGAGTGCTAAAGCTCAGCAAATCGTGGTTCCATTTGTGACGACTCACCTCTTCGATGGTAGCTTTTATATAAACCAAATATCACTCAAAACTCATTGTGGAACAGGAAATCAAGATTTCTGTGTCTAGTTTATTCTAAGATTTTAGAAACCGTGTAATTGGTAATTTTTTTATTCATCATGAAAAAATCATTATACAATAACTGTGCCGTGAAATTAACAAAGTAAACCACCGCTGTACAATCTTCAAACATCATTTTGATTTATGATCCAGGTATGTGTGGGAGCATCTGGATGCAGGCTACATGCAGGGCATGTGTGACCTAGCGGCCCCTCTGCTGGTGCTGCTAGATGATGAGGCAGCTGCGTACTCTGCATTCTGTTGCCTCATGACCAGAATGCTGGACAATTTCCCTGCTGGCGGTGCGATGGATGCTCATTTTGCTAATATGAGGTCTGTTATTTTATTTTATTTCATTACAATTTAAGGTATTTTATCGACCATTAAAAAAGGTTACGTGAGTGATACTCAAATAAGAATTTTGATTGCGTATGAATATTAAAATATCTCATAAAAATTATAAACATTTACATGAATCATATACAAAGAATATCAAAAATCAGTATGCATACCACCTTCCACTCATAAAATATAAACATGAGATAGGTCAAGGCTTAGATAATCAAAGGCCCTTGCATACAAAAAGGAAGAAAACACAATATAAGAAAATAATTTATTTTTTTCATCTCATTTCAAGGCTCTGTTAATTATTGAAAAGACTTGCTCACCAAGCCCAGAAAGGTTTTTGAAAGGAAAGGTGAGTAGTCTGTGGATTTGTGATGTCATAATAAGGCAGAATGGATGCATTCTGCAGTCATTTCTTGAATTCTCGAAGCGTTTCTTGAAAATAGGGTTGATTTGAGCGTACTACTAACTATAATTGCAGCATTCAAGTGAACATTCTCTTTTCTTGTGCATGCGCTTGAGGTCTACACTGAAGCACAGTATTCAGCTGTAGAGTGGACCAATGCACATCTTCGTATTGTGTTAGCCAACTTGTTAATTTTATTTGTATCTGTTCTCTGTCTTGGAAGTTAAAGAGTCCTTTAGTGAAACCCAGGCTGGAACTGTTTTAAAAAAATTGTGTGCCCAAGTTAATCACACTAATAACTCACAGATCAGGCATTTTATCATCTGGCCACGGAGGTCATCAACATATCTGAATAAAAGACGATGGCCAAAGACAACATAGTCTTTTATCCCATTGATCAAGCCTTAGGGCTTAGAACCAGTGGAGAAGGCATATATTTAGCAGTTATCATAGTATATTTTCTAAGTATATTTATTGCGCTGCAAGTCATTTTTGTTCTCCTGTGATATCGTATCTTAAGTCCGTCGTTACTACTATTATTTGCATATTTAGGTGTGTCACTATCGGAGGAGGACTCCCTTTGGGCAGTTCCTTCTTTGTCACTATGTGATGTCACACTAATAAAGAATAATCGATCTTCTAGTGTAGATCATGCTGGATTTTAGGAGGAACTTATTTTGTCCCCTATAACAGCGTGGGTGGTGATGGGATCAAACTGAACAATCCTGTTAATTAACCAGACTGGTCCCTTGTTTTCGCAGATCTGTGTCCGCCCCATAATGACATACAGCATAGAGTTCAGAGACGACACTGTCAGAACCAAAAATCCCCTTCAAACCAGCGAAATGAAGGTACTTAGGAGTATCGCTGGTAAAACCCTTAGCGATAGAGTAGGAAGTTGAAGATATTGTCATATGGGGATGACAGAGAAGAAGGTTTTGGAACGAACATGTATCCAGAATGGCGGAACCAAGAGCCGTAAGAATGGCCAGGGACAGTATCCCCTAAGTAAGCAGATCTCCAGGACGACCTCCCAAAAGATGGAAAAAAAGCTGGCAGTCGACGTCACAAGAGGCAAACAATGATGCAGGACCATAACAGGCCAAAAGACCTAAAATAAGAAGAAGAAGGTCCCTTGTTTTAAGTACCATTGGGAATCAAACATGAAACTTCAGATGGGAAGACAGGTGACTAACTAAATCACAGACGTCATCTTTGATAATAGAGAATTTTTCTTTTTTACTTCTTTAGAAGCAAGAACAAAATATGTATAAAATACTATTTTTACAGATCCCTGATACAAATCCTGGACTGTGAAATGTATGAGCTGATGCATGCACATGGAGACTACACTCACTTCTACTTCTGCTACCGCTGGTTCCTATTAGACTTCAAAAGAGAACTTCTTTATCAAGATGTATGTATTAATACCACTAATTATATACCATTTGGTCTATTTTTTTATTACATATCAGAAGGTAGTCTCACAATAAGATATAAACAAAGAAGGGCCAAATATTGTTGGACGTAAAGGCAATTTTATTTTTCACCCTTAAGACATTTAGTGCTCAAAACGCCCACAGGTTTTTTTTTTATCCACTCTTTGCACGGATTTCTCCTGTTACACAAAGAGGGTCTGCTTCTAGAGTTAGCTTATTTGTTAGGAAGAATATCAGTAAGGATTCTTCTCATACTTCTAGGCGGTACCGAGAACATATCAACAGTGTCATTCAGTTGGTTCAATATCTCTATACCATGCGTGACTGAGTGTTTAGCCATGATATTCGTCCTGTAAGGTAGTATGTAGAACTTTATCGCGGGACAGTTAAAGTAACCTTGGAAAACCTTAAGTAAGAATATCGCAATGGATTCTTGCCTTCTTGTTTCGAGGCTTCTATAGTTACACACCGTGAGAAGTTCGACATGGTGATTATATTTTGGTAGGTGTGTCCATCGTCATTCCATTCCTAACTTTTTTGGGTGGATTTGACAATAAGTAGGTCTGGAAAAGTCTAATGGTACTTATAAAGTTCGTAAAGGTATATATATGACAATTAATTATACCTGCTCTCACCTCTTTATTATTTTCTTTATGTGATGGCTTTTGATTTTCGCTGATGAGAATAATAAAATACGTTTTTTCCCCTGATTAATTGATTGTTTGTTTTCCTATCTAGACCTTACCAAGAAGTGGCATAACCTACTTTTTTTATTCAGCTCGCATCCTACAAGGTATGCTCACATGTTCAGGTGTATTGACCATGCAATCCACACACACAAGACAATTGTACCAACACATTACATCGTATTTAACTATTAAAAATTGAACAATTCTTTCATTTATTGGATATCAAAAGTCCACTCAATTGGTTACCTTGACATGATAGAATAAAACCACTGTAAAATGTTATCAGGTGTTTTCTGCATGGGAGCTGATTTGGGCAGCGCGTCACATTTCTTCATCTCACATGGTCCTGTTCCTAGCTCTGGCCCTGCTGGAATCCTATAGGGACATCATACTCTCTAACAGCATGGACTTCACTGATATCATCAAGTTTTTCAATGGTAAGTTCATATTCATAAATTATTATTACATTAATTATAGACATAAAGCATCAATGCTGCTAATTTATCTTCTACATTAAGTTTAAGAAATATCTTCTATGTCAAGTTTAACAAAATACTGTAAGAGAAAAACAAAAAAAATCAATAAATGAATAAGAAAATAAAATCAAACAGTACTTTTGGGTTCGTGTGTAAGGAAGTTGTCCAGATGATTTTAAATTTAAACTGGTTCAATGTTACAGCATTTACAGATTTACAGTACCCAGTGGTAAATAATACAATTCGTTTGTAGACCGTCGTCTCTGACTCACGATGCGCTAACCGCATCGTGACTACGATACCGGACTGTTAGCGCATCGTGTGATAGAAACTACGCTCTACAAACGATGTATATTATATTACTTACCACCGGGTACTGTTGAACAATTTGTTCCATGTTTCTTAGATTATTGTGAATTTTAGTCTTTGAGGGTTTCAACTGACGCTTTCTCAAATGTGTCTTCTGGTTAAAAGAAGACAGAGTTCTGAGCAATCATAATGATTTATATATAACACTCAATTAAGTCTCCAAGATTCCGTCTTTGTGCAGAGTAGGCAACTACAAAAAACATAATCTATCTTCATTTGTCAGATTAATCAGACATATTTGAATTGTTGTTGCTTGTCTTTGAACCCTTTTGAAGAAGTTCAATATATCCTTTATAAAATAACATTCCCTATATGGTAACAAAATTCTAGTAAATGTAACATAGTTAACACAAAGGACTTCCATGGCCTAGCAGGTAAGACACCTGTCTCCCAACTCAAAGGTTGCGGGTTCAAATCCTGCTGGAACCCAGATTTTTTAAAAAAGGAATCTAGTCTGGTTTTTACTTAATACCTCTTTAACATCTTTATGGTTGGTTAGAAGAGATTGCCACATTGCAATAAACAGGTTTAATATATCAATAAAATCGTTTGTGGAATCTGAGTGGAAAGTTTCTTTATAAAGTAAAGTAGAGCGATTTTTACAATATAAGTGATGTGTTCACTCCATTTCAGGTCATGTTGAGATTGCTATTGTAATTTCATTATTCTACCTAAGAAGTGGACACCACGACACAGGCATATACTCCTTCATACATAAGAGTTGCCATTATTTGAGAAGAAGATGCAAATTTTATTTTGGAATCACATATGAGATGAGCATGGAATGAAATTATGGACATAATATCATTCTTGATGTAGTTGATTGTAGAGAGAATGCCACAAAACTTGTTCACACCTCATTCAAGAGGCAATAAAAAATTATAAATATCCAAACAACATCAATAGAGATGACCGAATGCACTTGGCCTGATTTTGGAAAGATACAGATGTCAACACAAGTTGTTGATTCTTAGTTAACAATGCACTTGCTAGATTCTGCATTGGTCACCACAAAGGTGTTCATATTGCAACTAAGATGTTGATTTAATCAGATACATGTGTAGACTGTAACTCCTAACCTAGATTTATTTAATTACAGAATGTAACTCCTAACCTAGATTTATTTCAATACAGACTGTAACTCCTAACCTAGATTTATTTAATTACATACTGTAACTCCTAACCTAGATTTATTTCATTACAGACTGTAACTCCTAACCTAGATTTATTTCAATACAGACTGTAACTCCTAACCTAGATTTATTTCATTACAGACTGTAACTCCTTACCTAGATTTATTTCAATACAGACTATAACTCCTAACCTAGATGTATTTCATTACAGACTGTAACTCCTAACCTAGATTTATTTCAATACAGACTGTAACTCCTAACCTAGATTTATTTCATTACAGACTGTAACTCCTAACCTAGATTTATTTCAATACAGACTGTAACTCCTAACCTAGATTTATTTCAATACGGACTGTAACTCCTAACCTAGATTTATTTCATTACAGACTGTAACTCCTAACCTAGATTTATTTCATGACTTGTTATAAATTGTTAATATTTTCTAGTTACTTGAATATGACTATTCAATTTTCAAGTCAAAAAACAACTTTATGCAGCTCTGTTTAAAGAGTAAACTCTCCTCAAGGGCGCTCTAACTTGGGACTTGAACCCACAAATATTAAAAAAATTACACCTGGCGGCTATAGCATCACTCGAACAAATCACGTACAACACTTTCTTTGTACACAATACAACCTTATAAACAGAAAGATTTTAATGAGCCTTTAATTGAAACCAGACTGAAAACCTTTTTTTTTTTAAATTGGGTTCGAGCGAGAATTGAACATGCAACCTCCGGGTTGAAGATTAGGCCACGGACGTCATCTATCTTGACCTGTTCACTGACTGCCTTTGGATCAACCCTAAGCTATCTGTTGCATGCCCATGGGATGATAGATGTAACATACAATTTTTTCTTACAGAGCGTCAAATCAGACTGCTAAGTTGCTTACCTGCATTTTTTATACCATTGATAAATTGTTGTAAAGTTGGTACGAGCAAGCTACAACAGTATCCAAAAACTGTCAAAAATGAAGAATTCATTAAAACAAAAAAAAAACTGTAATTTAATTAAATATTTTGTTTTACTTTCAGAAATGGCCGAGCGTCATAATGCACAAGCAGTATTAGGCTTAGCACGAGATCTTGTATTACAACTGCAGACGTTAATAGAAAACAAGTAAATGCTAGTCAATTAACCGCATCTATACAAGTCATTTTCACAAGATGAAGAAAGAAGTAAAATATATTTGAAAGATAAAATCAATTTGAAGTGATTTGAGAAAACTAAGAGGCTGATGTTTGTAAAGATAAAGTTTATATAATATATTGTGAATTGTTTCATATACGGTTTGTTGAAGATCGGAAATGTTTAATCTACGCTATTTTCTTATTTATTAAATATAATTAATTGTAAAGGTCAGTTTCTACATTGCTATTATGAGTGTGTTTGCTAGTGTGCTCACAAAGCTGAGAGAACTTTATAAGTGCACTCACAACAGCACTGCGGGGACTTATCCTAAGGAAGCGTCTATGGAATAGACAATTAAATTATATCATTTTATTCGGTATTGTCAATTTAAAAAAAATACCTTTTATGATAAGGATTTTGAAAGATGGAGAAGAGGGGTAGTTACTTGAAAAAAATGAAATGAAATGTGTTTCTTGAAGAGCATAGCAACTAACTATTTTTTTAGAGAATCATTTCCATTTGTTTCTACTTAATGGTCAGTTGAGGAATATGTCAGACTAGTGTAGAGCATGTCTGCTCATGGAAAGTAGGTAGATATAACATTAAACCAAACATGTCACCAAATTATTGGATGTGTCAGATCAATCCCAATGGAAAAGGTTTACATACTTGCTGGGATATCTCCTCCAGACGCTGCGAGAAACACAAACTATTTAAGGATTCCAAACACCTGGGTAGCCAATACAGACAAGACAAAATATATTGTCAATACAGCAAGACTGAGGTCATGCAGGGGTTTTATGACCTCTCACAACCCCTTCGAAGGGTCTCCGGAATTTAATCTGGATTTCTGGAGAGCTAGAACTGAAAACTTATGGTTATGGATACATCCATCAGAGTGTCTGATGGTGAGACACCACCTTCTATAGGCCATATGGAGGTCTTTTCATAATCTATTCTCCCACATGAGTAGATCAAAAGAGGATCTCCTCAAATGGTGGATTGGTGCAAAGGATCCATCCCCGAGCACAAGATAAGATAAGCTATGATTTAGTATGATTGTTAGTCTTCTATGGATGGAAGACATCATATACCAAGACTCAAAATTCCAAGTCGATCTGCAGGTTCAATCTTCTGCAGCCCCGTCAAGCAGAGTTTTATTTATCCCTATTTTTGTGTTGCTAAAAAGCATTGTAAGAAATTATGATAAACAATAATAAGATACAAAAAAAACACAAATTCAGATATAAAAGTCTAATAAAATTAGTCCATTAGTGACTCTGCCAGGATCAAACTTAAGGCGCTCGTTATATAGCTTCATGCTAAGCAAGATAACCATTTGATTATGGCCATCAACACATTGTACCAGATGATTTACCCAATCAATATAGTATTGATTAAAAAACACAAATTCAGATATAAAACAGTCTAATAAAATTAGTCCATTAGTGACTCTGCCAGGATCAAACTTAAGGCGCTCGTTATATAGCTTCATGCTAAGCAAGATAACCATTTGATTATGGCCATCAACACATTGTACCAGATGATTTACCCAATCAATATAGTATTGATTAAAAAACACAAATTCAGATATAAAACAGTCTAATAAAATTAGTCCATTAGTGACTCTGCCAGGATCAAACTTAAGGCGCTCGTTATATAGCTTCATGCTAAGCAAGATAACCATTTGATTATGGCCATCAACACATTGTACCAGATGATTTACCCAATCAATATAGTATTGATTAAAAAACACAAATTCAGATATAAAACAGTCTAATAAAATTAGTCCATTAGTGACTCTGCCAGGATCAAACTTAAGGCGCTCGTTATATAGCTTCATGCTAAGCAAGATAACCATTTGATTATGGCCATCAACACATTGTACCAGATGATTTACCCAATCAATATAGTATTGATTAAAAAACACAAATTCAGATATAAAACAGTCTAATAAAATTAGTCCATTAGTGACTCTGCCAGGATCAAACTTAAGGCGCTCGTTATATAGCTTCATGCTAAGCAAGATAACCATTTGATTATGGCCATCAACACATTGTACCAGATGATTTACCCAATCAATATAGTATTGATTAAAAAACACAAATTCAGATATAAAACAGTCTAATAAAATTAGTCCATTAGTGACTCTGCCAGGATCAAACTTAAGGCGCTCGTTATATAGCTTCATGCTAAGCAAGATAACCATTTGATTATGGCCATCAACACATTGTACCAGATGATTTACCCAATCAATATAGTATTGATTAAAAAACACAAATTCAGATATAAAACAGTCTAATAAAATTAGTCCATTAGTGACTCTGCCAGGATCAAACTTAAGGCGCTCGTTATATAGCTTCATGCTAAGCAAGATAACCATTTGATTATGGCCATCAACACATTGTACCAGATGATTTACCCAATCAATATAGTATTGATTAAAAAACACAAATTCAGATATAAAACAGTCTAATAAAATTAGTCCATTAGTGACTCTGCCAGGATCAAACTTAAGGCGCTCGTTATATAGCTTCATGCTAAGCAAGATAACCATTTGATTATGGCCATCAACACATTGTACCAGATGATTTACCCAATCAATATAGTATTGATTAAAAAACACAAATTCAGATATAAAACAGTCTAATAAAATTAGTCCATTAGTGACTCTGCCAGGATCAAACTTAAGGCGCTCGTTATATAGCTTCATGCTAAGCAAGATAACCATTTGATTATGGCCATCAACACATTGTACCAGATGATTTACCCAATCAATATAGTATTGATTAAAAAACACAAATTCAGATATAAAACAGTCTAATAAAATTAGTCCATTAGTGACTCTGCCAGGATCAAACTTAAGGCGCTCGTTATATAGCTTCATGCTAAGCAAGATAACCATTTGATTATGGCCATCAACACATTGTACCAGATGATTTACCCAATCAATATAGTATTGATTAAAAAACACAAATTCAGATATAAAACAGTCTAATAAAATTAGTCCATTAGTGACTCTGCCAGGATCAAACTTAAGGCGCTCGTTATATAGCTTCATGCTAAGCAAGATAACCATTTGATTATGGCCATCAACACATTGTACCAGATGATTTACCCAATCAATATAGTATTGATTAAAAAACACAAATTCAGATATAAAACAGTCTAATAAAATTAGTCCATTAGTGACTCTGCCAGGATCAAACTTAAGGCGCTCGTTATATAGCTTCATGCTAAGCAAGATAACCATTTGATTATGGCCATCAACACATTGTACCAGATGATTTACCCAATCAATATAGTATTGATTAAAAAACACAAATTCAGATATAAAACAGTCTAATAAAATTAGTCCATTAGTGACTCTGCCAGGATCAAACTTAAGGCGCTCGTTATATAGCTTCATGCTAAGCAAGATAACCATTTGATTATGGCCATCAACACATTGTACCAGATGATTTACCCAATCAATATAGTATTGATTAAAAAACACAAATTCAGATATAAAACAGTCTAATAAAATTAGTCCATTAGTGACTCTGCCAGGATCAAACTTAAGGCGCTCGTTATATAGCTTCATGCTAAGCAAGATAACCATTTGATTATGGCCATCAACACATTGTACCAGATGATTTACCCAATCAATATAGTATTGATTAAAAAACACAAATTCAGATATAAAACAGTCTAATAAAATTAGTCCATTAGTGACTCTGCCAGGATCAAACTTAAGGCGCTCGTTATATAGCTTCATGCTAAGCAAGATAACCATTTGATTATGGCCATCAACACATTGTACCAGATGATTTACCCAATCAATATAGTATTGATTAAAAAACACAAATTCAGATATAAAACAGTCTAATAAAATTAGTCCATTAGTGACTCTGCCAGGATCAAACTTAAGGCGCTCGTTATATAGCTTCATGCTAAGCAAGATAACCATTTGATTATGGCCATCAACACATTGTACCAGATGATTTACCCAATCAATATAGTATTGATTAAAAAACACAAATTCAGATATAAAACAGTCTAATAAAATTAGTCCATTAGTGACTCTGCCAGGATCAAACTTAAGGCGCTCGTTATATAGCTTCATGCTAAGCAAGATAACCATTTGATTATGGCCATCAACACATTGTACCAGATGATTTACCCAATCAATATAGTATTGATTAAAAAACACAAATTCAGATATAAAACAGTCTAATAAAATTAGTCCATTAGTGACTCTGCCAGGATCAAACTTAAGGCGCTCGTTATATAGCTTCATGCTAAGCAAGATAACCATTTGATTATGGCCATCAACACATTGTACCAGATGATTTACCCAATCAATATAGTATTGATTAAAAAACACAAATTCAGATATAAAACAGTCTAATAAAATTAGTCCATTAGTGACTCTGCCAGGATCAAACTTAAGGCGCTCGTTATATAGCTTCATGCTAAGCAAGATAACCATTTGATTATGGCCATCAACACATTGTACCAGATGATTTACCCAATCAATATAGTATTGATTAAAAAACACAAATTCAGATATAAAACAGTCTAATAAAATTAGTCCATTAGTGACTCTGCCAGGATCAAACTTAAGGCGCTCGTTATATAGCTTCATGCTAAGCAAGATAACCATTTGATTATGGCCATCAACACATTGTACCAGATGATTTACCCAATCAATATAGTATGGATTAAAAAAATTAATACAAAGACGTAATAATGATGTATTATAGAATGATTAATTTTATGGGATAGTTTACATAACAAAAGGCAGTTTTTAAGCTGTTGCCTCCAGTACGCAGTATGAAAATAATGTTATTCTAAAGAAAACTTTTTTCAATCAGAAATTTCAAGATAAAAAACCTTAGTGAGTTGCTGTGTTCTTTAAAACAAATATTCAACGAATGTCGAAAGTATAAAGTACTTAGGGATATACTTGTTTTTCTATTATTTCTATCAGCAAGTTTGAAGAAGCATAAAAGTTAATTTTATCATAATGCATATAAAAATCTTCAGAGGCATGAAATGTCTTCCAAGGAATATAAATTGTCACGTGTTTTGGTGTGATCAACTAGAAAAAACACGCCCTTAATATCACAACGAGTTGTTTGCATTAGAATATGGGATATGATAATAAAATTCATTTGCTAAATTTATAAATTAACATATTCTAGTCTAGATATTTTTCTGTAATAGGGAACATGTGTAATTAATTTGAAATAACTTTTGAAGTTGATTTCCTGTAGTGAACAACAGATGTAATTTTTTATTTAACTTAACAGCATTTTTCTGACATTCTAAGAGTTTTAATTGCAGTTAACATCTTCAGGGCTTATTGAAAAATATATATTGTACATTTTATTAATTTCGTTTTTTCTGACCGATTTGATACGTCAAAAGTAAATATATTATTTTATATTTCTTATAGTAAAATACACTAACTTCTTCTTTCCTATGACTTTTCTCTCACAGTCAGATATTCAGGTTTCTCATAAATGATACAGCCTCAGATAGCCTTGATGGATCCCCTCCAGTCTTTCTAGGAATTAATAGAGTTTTGCACATGTCCTCAATGATAATTGTTACACATATATAAAAGTATAGATTCTTAAGCACGACAGCTACAGTGCTCAAATTTTCTAAAACTCGTCACATTTGAGGCCAAATAATATTTCACGCAGCCTCCTTTACATTGAATACCATATTTTACGGACTATAAGACGCTACGGACTATGACACACCTTAATTTTTAGGCAATTTTTAAAAAAAATAACACAGCCAGACTAAAAAAAAATTCTTAGTTTATAAAACCGAACTGACCTTTAAAATCCCTGAAAATCGTCATCTGAACTTTCTTCTTCTTCTTCCTCTTCATATATAAGATGGTCTTCACTGCCATCGAGAGCGTTACTTATGCCGCACTTCTTGAAAGATTTAACAATAATATCTTCTCTCACTCTAGACCACGGCTGTTTTATCCACTGACAATTGTTTGATTGTAGGTTGTTTTAAAGCTAGACAATTTTCTGGGTTTGTGATGGCGGGGCGGGGGCGGGAGGGAGACAGTGTTAGCAAGCTTGTGAATCCCCGCAACTCATGTTCGTCGCATCATTTTTAAGACTGGCGGGAATTTTAAATCAAATACTGGACATTTTTATATTACAATAATTTCGAGTATAAGACGCACCTGAATTTTGGAGTCAATTTTTCGAAGAACAAAGTGCGTCTTATAGTCCGTAAAATACGGTATATCAAAATAATATACTCACAAATTTCTTAAAACTTATAAATTAACTTTATAATTGTAGTCTAAGAGCAATGTATTTTTCTGATATATACTCGTAAGATCTCGGAAATTAAAAATCACTAGTTTTTTATTAACTGTATTATATATGTTCCCTATGAGAGATATTGAAGCTTTTGATTTATTTTATTTTACAAATATTTTGTGTAAATTTCTATGTCCTAGATAAGAAAATATAAAAAAAAATCTAGACAAAGCCTATCTTGCATTTCTATTGTTTCTTAGTCGTATAAATTAGATAGGATTTTTCTTGAATTGTAGTGTAAACAATATAAAAAAAGAGTATTGAAAAATATTTAATTTTCTGAATGTCTTTTATAAAATAAAATATTAGATTAAAGATGAGAATTTTAGAAAAAATATTGACAAGATCATGTTAGTACATATCCATACATTTTATTTAATTCATTGTATGTGATTAAAATATTTATATATTTTTATTTAAATATCAAAAAGATTAAAACACTGTTCATTTACCTAATACTGCATAATATTCTGTATAAAAAATAAATTATTTTAATTTGAATGCATTAATAGTTGCCATAAAAAATATTTATTGTATATGGCAACTTTTTATTAATAAATCACATAGATATACAGGTATTTCTGTTCTGTGCGATGCACTTTATGCAATTTCACTATAATGCAATTTAAATAAAATTTAGTTAAAGAAATTATAAAATGCTAATTGGAATTTCGCAACCATCCATTTACATGAAGTTACATACATAGTGTAAATTATTTAGCTAGCAGGTTGTTTAGTGCGTATTTTCAGATAATAATCAATTCAAAATATTGAGATTAAAATCAATTGACTTTACGCGGTTTGTCGTAAATTCTATGCATTACATAAAACAAGGGATACCTGTATTGACATGAGAAGGGCAAACTGGAAACCAAGTCAGTTTGAGACAATAAATAATGATATCTATTTTCCCAATTTATTATTTGATTGTGAAATTTCAAATGTAAAAATGGAGGTTGTTTTTCATTTTTATGACAGATCCTAACCTTGATAAATAGTAAAAAATACTACATTTAAAAAAAAAAACTGAAATACGATTTTCACCTTATCTTTTGTTTCAAAAACTGTTATTAGTTTTGAAACAAAAGATAGATAGATTTGGAGTGGCGGTTTGGTTGATGAATTGAAGTTTTCATTGGAGCTTTGAAGATCGTTTTTATATTGGGTGATTGATTTTTTTAGAGATATCGGTGTCTCCTCATTAGATGATGTTATTATTGAAGCAGGAAGAAGTCCTTTGGTTTGATAGATTAATATTTTTGAAGTTGTCGTGGAGGGGTTAAGTTTCTTGCTGAGAAGGCACGCTTCCATTCCAAAGAAAGAAGTAAACTCTCTCCATAATGATAATGAAGTATGAACCTGGTAATAAGAATTATATTTCCATGTCATAAATTGTTATGGAAAGATAATTGGATTTCAAATATGTCTTTTTTATTAATAGTATAATTTAAAATACAAATTTACAAGTTTTGTGAAAATAAAATTGACAGGGTTATGAAAGTAAAAATGACTGCCAAACAATAGAGAAGCTTAGAAGTGTGATGGTTTGTTCTTTTTTAAAAAGAAAAATATATTTTTTTCATAATAAACTATTCAACAAACGAAATTTTTGATTAGATGGTGAAATATTTCCTGAATAAAAAAATAATTCCTTACTGGTTTTGTATAAATTTGAGTTATATTTTTATTTAAAAATCCTATTTTAGTGAAGTATCCTTCAATATATGTTATAATATTTTCACCAATTTTACACCCATGTTTCACATAATTATTATAAAAACTTCAAAAGTTTTCTTAGATAGAAATTAAAAACATTTAAAAAAAATGTCTATTGATAATTTGCAAGAAAAAAAAACTATTCAAAAAAATTACTGCCCTTAATGTCATATTTTTTATTGGATTTAAATAAATAATAATTAAACATGATGACTGGTATCTGATCTAAATATTACATGCCTTTGATTCCCAACCATTGAGGACTTAAACGTCATTAAAAATACGCCGAAACAGTACTTTATACTCGTATTTGTATGTAACAGCATTTAATGATGATGACCATACCTTCATTGCTTCATCTCTCCAGTTTCTACACAAATTAGTTAGTTTGGAGTAGTTGCAAATATTGCCCTTTATTAAAACCTCTGTGGTTAAGAGTTGTAGATATAAATCAATCCAACAATCTATCCCTTTGAAACCAATGCTTAATATAATAATAATGAACAAGATGGAAGTGTCTGTCATGTGTTGTTTGAGGACAGGCCACTGCGTGGGGGCTAGTCACCTTTACAGAATGAGTATTAGAGAGAATCTCGACAACCAGTGGGATCTGGGTGATGAAACTATAGACTTTGTATTTTTCAGTTGTCCTTTACGAGACATTTAATTTACTAAAAGCTATATATTTTCCGCATCCAATGAATGTTGCGTTCCTTCTTTCTTTGAGGAACTTTTCCACTTAAAGATCGATTGTTAATTTTTTAAGCTTAAATTATCTAGATTTGTCTTAAAACAAAATTTTAAATTATCTAGATTTGTCTTAAAACAAAATTTTAAATTATCTAGATTTGTCTTAAAACAAAACTTTAAATTATCTAGATTTGTCTTAAAACAAAACTTTAAATTATCTAGATTTGTCTTAAAACAAAACTTTAAATTATCTAGATTTGTAATTTTTTTAAATTAGTTTTATTATATTGACTCATATAATGATTTTAATTTGACACAAATCATCCTGGTTTGGGTGGATTGCCTATAATAAAAAAAAAACCTCTGTCTTCTAGTTAAAAGTTATGGGTTCAATTTCCACTGGCACCTAATTTATTTTAAAATGGGTTTCAGTCTGGTTTTCTTTTAAGGCCTCTCTCACATTTTTATGGTTGGTTGAAAAAGATGGCCCCATGACAATAATCCTGCCAAATTGTTCTGTATTCAATGAAAGTGTCGTGCAAATATTTTCTAGCCTTGTGATAGTTGAAAATTGATATAATATTCAAATATACTTATATTTGTATGTAAAATCTCATGACCCTGCCTCCTCACCTTTTTTACAAATTAGTAAGTAACATACAAATTCACCTGCACTGCTTTTTGAGTGATTAGAACTGAAATTAAGAGCTGACCCTCTGTCCTGATTGAAGCGAAAAAAGAGGGTGGTAATTGGGTTGGTCAACATACGATAAATTATAAAGCGCCTCACAATTTTTGTATGAGTATCATTAATGAGCTTAATTTAGACTTATTTTTTCTTTTTTCCATATCTTCCAACGTTGTAAGGGTTGAAATTATACAAAATTTGTACGCATTTTTTGCTAATATTAATTATTTTTATCACACCCTTTCAACTTTTGTATCATATACCAGTCTCCTTGTATATCAATAATTGTTTTATCAAATTCATAAAAATATAATAAGTATTTAACAACCATTAAAATCACTTTTTAATTTAAAAAATGTGTTCATCCTCAAACATTTCTAAACTTGACTGTAAACCAATAAACATATCACAAAGAATTTTATAAAATAAATAATCAAACATTTTATCCTAAATCCATCTTTCTACACAAATAAGTATAACAATTTTTTCCTTTTATTTTTAACAATAATTATGTTTTAGCACATTTTTTTCTATAATGGTTAAGAAGCTTTTGTACTCCTGATGTAATTTCTATCCAATTAAATAATGTTTGGAAGCACCGACTTAACTTACCTACACAGTAATTCTTCCATTTACAAGGTCTCCATTTACATGAATTCACTTTAACACAGTTTATTTTGTTTGGAACTAGAGTGACGTAAAATAACAGGCAAGCAGCAGACTCTAGATTTTTAACCTGCAAAAGAAAAAAAATAGACTTTGTGACCCCTCTGCAAAAACTTTTATCCTGTTGATGCATGTGCACCTGGCTGCATAAATGTTGCACTTGCACAAATACTATAAGCGGTAACAGGTAAGGATATCTACTGTTTTATATCTCTAACAGGGAAGCTAAACAGTTTGAGCTCGTCACAAGTATGTATATGAGCGACAAGTAAAACCTCCTTAGTAGCGATGTCAAGACCGCAATGAGTTATATTATATGTATACAAACACCACTTTTACCTTACCAGCATGAGCTTTACTTTACCATCTTGGACTTTACCTTACCAGTTTGACTTGGATTTAAGATTGTAATTTCTTACAATAAATGTATTCATTTTTCTCAGAAAATGTGATATTTTCCCTATGTACATTTGTTATTTTTATTTCATGATCCCTTGATATTTCACGGCGACCACCTTGAGGGTCGTAACCCACAGGTTAAGAAATGATGTTCTAGATAGATTCTTTTTGCCATCACCATCAACAATTGAAACATCTATAAATATTAGAGAGACAAAAGTAACAGTGGAAGTTTTATCCAGTGAGAGTGATTTTGAATAAGTACAGATAAAAGCTCTTTAATTTATTTCCTCGTGTAAATAAATTATATGACTCTCATCAAAATGTGTGTTTTATTAGTTATCAGAAATCACTTATCTAGCTTAATTTTTTTTTAAATAAAGTTTTTTTAACTAAGTAAAAATACAATATTTGGAAATATCTAAAATATTATTTAATGACTCCATTTATATGCTGTTTTATGTGGAACCAATAATCCTATAAATGGAGGGATTACTGTATTTCTAAAATAAAATTTTATTGGCATATCTATATGTTAAAAAACCTAAAGAGCTGGTTCATTGGTTTTATTGGGCATGCGAAATGTTATTTAAAACTTGTCCATAAAATAGATTGAAGAAATTATTTAAAAAAAACCTTATTTAGTTTAAATGTAAGATTAATAAATATTTTATAAAATAAAACAATATCATGTTAGAGCTCGACAAATTGAGTAAAGATATATTTTTATTGATTCTTTACCTGAAAACAGTATTTCTCAAACTGATAAACAGTATTTCTCAACATTCCTGCTATGCAAGTGGGTGTCTTGCATTTGATTTCTGGTTGATTCCCTTCTGTTTTACTCTTAGGCTATATTTTGATTTAATTAAAAAAATTATCCAGCTTATTAGCTGATTTAATTCTAATAACTTAAATGCACTGCAACATATTCTACTTGCTGGTTGTTTTAACCTTTCCCTTCCTGTGCTAAAAAAATCCACGCGTTCCGGTGCTGTGTATTCAATACACATGTAAAAATGAGCAATTTAAAATTGGAAAAATAAGAATATTCATGGTCAATCACTTAAATTAATTAAATTTGAAGTTAAAAATGATAATAATTGAAATTTAATTGCTGAAAACATGAAAAAAACATCGGCCGACGTTCACAAAATGGGCGAAGAGACCACCTCAAATGGATGCCCGAGAGCTACTGAAGCGAGCGAACTGAGATTATATTTCTTGCGTTCCAATATACCGAAGAAGAGTGAGAGTGAGACGTGAATAGCGTCGCTTCCTCATCCATAGCGGTTTTTTAGAATGAATATACCTACGTCACACATTTGATTGTATTGGTGAATTTATTCCCGATTTTCACAAAATATCTCTGATGTTATCGATAAGTGTTAATTATTATTAATATTATTTTTTCATTCAATGCGTACATGTATTAGAGAGGAATACCTAAAATCTGAACCCAGTATTTATTATATTTATAGAGATATTAAAGTTTTTAGAAGCAATGTGTACTAGTTACACATCACAGGGAAGGAAGGGTTAAACTTGATTTCATTACTTTCAACACTTTGGGTTTCTGTGTGGCATATATGAATTATTGACTCTTGATTCGCAAAATAAAGTTAGACCACTTTGGTTCATTTTCTGTTGCTAAATTCTCCATTGCAAAATAAAGATTTCTTTTCAAATTACCTGAAAAAAGGCAATAAAATAATCAAACTAAAAAAATATATGTTTGAAACTCATCGTTGTCCTTGCTGGGCCTCGTAATGGAGGACCCCCTCGCCACTCCAACATCAATCTTGAGCGGCTCTTCCACGTCAATCATGTGATCTTCTGTGAGAAAACAGCCCATTCTTAGATGCACACTCCCTCCCGCAGATGTCATAAACATGTTCGCAGTACGCTGACTGTTTCTCACACGCCTTGCCGTTGAGAGGCCATCGCTTCAAGAAGTGATGGCTCTCCATTCTTCACGGTCCTGAGCTACCTACTCCCAGTCCTCGGGAGCCATGTTTGAAACTAGAGTGCAACTGATGGGCCAACCTTGTACGAATAACTCACTTAGTCCTTAGAGTGGCTATAAAAATGTGTTATCACTACATTTTACTAATTTGATTAAGTAACTTGTAACATAACAACTTGACCAAAGTAGCTTTACTTAAACCGATATATCCAAGAATATATCAACACTTTTAATAAAAAACTGAAACAATTAATCAGGACCATGATCAGTGGAGTAACACTGAAGATTTATGTTACAGTGGAGCTAAAAGATAACTAGCTCAGTTATAGCAAGAATTATACTAAAATAATTAAAACTGAGTTCCTTAGTGATGGATTTGACTATCAGGCAACCAGGAATTTCCTGGTCGGCTGAACAATGGATTTAAATAATCTGTATAGAGTTTCAATTAAAAAAACATAAATAAAATAAAAGATACTTCATTTGATCAGCATACCATTGACATAGAAAGATCACACAGATGCTAGTGATAGTTTGTAAATTATCATTAAGATCTATCTTGTAATAGAGCTTTTAAGCGTTACTATAAACAGGAGAACTATTAGCTTTATATTTGATAGCAAAATTCATAATAACATTGCGAGTGGCTATGATAATAAGACAACTGAATTAGAATCCTATAAAAACTGCATGGCATGGTACTTTTATGTTCTGCAAAAGTTTAACTTGAAGTCATTGGCAAATAAACATGTTTTTATAAAAAAAAATATATTATTTAACCCAATCGTTAATATAGTACAGGTATTCTGTGACAGGTCTTTTTTTTAACTGATCACGGAATTTGTTATTTCAATCACATCTCGAATTATTCATGATGACGTCTTGTGAAAAAGATCTATTAAACAAGAAGAGTAAGGATGATGTAATATACACATATATTTAAGTGTCAAAAAGCAAATTATGAAATGATGGTAAAATATAAAATAAAATGAAGGGAGAGCTTAGTATTATATTTGACATCAAAAAGGAGTCAATCTTGACTTATTTCCCAAGTCTATTTTAATTGTAAGTCCACTGCTGGTTTCACAGTATATAAATACAACCCATGCTTAATAAAACAATTAAATCACCTGGAGACTAAGAAATATTTTAAGATTTCAAATACTCGTATTTCAAACTTTTAAAAACTTCAGTTCTCTTCTACAAAATAATTTTTAATTTCATATTTTGAAATGTAATATATTGTTTAGCTTATTGTATTTGATTATGATCCCTATTATGATTTATTACAATACTTATTTCATTAATCGACGCGCTCATTATCCCAATAGTCGAGTATGGTGATTGCATCTATGGATCGCGCCTTTTAAAGAAAACCGAAAAAAAGTTGCAAAGATTACAAAATGCTTGCTGTAGATATTGTTTCAACATTCCCCCCAGAGGACATATCACCCCTTTTTTGAGAGCTTTTAAAATTATTGACATGAAACAAAGACGGTTTCTTCACTTAAGCGTACTGATGCATAAAATTACCAGTACAAAAATGCCACCTTATCTCTTCGAAAAACTGAATTGGGCTAGAAACTTTCACGGCTACAAAACTAGAAGCAGAGCTCTTTTACTTATCCCAAACCATAATCTAACACTATTCAAAGGATCCTTCTCATACTCAGCCAGCAAATGCTGGAATGAGTTGCCCCAGGCCTTGAAGGAGCAGGTGAATAGTTGTATCTTCAGAGATGCTCTAAAGTGTTATCTTCTGGGTGGTTAATGGGTTTCTCAGTGGTTAATATGTCTCTTATTTGCTTTATTTTCTTTTTCTTTCTTTTCTCTCTTTTCGCTGGTGGTGAATCGGGGATTGTGCGTATGTGTTTGTGCATTATCTTCTCATTCATTCTTTTAAAACTGCTTAACTATTTCAATGTATTACTGCCTAACTATTTCAATGTTGTTTCAACTATTTCATTTCCCATTTGTCATTTTATAAAATTTGGACTCTTTTGAGGCTTTCCTTTTTTTCGTTCTTGCTGACAGTTAACCTGAGGTGGTATATGTGGGTTTACTTTTTTTTTTTGTTTTCTGCCATACATTTTTGTTTTTTTATTTATTCTTTAATCTAGATATGCGGGGGTGTGGGATGGAAACCCCGCGATGCCCTTGCGGTCGGGCTCGCCCTACATTGGTGGGGTGTATCTCGGCCGGGGGAATGTTTGTGGGATGAGCCCGGACCTTTTAATGTTTTCTCTCTTGAATGTATTTTTTTTTGCCATTATTTCTTTTCTGCGTTTTTTTATCTTCTTGTTCTACGTGTTCAAGGGTGTGGGCTGAAAAACATCTGGTCTCTGGTCTCAAAAACATCTAAATGTATTATGTTGCTATCAATAAACCTGTATTTATTTATTATGAATTATTTACCCTATTTTTCTATTGTTTGTTAGAAATTAAATTGGCGTACGTCAAAAAGATTGAGAAATATTGTTTTGACCCATTATCATATATGCATGAATAGAAAAATACATTAATATAAGTAAATCAAACAATTTTTTTATTGCATCCTCATTAAGTGTAACATTTAAAATTTAAGCATCATAAATATTAAAACATATTGGTAATTCTCTCTAGAACTCACAAATGAATAAAAATATATATTTTTATTTTTAATATCCCTAATTTTCTCTTGCCATATGGCGATATTGTAAAAAAATCATAATTTACAGCAAGAAAAAATATATTTTTTATTCTATTTACTTCAAAAACTGTGTTTTAAGCCACTGACTAATAGATAAATAAGAATTGTATATTTTTTAAATTAAGGCAAAAAAAAATCAAAAAATTAAATATTTAAGAAAAAATATTTCTATAAATTACTTAAATTAACTTTTTAAAGAGTTGAAAATATTCATATCCATTGTTTTGTGAACTTTTATAAATAAATTGTCATCTTTTTTACAAAGGAAAAATATGATCAGATATAGAGATTGCTTGGATAAACTCTGGGATCCACAGTCAGACCAGTAGAACATTCTCCAAAAAGGTGTAAAGATGGAAATTACGGGTATAAGGTGAATACAATGGGTCCTAAAAAGAGGTCTGGAGGCCCTTGAATGAGATCAAAAGATAATAGACCTAGGCAAGACAAAATATATGTTTTCATCAAAACACGGTGACATCGAAACACAGTGTTTCAAACTGAGTGCTTCAAACTGTAACAGAGTGTCTTTTCAAACTTAAGTATTACTTTTTCTTGAAGTTGACATTTCCATAAAAAAAATTTAAGAGAATGTGCAATTAAAACAAATTAAAAGATAAATAATTACAGTTTAGACCTTTTACCCGAGGGTGCCAGCTATGTAAGGTCGTGTTGTTACTGCGACACTCAATTCTGGACAAATCCCAAAAAGATAGAAGAAAAACTGGAAGCCAACACCTCAAGAGATGAAGTTCTGATAAAACAGTAAACAGGTCTAATTCAAATCAAACTTTTTCATTTCACGGTGCCCTTAGTCTATAAAGATATTTTTACGGTGCCCTAAAAAAACTCACTAATTCGTGGGAGGGGCGGATGTTGTTGTTTATCACAGTTTCTCAAATCTGGGAAGCAAATAAAACATAGCTACTCATAAATAAAAGAAAACATTACCTGTTTTAAATAGAGTTTTGAGCAATATTTGGTTTTCATTACGGCTACTGCCAAAAATCTGACTTTTCAGAGATAAGTTGTCGCAAATGGAACCAGAATTCATCGAACTTTAGTTCTCAGCAAAGATTATTCATCATTTACTGATATCCAAAACTCAACTACTTTTATACTAGCACAAGTACATTAAAAACTGGTTGAATGTACTTGCGACAAATACATTAAACCGGTTTTTAATGTATTTGTCACAAGAAAGCTCAATCAAACTCTCTTTCTTTACCATCATAAAATCAAATGGATGCCCTGAATGGATCTTCGATTCATGTGAATCTTTCTATAATATCTTATTGAAAATATTTTTGAAAAGTTGCAAAGTTGAAATATGTGGTCTTCAAAACTCTTCAAAATAAATACAATATGGACAGAATAATTTACAATGTGCCAGTTCAATGCAACCTTTTTATAATTGTAGCGTGCGTCAGCACAAACATTAAGATTGCCAGAAATTATAAAATATTTTGATTATTAAAAAAAACCTGTGAAGTAACTCATTATCATTAATTTTTATCACATGGTAACCTTTCAATTTAAAAAAAATCATATGTAAACTAAATTCTGCATTATATTACAAAGTCAACGTTAAAATATTTTTCAATTGATTGTAAGTTTATATAAAGGCCTGTACTTAAAAATATTATGTATTTTACTCCATTTCATTGTAAATAATTCTTCATCCAGCCAGATTAAAAGTTTTCAAATATATTTAAAAAAAATAAGTATTGTCCCCAGTCACTTTGTAATTTTTTGAAAACTGAATTTTTTTATATTCTGCATGTTGCTATAACAATTAATTAAATATAATATTGTAACGCTTCTGTATATTTAGTTTTATTAAAGGCAATTATCAAAAATAATTAATGCCAAAGTAATTTTAAGGAATTTCTCATATTTCAAAATGTGTATTTTATTTATTCATATTAAAATGAGAAAAAATATGAGAAGTTCATATAATAATAGTTGGTTTTAATAATATGAAAATATATACATATAATTATACAAAAAAAAAAGAAAATGTTGTATCAATATTAAATTTGTGATGACTTTGTCTTGTCTTGATTGTCAAATAATTTTGACAAATCACAAATAAAATATTTATAAGAGTTTAAATTTTTTTATTAATAAAATTCCTTTACCTATGATTCTGGTGTTAGAAAAATCCCTAACCTATGTATGATTGAAAAAAATCCTTGGCCTATGATTCTATTGCTAAAAAATCCTTCATCTGTAATTCTATTGCAAGAGTATTTCTTTACTTATGATTCTATTGTTAGAAAATTCCTTTACCTATGATTCTTTTGTTAAAAAATCCTTTATCTATAAGACAATTTCTTAACTTATGATTCTACTGTTAGAAAATTCTTTTACCTATG
Organism: Odontocerum albicorne; assembly: GCA_949825065.1. Lineage (NCBI taxonomy): Eukaryota > Metazoa > Arthropoda > Insecta > Trichoptera > Odontoceridae > Odontocerum > Odontocerum albicorne. Next base: position 10,952,901 of record OX463858.1, read on the forward strand.
ATTATTTTATTAAAACAATCCTTTTCCTGTGATTCTATTGTTAGGAAATTCCTATACCTATTATTCTGCTGTTAGAAAATTCCTTTATCTATTATTGTATTGTTAGAAAATTCCTTTAACTAAGATTATATTGTTAGAAAAATCCTTTACCTTATGATTCTGCTTTTAGAAAATTCCTTTACCTAAGATTATATTGTTAGAAAATTCCTTTACCTATGATTCTGCTGTTAGAAAATTCCTTTACCTAAGATTATATTGTTAGAAAATTCCTTTACCTATGATTCTGCTGTTAGAAAATTCCTTTACCTACGATTATATTGTTAAAAAATCCTTTACCAATACTACTATTAAAAAAATTCTTTACCTATGATTCTGCTTTTAGAAAATTTCTTTACATTAATTACACTGTTAGGAAATTCGATCACATCATAATATATTTAAAAAAATTCAGTAGGTTAATCTAATATATTAGAAAAGTTAAACCCGTCTATTTTATGTAACATCCTAAACTGTCCCCACGCCCTTCAATATCTCGCTGAAAATGTTCAGTGCATCTCTGATAGTGACACGACTGCTAAATAATTTCTTATAAAATCACAGAGCTGGTAAAAAAAATTACAATATTTCACTTAAAGTTTGTTTTTTGGTTGATTGAATGATACTGTCATTTGACAATGAGTTTGTTAAGTTATTCTGTATACTATGAAAGTGAAATACATTTTAATATTTACAATGAATGAACGAAGGTAGCAAAAAAATTCAGGGAGGAAAAATGAAAAAATAATAGATTTTTATCATTTTCATATCACTTTATTTTCAGTCAACAAAATATTATAAATCAATCAAAAACATATATTTCTATTTTTACAAAATCTTTCGATATTTTTAATTAAAAAAAAATACAAAATGAAAGCATTATTCTATGACAATATTAAATTATTTTACCAACATGTCTTAATTTATTTTCATATAAAAAATCATTGAATAGGAACTTTACACAATACTTAAAAATAATTTTTACATTTGAGCATTTTTTCTTTGACATTTTGAGTATTTTGAAGGGGATTTTAATTTATACAATATATAATACAAAGATTAAAAAGTAAATCATAAAGACTATAGATATGTACAGATACTATAAATATGCACAATGTGTAAAAACGTTCTGTGTACAATGAATATATGTGGAACATTGATACAACCTTCATGGTTTAATTAATAGAATCTTTGTCTTCTACCCGGGGTTTTGGTTTTCAATCCCGATGGCACTCTAAAGACGAATCCCTGTCTGTTTCATTTTTAAATAAAAAATAACATTTATCTATTTGGCTGGAAAAAAATTACTTCATGACAATAAGCCCAACAGGTTGTAATATTATATATACAAAGGAAGTATAATATTAGGTGTTAACGTAAGTTGTGTCCATTTTTTTCCAATTTAAAAATGAGCACCAAAAGTAAAACAAAATGGTAAAGGTTATACGTCATTCGAAAGAAAATTTTCTGCTCTACAAGATATTGTGTTTGCTTTTACGTTACATGTATTATTTTATTTGATTACAAGCCTTCAAAATGGAATGTCAAGAAAACGAAACTGAGCATTTTCGACACCTCCTTCTGTTCCCATTCAACCGAGGGAATAAAGCTGCCAAAGCTGCTCGCGATATTTGCGAAGTGTACCGTGAAGATGCTACGAATGAAAGGACAGCTCGCCGATGGTTTTTGCGTTTCAAAGATGGTAATTTCGACCTGAAAGACATGGAGCGTTCCGGACAACCAGTGGACTTCGATGAGGACTGCTTAAACCATATTATTCATGAAGATCCCCTTCAAACCACATTGTTCGATTGAACGCGAACAGAAGGAGGTGTCGAAAATGCTCACTTTCGTCTACTTGACATTCCATTTTGAAGGCTTGTAATCAAATAAAATAATACATGTAACGTAAAAGCAAACACAATACCTTGTAGAGCAGAATTTTTTTTTCGAATGACGTATAACCTTTACCATTTTGTTTTACGTTTGGTGCTCATTTTTAAATTGGAAAAAAACGGACACAACTTATGTTAACACCCAATATAATAAAATACAGTTGGTAGCTGTCGTCTGACATGCTAAGGAAGTGAGTGGTCCAGGTGTGATTCCTGATAAACCCACTTCTAGATTGGTTTTATTCTTAGACCATATTCCATTTCAATTTATATTTTTCTTTAAAGAAAAAATAAATTCCTAAAATACTATAAATAAATGTAAAAAAAGCACTGTATAAAAACTTTTTCTCTGTAACTTATTTGCTGCGTATCATAAATTCTTATATCGCTATTAAGCAATACAATAATAGTACTTTATACAACACTGCCTAACAAAAGACTGCAGCAGATTAAATCTGTTAATCACTTTGTAAGTGTGATTTTCTTGCAATATTGTTGGAACTTTGGGTTTGATCTGTCAAAACTGTGTGCTTACTGAAGTGCAGCAGCTTGTACACAATAAATCTAGCACAATATAGCATGGCTGAGAATTATACTTAATCACAAATGATGACCTATCATATGGCATTACGCAATTCACAAAGCAAAATATTGAACCTTCAAAGAACTTTATATCACATGGGAGTTTTTTTTTACAAAGTCCTAACATTTACAGCCCTTAATTTTATAAATTTTAAAATAACTTATTTACTTGATATTAACAAACTAAAAATTAATTGATGTAATTCATCTTATATAATTTTTTTGACTTTGTATTTAATAAAAATAATGAATAGTAAAATAATTACTTAAAAAAATAAAAACATCTTATATTATCTTATAAAACTTGTTAAAAACCTATTTTCTTGTATACATATATACATTAATAATAAACTGAAAATAAATAAAAACAAAAAAATAGTACTTCCTAAGTTAATATATAAAAAAAAATAGCAATTTTTAATTAGTTTTTGTGGCACATTATATATTAAATTTCTTATAAATAATATTTTTCATTTACATAACTAAAAATAATTATTTACTTATTTAAAACAGTTTTTTTAGATTCACTAGGTATATTATTATGCTTTGGAAATTATTTTGAAAAAAAGTTCACATAATAAATAAGTCTTTTAGAATTCACATTCAATATTTCTTCTTGGTCAATGCCTTATGAATTCACATTGAATATTTCTTTATTGATACATACTTATGAATTCAGTCAATATTTCTTAGTTGATTTCTCATGAATTCACAATCAATATTTCTTTTTGGTCGATTCTTCGTGATCTCTCTGCTACATTTAGTATAAAAGATCATAATGAAATTTGTATGATCAGTATATTCTATCGTTACAATAGCGATCAAAATCTATGATTATACTTTTTCGTAATTTATTAGTTTGATACCTCTCAATATATCCAAATTAGCAAACATATTGAAGAGGGGTATAACATTGTCTTCAAACACACTAATTTAGCGTTCGAGTTAAGAACCACTGAAGAAGGCATGGAACTTGCACAAGCCTAACGTATGTGAGTATTATTACCAGATGAACTAATTTACAGATCGGGACACTTTGGTACCATTTGTAATCGAATCCAAAACACATAGGTCGAGTATATCTTTTAACAACTAGGCTACAGAAATCACCATGTAATTTTTCACAATTGCTCGTTATCGTGAAGGATAATCTATCCACAAGGTCAGTTCAACCTCTACATTTCTAGATAGATTTATATCTGTGCTTTAAGATGTACCAAGAGACTTGTATCAGTTGCATCTGTTTCATCAGGAAGATAGTTTCCATAAATTTTATGTAAGGTAGTTAATAAGTTATAGTTAAATATAAATTCAGACGAAATAAAGCCTGAAAGAGAAATCTGTCTGAAATCGAAATCAAGATTCCAGATAATTAAATTAGTTGAGTCTGATGTGATTTTGGTTTAAGTCTTTTCTTCTCCTTGTCTCATGGTTCTTATTTATCACTAATCATTTCCATATTGAAGGTCTGCCTCTGTTTTTGTGGTACTCCTTGTTGCTTGGTCTTAGTTCTTGGATGAGTTGTCTTCCCTAATCTTCCCTGTTTATCTAAGCCTTCATTAGATCCACTGCCGATCATTGTGTCACTTTCTTCCGATGACGGATTATTGGAGAACATCGGTTGTCTACTTCCACAACTCGGTGTACTGTTCTGTGGACTAATAACAACACCATTGTACGAAGAATGAGAATCAGCTATGCTTCTTCCATCTCCTTCATCTCTTCTGGAGAGCTCAGAAAAAGGACTAATAGCTCTTTTGATTGCTGAGCCAGCATTTTGAATTTCTGCACTGATACTTGCTATAACACTTTCTCTTCTGTCCCTTTCAATCAGTTCGTTTTTTGTCAGTTCGTGTCTTATGTTCGACAATTCAGTGGCATAAGAATTTCCTATAGTTTCGTTGAACCCTTGTTTTTTACTCTTCATTGTTCCTATATCTTGAGTATTTTGAGTTTTCATTTTTGTTTGCCTTTCAATTATTTCGGCTGTAGTCAGATCTGGGCCTTGGATATTATTATGAAGGCTTGTAGCTCCAGATAACCAAGGTTTGTTGTTTCCCATTGGTTTCTTGTGACTTAGACTATTGACAATATTTTTACATGCACATACTGTGGATCCTTGTTCTATAGGTCTATTGCACATATCACAGAATCTTTCGCATTCAGCTGCAACTCTCGTTACCTGAGAAGAACTACCATGTCCTATGACGTCTTTTTCAGGAATCGAGTTTTCGTCTATTATTCCAAATTTCTCCAATCCAGACATTAGATTCGCATCCTTGTTGGAGTTGCTATTATTTGAATTACCGGAAGCACTTTGGTTCAAAAGCAATTTAGATAATGGTGGAGCTAAACCAAGACCAATATTTCTTTCGTGGTAAACCTCCGATATTGTCGGTGTCAGTTCTCGATTGATGTGTCTCAATTGCGATGCTAAAATAGAATCTTGAATACTGTTTGCTCCACTGCTAGACTGGATGTTATTACTAGATTTGGAAGAAGTTGACAAATCTTTAGACACCTTTGACTGTTTGATATCAATCTTTGATTTACTGCTATGCCCTTCTGAATCGGCAATTTTCTTCAAAGTGGTGTTTTCTATATTATGAGTAGAAGAACTTGGCTCTGGTTGTGAGTAGTAAATATTGCTTGGTGTATTGAGATGGGATTCATTTGTTGGTAGAGCGGGAGCTTTACGACCAGTTGCATTCATGCTAGCTAAAGCATTAGTAACAGCCTGAATATTGCTTGACAATTCAGTTCTAACGCTTAGTCTTTCTAAGGAAGCATCTGTAGCCTGATTTCCTTTTCTGTGAGTAGTGCCTGTATTTTTATAGATAGTTTTGATATTATTTCTACCTTGAATGTTAGCCATTCCACTGTTTTGTGATGTAAGTGGCATTGCAGTGTTTAATGTTTGTTCGAAACCTCTTTCAAAATCTGAATCGGAACTGTTTCCTTCAGCAAAAGCCCCCGCTAAAGAACTTAGATTGTTGTAAACTGGTGGTAAAGGATGAAGGTTCTCTACCAGAGGTCCTGGTGCTGGTGGAAGACGCGGAGGAGGTAGAGGAGGTAATGGTGCTCTTCTTAATACAGTAGCATGTCCTGAACTTTCCCAATCCGTTGCCGAACTAGCAGAGCTGGAACTGTCAGGTCTAAGTCCAGTATTCCCAACTCCCATTTGATTTTGCATTTGACCTGATTGGGCATAGTTCTTGATGTCTCCATCCAGAATACTAGCATTAAGTCCGTACGAATCCATTTGGATATCAGTCAGATTCGGCCCTTGTCTACCAACCATTCTTGCTCCCATAAGAGTTTGATTGCTTCCAGGAGTTGCATGGTATAGATTCCTTATCTTTGTCTGATGAGCTAAAACCAGTGTGACATTTGTCGGATTGTTTCCAGCTGACAGTTGATCCGAAATATGTCTTTGCAGAGCGACAGGGGGACTTGGAGTAAATGCAGCATCACTTTCTCCGCCTCCACCCGGTCTTGATATTTTAACTGGTGGTCGTTCTCCACTTCTGAAATCACTCTTACTATGAGTGCTTCGATAAGACTGATGTTGCAAGTCATTTCTGGAAGCTCCAAACTTGCTCGACATATTCAAAGTGGAAGTTCCCGGTAGTCTTGTTACGTTTCCGTAGCAAGCTGTGGTTGAGAGATCACAGTCGAGAGCGTTGGTTGTAGATCTCGGAGGCGCGTCAGGTGGTGGTGCTGTGCGCCCATCAGGCTCTCCACGGTGACGAACATAGGATGTGAAAGCTCCAGGAGTCAGTCTTGGGCCACTCAATGGAAGTGGAGGTGGAGGCACAATATTTTGACCTGCAATTAAAATAATAAATTTAGTATATTGCTTTCAAATAAAAACAAATATCATTGCTGAGATGTCATAATGGTATTCATGAATGAATAACATTCTTTTAAGCATGGATATTATACATTTTGTGATAAGTGTAAATGTATTCAAGATAATGTAAATTTGTGATAAGTGTAAATGTAACCAAAAATACTATACAACAAACAAAGACTGCTTCATCATATTAAAAAAAAATCTCTGTTAAGATACATTTTGTCATTGCTGCAAGCTATTTTCGTGGCTTAGTTGGTAAGATGTTTGTCTTCCAGCTTAGGAGTTAAGGGTTTGATTCCTGTTTGGCTCCAATTTATTTAAAAAAGGGTTTCATTCTTGTTTTCACTTAATGTGACACAAACATCTTTCTGGCTAGTTGGAAGAAATTTCCAAATGGCAATAAACTCTCCTGGTTGTAATGTTTACAACGAAAGTATAATAAATTCAGGGAACAAGGGCAACAATAGGGCCGACGACCTCTCAAGGGCGATGGGAACACTGCGGGTGCAGCTGTCATACGACTGGTTTCCTGAGCTTTGCAAGAAGCACACTGAGGGAAAAGACCCTGTGCATCTGGAATGAAGAGTATCTGAAGGATACAGCAGGAGGAATGGTAATGAAAAAATCTTTGAAGGGGATCTTCATGAATAATATGGTTTAAGCGGTTCTCATCGAAGTCAAACAACAAAAATCAACGTTCGACAATCGTTAAACGCGAACAGAAGGAGGTGTCGAAAATGCTCACTTTCGTCTACTTGACATTCCATTTTGAAGTCTTGTAATCAAATAAAATAATATATGTAATGTAAAATTAAACACAATATCTTGTAGAGCAGAACATTTTCTTTCGAATGACGTATAACCTTTACTATTTTGTTTTACTTTTGGTGCTCATTTTTAATTTGGAAAAAAACAGACAACTTATGTTAACACCCAATACATTAAAACCTGGGGGCTTACCAAAACTCTTCTCTTTTAACCAAACAGAAAGATGTAAAAGTGACTTTAAGTTAAAACCAGACTGTAACTCTTTTTAAAAAAAATTGTTGGGTACCAATGTGAATCACTCCTGCAACCTCTGGATGAGAAGACAGGTGTCACAGAGGACGTTGTCTATAGTATAATTCCATATGCCAGACATGTTGATTGACACTTTGTAAATGTGTATAAGACAGCAAATTTGATTAAAATAAGAGTTTTGTTTACCTAGATTTGGAGAACTGGTGGCTCTATGTAGTTCTCCATCAGAGTGAGGCTCCATGTCATTGTTCTCTATGGAAGCTAAAGACTCCAGACTGGAACTAGAGTCTAGACTCAAGCTCCTTGGAGCCTCTTGAGTATCTGTAATAGAAGAAAAATACTTTGTGTTTAAAGCAACAATAAATTTCAATGTAAATTAAATGTACTGTTTTTTGAAAAACTATTTAATTTAAGATGACAAAAGGAAAAATGACCTTAATTGATTACAACTGAACTCTGGTCATCATTCTATAATGTAGGCATATGTGAATTTTAATTTATACTTTATTTTATTTGCATATAACAAAATTAATACAGAGACAAACAATAAAGCAAATTAAAAGAAATGCACTGGTGCGTGTTTTATCCACGATTATTGTAGAACACTCGAGCATGGGTATTGAAAAACACGGTTATTTCAAATTAAGCTTTTGAGTTTGACATTTAAGAGTTGAAATGCTAAATACATTTTGTTATGCAAGATGAGAACACGAACAAACTTTCTCAATGTTTGACAGATAAGGACGCTAAACACCGGTATCATACCGTGGCAATTTCATTGGGAATTCCCAGAGCCACATATTTTCATGTTGGTGTACATGTGTACATGGGTAAATAGGTATAATATAAACCATAGATTATATAACAATTTCGGCCATTATTATGTTATTTTAAAAACTTTGATGTTCTTTAAAAAATTGGAATTTCTGTGAATCTAATTTTGTTGCTTATATTCTGTGAAACTAATTTTGTTGCTTGTCGTGCATCGTCCCAGTAAACAAGGCTGTATTTTACTAGGGAATAAAAATATATATTATCAGGAAAGTAGTTTTATATTTCTTGGATAAATATCGTTAGGACAACATTTTCATTGCTAACATCAATCCAAATACATATTATTATGTTAAGTGCATTTTTTCGTTAATATAAATCATCACACCGTTTCTCGGTCAGGGTAAGCAGAGAGGACAGAGAAACAAACTTTTCTATCTCAATACACATCCTTTACCTTTTCACCTTCTCACACAACTGATATGATTTCTCTGACTTTCTACTTTTCCTTCTTTCAGAATATCATTCACTTGATCCAACCATATTTTCCTTGGTCATCCTCTACCACACCTTTCTCTCACATTTGCATTCTATATTTGTTTTGTTATTTTTCTTAATCCATCATTTCTACAAACCCATCTGAGTGTTCTTCATCTTACTCAACACATCAGCTTTAAGATCACATTCATGCCCTTATCCCTTTATTTCGAATTTTATCACATGTTTTCACTCCATCTATTTGTCTCAGTGTACACATTTTTAGAATATTTATTCAGCTTCTTTCAGTCTTTTCCATGTCTACGTTTCACTCACATATATCAAAATTAGTACTTAAAATATTGTTGTGGACTATCATCATCTTAGCAGATCTTATACTGTCTTGTTCGCGTATATACGTTTTAGTACTTCATTGACTTTGTTTCCTTTCGTTACACGGCATTACATATTCCTCTTGACTCTTCCATCATCGGAGTATATATGTTTTAGTCCCCCATTAACTGTTTCCTATTGTTACACACCGTTTGTTGATCTAAATTGCTAAGTGGAACAAAATATGCTGTTTTTTGGTGATTGATGACTTTTATTTTATGTCCTCAGTGAGATACAGGCAAAATCCTAGTTTACTGGGGATACGACAAATGAAAAGCAATAAACTCAGATCCATTAAAATTGTTTGTCTAAATTAAATTACCTGTTGTTTTTTTAACAAATTGTGTATTTATAGAATTTCATGTCATATATAGATAAAATAAATAAATCTAATGATACTGCTAAAAAACCAGCTCAGTGTAAGGATAGGAAGGTGGTGGCTGCAACTATTAGATTATGGAATAGGGATGTATCACACTTTTGCTGTGTACAGTACAATCTGGCAGATTTATTGCCAAAGACGTGTCTTATCAACTAAGAGGTTGTTGTGTAGAGGGTGTAGAAAAGTGGATTGATGGCGTGAAAATAGATTTTCAGACACTGAGAATCAGTCACAATCTGGTTCATAACCTGAAACCCTCAAAAGTCAACCCCACACAGTGGAAAAGAACAAGGTAGAAAAAAGAAGAGGCATTATCCTTAAATTCCATAACCATAAAATTAAAGTATGAGATTCTTGAAAAATAATTTGAACACTTACCAAATAATGCTAAGAGTGCTTGCAGCACAAACTGTATGTTCCTCCTGTTTGCCTGTTTTCCAGCTCTCAAGGTCACCTCATCCTGGCCCACCTCCATCAGGTCGCAGCCCAGGGAAGCCAACAGCTCGTGACAGCCCTCGACTCTCCACAGTCTGTGAGACCAAAACAAAACATGGATATTATACAATTGTCTTCATAGATCCTTTAAATTATATAAAAGGTTTTTTTCTTACACTAAGAAGGAAAATGCAGTGTAGCAGGGTATTCTGCGCTCGGGGTATTAACCCTCTAGCACAACCCTCTATAGCACAAGTGTCATTTGGGGAATAATGTGAGACGTCTAGTTATCAAGGCAAAGCCTGTACATACATTTATGTGTAAAATATTACAATTTTTTTTTATTCACATGTGTTACATATATTGTACACAATAATAATAAAATTAACTATGAGTTCACTAATTTATGAAATTTACTAAAATCAGTAATTATTAATTAGGTTTCTATCCCCTATGCCAAAGGCATAGGTGGTAGAAACATGTGTAGAGGGAATTAATGCAATTAGTGGAGATACTGATAATATTGAAAACAGATTTACAGAACAAAGCTACATCTAAATATATAAATTTAATATTTGAAACTGACTTAAAAATATGAAATATCTTTCCAAGCAACTTATTATAATCATAACTCAAGTTTTAAGTTCTTCATCAGGGAAACTTTGCTGTCTTACATTTGCTAGTTCAGAAAATAAGATCAAAACTTGAAATTTTATAAATTGTATAGGGTCTTTCAAATTGAGCGGTTTTTTAAATTCTTAGATAAAACACGTGAACTTGGCTGGGTCTTGTGACATTTGAGAAGTGTAATGATAATGAACATTTATAAAAATGGAGTCATATACAATACGACAATGCATTCAAATTGTTGAATTATTTTATGTATTGTAATCTCCGGAAACAGTGATGTTAATTGGCCAACAAGATCATGTGATCTGACACTGTTGGACTATTTTCTCTGGGGTTACGTGAAAAGCCAGGTCTATAAAAATGACCCCCAATCAATTCCTGAACTGAAGGACGAAATTATTTGCGTTATTGGTGAGTTAGAACCGCAATTATGCCAAAATATCATGGAAAATTTTGACTAAAGAGTGGACATCTGTAAAGCTGCAAGAGGTGGACATTTGGCGGATATTATTTTGTGTCTTTTAATTTCATACAGTATACTTCAATGACCAATAAAAAGTATTTTGAAATCAAAGCAAATTGTGTGTTTTATTCAAGATTTAAAAAAAATTGAAATAAAAAAACCGCTCAATTTGAAAGACCCTTTATTAGTGTATTTAACAAAGGTTTTTTTTTATTAGTATCATTACGTGGTTATATAAAGAAAATCATGAATCATTAAAAGTTATACTATATTTGAAAAATAAAAAATTACTTTCTCACCTTACGCTGATAGATATTTCAATACTCTCTGTCTCAAGGCTCTTGAGGGAGAACTGTGATATCACAGATCTTATCACGCCAATTATATCATCTGCCACATCCACGTTGGAGATTAGTTTGGACAGGGCATGGAGAGTTGTAGAAGTTAAGCCTGGAAAGAAAAATATACATGTTTTTAAGACATGATGTGAAATTCTTAAATTAATGAATGCTTCTAACCCATGATGTGTATAAATGCAAAGTGGGGGACTAGAGTACTTATCATTGATTAGATTGGTACCACCAGAGATGACTATATTAGCCAATTTGTGAAAGGCATATAAGGCAAGGAGCTTTAGTACTTGTAGCTTGTTTGCATCTTAAAGGTGCATGGCCACGCTGGACTTCCGTGCTTTAGTCATATCCATTATTTCATAGAAAAAAAACATGCCAGTGTGCTCCGATTATGTCACATCTCATGATCCAGTAAAATGATGTGACCGGTGAGTTTGCTGGAGTGCGACGGCTCACTGACTAATAAAAATCGAAATCCACGGCACAGCTTGCTTTCCAATTGAACTGACATTGGAATGGCGAGGGGACCTCGAATATGAGGCACAGCAACGATCAAACAATTTCTCCATTGGATCTTTAATAACTAGTGACAGTTCTACGTCACTTGTGCTGAGTATGTTTTGTGACCGTATTATTCTGTGTCATCTGTCTGTAATACTACACTTCACAAATATTCACTTTATATATATATATATATATATATATATATATATATATATATATATATATATATATATATATATATATATATATATATATATATATATATATATATATATATATATTATATATATATATATATATATATATATATATATATATATATATATATATATATATATATATATATATATATATATATATATATATATATATATATATATATATATATATATATATATATATATATATATATATATATATATATATATATATATATATATATATATATATATATATATATATATATATATATATATATATATATATATATATATATATATATATATATATATATATATATATATATATATATATATATATATATATATATATCACTACATTGCAAAGCTTCACTTACAGTTTGACAAGGCCATTGTGTGGCGAAACAGCTGTTTACTGAGTAAATAAATAAAGAATATATAATTTAATATTACTTTTCCTAAAAGTATAAAATTGTTTAACTTATTTGTTTATGCTCCACCCATTTGCAAAGTGCTGATTGGGTAGCATGCTACTTTACATAAAAAAGTAACTATAAAAGAGTTATTTTGTTGAAAGTAGTTATAACACACTCATATTTTATCAGCGTAAATTTGAATTTAAAACTAAAGAAGAAAAATAATATTACCTAATAATGCTTGAAGACTGGCAGAGCATTGCGTCAGTCTGTCTTCAGGATCACTTTGCGGGAAGAATACGCTGGATGGAATACCATTAGCTGCCGGCTCAAACCTATAACAAGATAATGCAATTCATTAAATAGAGTAACAGAATTTATTTTTGAAACCTTGTAACTCTGGGCTCAACCGGAAAGATTGTGATAAGTGAGGATTTTACACCGATTGCTTTTTTTTTAGCAAGTTTCTAGATTTCAGTTATATAAAGATGTTAAATCTTTTTTAATTTAAAAAATAATATGCAAAAAATAATGTTTTATTGAATTCAATTTAAACACTATCTTTGGGTTTTTCCTGCTGGCAATACAGCGTACACCACTTATTTTGCATAGTGTATGTAATACTTTAAGAAGCGACTGAAAAAACTCTTAATTTCTAGTCAGTAAAATAACGTGTTTCATTCCTGATTTTTCTTTTCCTTTCCTCTCCACCATCCTTTTCTTTCCTTTTGATTGATGATATCTCACTTTATATGAAAAATACTATAATGTTCGGGTGATTGTCCGTCTTTGTGGGGTTCGTGGGCCTGTTCTCACGTATATGTTTATGGATTTCGTGGGGATGGATAGTCATTTGAATGATTTATGCGACCACGTAACTTGCTTCATTTACTTTTGTCTGGTTGGTTGGAAGAGATTGCCACCCGGAATAAGCCCGCCAGATTGTATTGCAATAAAAGTGTTAAATAAATAATATAATAAGGATATATTAAGAATGAATAGTGTGCGAGGAAACGATAAACTAAGTAAAGAATTGAAGAATATATAGTAGAGTGAAAGGAAGGTAAAAAGCATAAGAAACAAATAAAACTAAATTTAATTCAGTATGCCATACCAATATACAGCTTCTTTAATCAAAGAATTATAGAATAAATAATTCAAAAACTGAGTAAACAAATTATGTTGATTTTAAAAACATATTTTGTGATTTCTTAAAAATATTAAACAAAAGAATTATTAGATTTTGGACTAGGTCCGTACATACCTGAAGCCAACGCTCATGAGTAATTCCTTCCATCCAGTGACGTTGCCAACCTTGTTCTCGATGGACTTCTGAGTGGTATACATAGCATTCTTCTGTCCTCTTACAATCCTTTGCAGAGACTTCTCTACCAGGTGTAGTGACACCCTCAATGCATCTCTGGAAAAGGAGAAAAATTATAAAATCTTTTGATTATAATTCAAGGAAATCATTAATTTACATTTAATAAGCAATGTTTTCCAAATTTCGTAATTAAGACCGAATTCATAGTCGGACCTAAATAATTATTTTTTACTGAAGAAATTAGTATTTAAAGTTGAATTTTTTACAAATTTGTTATAGTTTCCTTAACCCTTCCCTTACGGTGCTAAAATTGAAACGCGCGCTCCGGTTTTGGGTAGTGAGTATGCGATCAAAAATTAGCGATTTTAAATCGGAAAAATAAGAACATTCATAGATAATTCCCTTAATTAATTATAATTGAAGTTAAAAATTATAATAATTGAGATTTATTTAAATGCGAATTTGTTTTCGATCTTTACAAAACACCTATGATGTAGTCGATAAATTCTGATTCATATTAATATTATTTTTTAAATCAATGCGTAAATATATTATGGAGGAATACCTTAAATCTTAACCTTGTATTTATTATATTTATAGAGATATTGATGGTTATTAGAAGCAACGTGTAGAAGATACCCAACACAGGGAAGGAAAGGTTAAATAAGGAAACCATGTAGTTTCATAACTTCACTTTGAAATTTGGAGTGTATGAAGTCCCACTCTGAATACAAATCATGAAATTTTAAGGTTAGAAATTAGTATATAATATTTAGGCATGACCATAAATTTGGAGCCTAAAGAGGTTTCTAGAGAGAGTTCTTTTCTTATTTGAGTTTTCAATATAAATCTACACTTTTATTTGATTCCATAAATGACATTATATTTTTACATGGAAACATGGCTGTATACTTAGTAAGAGTGATTGCTATACCTGCACTTGTCGGGAGTCTTGAGCAGGTCGGTGAGTGCCTGCCCCATGAGTGCCACCTTGTTGGATAGGCGGATGTTGGAGCCCACCAGAGTGAAGCCAGCCCAGTTAGCGGGGTGCGCAAAGTGTTTGGTGTGCTGCACTGTTTGCATAGCGTCACCCAGAGCCCTAGAAAATAAAGCAATTCATCAATTTTAGTAAAGGAAGACTAACAAAACAAATATACAGAGGAAACGTGAGTGGAAGACGTGATAGAAGAAAGCTTAGAAAAGTATGGTTGGACCAAGGGAATTATATTTTGAAAGAAGAAAGAGTAAAGAGTCAGAGACATTGTAGGAGTTGTATGAATACATGTATGGATGTGAAATATGTATGTCAATATAAGAAAGTCTGGTGTTCTGTCCCCTTTGTCTATGCTAAAAGGGTAATGGTATGTATCGATGGTGTGCTGTCCATAGGTGCTGAGGAAGCGTTGCATCCATTACTGGTTCATGTTGTTTACGTAAAAAAAAACTAAATTTCGTCCTTTTAATTTTTTAAATGAGCCTTCACAATAATGAGTTCAATAAAAGCTCCACTTTTAAATGAGCCTTCCAATTATTGAGTTCAATCAAAGCTCCACTTTTAAATGAGCCTTCACAATAATGAGTTCAATCAAAGCTCCACTTTTAGCTAGTGCATTACTATTTCAATATTAAAATTTCTATACAAGTGCAGGTGTTTTCTGAATACCAACAGCATTCTTCAACTCAAAAAGTCACGTCATCCACTGGTATATGAAGAATGATCATTAAGGTTAGGTTATAAATAACATCGCACTTCGGGTAATTTGTCTAACTTTCAAATATAACATTTTTCAAGCAATGTTAAAGTTGCTAATTATTTTTATCCTAGAAATTACGATTGAAGTTAAAAGAGAGAAGATTAAGAATAAGAAAGCAATGAAAGACATATGTTAAGTGAATTATAATTTACTATAGTTCGGAAAATGTAGGATGAGTCCTGTGACAGCTCACAAATTTGCCCCAATACAACCTTATGTAATGTATTTACCTAAATAACTTGCTATTAATTAGAATTGAGGCTTATATTAAAGTTGATAAAATAATTAAAATTACTGAACATCCTTACAAGGTTGTATTGGGGCAAATTTGTGAGCTGTCACAGGACTCATCCTACATTTTCTGAACTATAGCACCAATAATTTTTAACAACTGGCTCAAGTTCAATTATTTTGGATAGGGAGGCTGCGACTACGGTCTGTATTTGCGAAAAATATTAGATAGTAGAAAAATAACATAATTGATGAAAAAAAATGGAATTTTAGATTGTTTTAAAATGTAAAAAGGAAATTCGCCCCTCGGTGTATATTTTAGTGACAAAAACTCACTTGCTGAAAGGTAAAGAACTGACAAAAAAGCCTAAAAAATTGTCTTTATTCTTTAAATCATTGAAGTCAAACATATTTATTTTTTACCTGGCAGCTCTACTGCCTTGCAGAAGTGCCGAATAGAAGGCTCTCAAAAGTATCTTAGCTGCAGTATCAGGAACAGGCCAAAGAGATAGCAGCACACAGTGTGCCCCAGCAGCGAGCAAGGCTCTGCAAAGCTTCACCACCCCGCTGCAAGCCCCACCAGAGGCTGTGCACGTAGCTGCAGAGGTGGAGGTTGACGATGAAGATGACTCGTTGGGAGTATTGTGGCAGCAAGATATCACCACCTGGAGAGAAAAAATATTTTTGATTATTATTATAAAGATATCTTTAATAACTTTTTGAATACAAAGAAAAATTTGGAATAGTATTAGGGGCAAAATTAATGTGATAGGCAATCTATTGTGATCAAGTATGATTGTCAATCATCCTCTGGAATATTTGTTTATTGTGTGTAAATTGTTATGCTTCAGCAAACATGTTAGATCAAACCCAAAGTCTTGATAGATAAAACCGAAAGTTCTGATGGCAACGAGACCAAACTTTCAAGACTGGTTTAATTTGATGCAACCCTTCATTTGCAGTTTTTTTTTAAAAACATTAGATTTGTGTTGCTTTAAAAAACTAAAATAATTAATGATAAGCAACATATAAGTTACAGAAAACATAAATTCAGATGTAAATTGATCTATGAGTTAAACTAGTCCAGAAGGGAATCTGTCAGGGGTGCCCGCTTGTGTGGTGCGAACACTAACATTTGTCAACAGCGTGACCAGACCAGCGTGTCATTGCTGGAAAAGCCTTTTATCTGTAAAAGGAAAAATAAGTAAATAAAAAACTTATTTTATATTTTTGTGTTCACAACCTTTTATCGGTATTTATTATTATCCTGGCACTTAAGCTACGGTTTCCTTAGAAAGCGGGTTCCTTATATAGCGCACGTTACATGACGTGATGCTGGCGCGCCGCCAGTCGGCAGAAATGAGAACCCACAACTGTCAGTTGAAAACTTTATTCCACATATTTTGTTTCAACTGGGCTTTTCTATAGTCTTTGCTTTTCACATTATATAAAGCTTCCGCTTTATATAATGCTTTATATAATCGCGTCGCATCCGCCTGGCACACCACCAGATGGTAAAAATGAGAACCCACAACTGTCAGTGGAAACCAAATCTGATTCCTCATATTTTGTTTCAACTGGCCTTTTCTATAGTCTTTGCTATTCACATTATATAAAGCTTCATTATTTCTTACAAAATCAATCAATATTTCGTCATTTTTGCTGGTCCAAATTACGTTTGCACTCATTTTTTATTGTAAAACGGTGTCCGCTACACGGGAAAAATCGCTCCACGACTGTTTGCTCCGCTATCACGGCCATCATGCAAATGGCAGCATTGCTATTTGACATTACACTCACAACCAACGCACTCTAGGAAACCAACGCCATTGGTTTGCATAGACAATGTTTTGTTACGTGCGCTATAACGACACAACCAACGCTCTCTAGGAAACCACGCCATATGGTTTGCATAGACAATGTTTTGTTATGTGCGCTATATAATGACATCACTTTCTTAGGAAACCAATGCTTTATAGTTCGGAAATTCTAGGATGAGTCCTGTGACAGCTCACAAATTTGCCCCAATACAACCTTGTAACTATGTTCAGTAATTTTAATTATTTTATCAACTTAAATATAAGCCTCAATTCTAATAAAAAGCAAGTTATTTAGGTAAATACATTACATAAGGTTGTTTTGGGGCAAATTTGTGAGCTGTCACAGGACTCATCCTAGAATTTCCGAACTATAGTATATAACATATATTCTTGGAGAACTTTTGAGGTAGTCAGTGCTACGAAATAAGACTATATAAAGTCTTGTTTTTTTTTTAAAGGCCATTGAAGGAATTAAAATATTTATAAAAACTAAAAATAAGTTGAGTGTAAAGATAAAAAGGTGGCAATTGCATCCATTAGATTGAGCAGTGCACCCATTAGACTTCCCATTCATCTGCATATGTTTAGAAAAGCATATTTGGCATAAAAACCTAAGAAACCTATTCAAAGGAAGACAAACTATAAAAAGAAATTTTGTAGATCTTCCAGCATGTGAAAGTAGTAACACATTTGGCTTCAGATGGAGCGTAGCGTGTGTGTGTGTGTGTGTGTGTGTGTGTGTAACAATGTTCTTTTGAAACTGATTCGTAAAAGATAAATTGATATAACTTTGCTACATTTATCAATTTTTAAAGATATACTCGTATATATTTTTTTTATTTATTTATTATTACACATGACAAGAAATGTACATAATTTGCGAAAAAACAACAGGTAATTTAATTTGGACATACAATTTTAATGGATCTGGGTTTGTTGCCTTTCATTTGTCGTATCCCCAGTAAACTAGGCTTTTGCCTGTATCTCACTGAGGATATTTTAGCATGGAAAAATAAATCGATACTTCTTTTATATAAACCATCAAACTTGTGAAATTTAATATTTAAGTTATCAGAAATCCACTCAAAAATAAAGATATATCAAACTGGAAACAAATTTTATAAATACTTGATATATTTATTTAAAGTAATTGACTCACTTTATAGCCCACAATAGTATTTTGGTATCAACTTTGATGTATGGAAGTGAAGACGACTGAAAAGAGTCAAATAAATGGTGTGGAAATGTGTGCACTTAGTAGAATACATGGGGTGACTATGTAAGACAGAATAACGGAATGAAATAATTAGAAATGAGTGTGAACTTAATGCTGATGTGTTGAGCAAGGTGAAGAAGAGATGGCATGGGTACGTGGAAGAAATGAATGAAGAAAGTAAATACAGTGCAAACAAATATACAAACAAAACGTGAGTAGTAAAATGTGAGTACAAGGCGTTGTAGAGGAAGAATAAGGAAAGTATGGTTGAATCAAATGTACGATATTTCGAAAGAAGGAAATTTAAAAAGAGCTGTATGAGAAAGTTGTGTTTTCTATTTTCGGTCTACCTCGATAGGAAGACGGTGTGGTAGTACGTAGTATAATGAACTCACCAAACGAGCCGAGAGTTTCAGGTTGAGAATGTCCGATGCAGACAAAAGGAACTCGGACAGAGGTGGTAGTTCCATGTTGCTGGACGAAAGTTCACTTCCTATGAAAAGAATAAAGTAAAATATTAAAAACATCTTTCCTGTGAATGTTTTTTTCAGAAGTAAAATATACTGCACTTAGCTAAAAAAAAAACATAAAATATTTTTTTATAACAACATGAATTTCATGTTTTCATTGCCATAACAATAAATCATTATTATTTACACTTTGTATACCAATCCTGTGTTTTAAACGTGATAAACTATATTTGCGTTAAGTCTCATGTTTTTACGTGATTTATACCCCTTCCAAAAAAAGGAGTTCTAGCAAAAAATCTTGTAAACCTTTAAATGATACTCTCCTGATATCTGATTTCTAACATAGACAATACCCTAGATCAGTGGTTCTTAACCGGTGCTCCGCAAGGATGTTACAAGTGCTCCGTCAAATATGAAACATTTGATCGAAGTTTGGTGAATTGCTGTTGGCAATGCAACTGAGGATCGGCGCAATCTCCTACATTCCCATAAACATTGTCGCCTCTTTACAAATTTAGAAGAAGAAATGAGGGTAGCTATATCAATCATTAGACCTCATATTGTTTAAATATGTAAAAGGCATCAAGCTCGAGTATCGCATCAATAAGAGTTATTTTAGTTACAGTTTTTGCAAATATATACACTGTATAATATACATATTATGTTATATTTTTATAAAAGTGTTTTATTATTTTATAAGTTTTTTTGTAATCTATAATTTTTATTTATTATTCATGTATTTTTTATTGTAAGTTTTATGACCTTGATGATTTTGGTGCTCCACAAATTTTTCTTATAATCAAAAGTGCTCCGTGACTTTGAAAAGGTTAAGAACCACTGCCCTAGATCAGTGTTCCCCAACCGGTGGTCCGCGGCCCGGTGCCGGGCCGCAGAGACTTTCCGCCGGGTCGCAAACAGTATGTCAAATTTCAAGAAACTCGCCATGCAAAAATATTATAATAAATAAAGGATTTTTTCACTTGTACGTTGACTTGTATTTTTAGTAATTGTTAAATAAATATAATTAATATGATAATGCGACATGATGGTCGCTGGTTTTCTCAGAATGGACAGTCATAAATCTTCTCAGATACACTTAGGGAGAATGGAAATATTTGCTCTTGGATAGTGAACTCGGATGCAAAACCCTACCTAAATATATTACAATTAAAATTGTTTAACTGTTTTATGTATATTTGTTAATTATAGTTACATATGTCCATCTGTCACAATATAAGATTAAAAAAATATTAAATAAAAAAAACATTTTTATTTCAGTATTAGTGGTCCGCGAAAAATTTTTCCTTTTTTTACCGGTCCACAGGTCTAAAAAGGTTGAGGAACACTGCCCTAGATAGTGAAAATATGAAATATACATTAAATCTGACGTCACGTCATCAATGAAGTGTCAGATCTTGAAGATTTAAAATTGGAATCTGAAGACCAACTATATTCTCTGGGTTTAAATAGAATAAGGAATTTACAGGATTATCCAAACTGGTTGTCAAAAAACGTGTCTAAACATGTGTTGATCTCTATTCAATTAGCTGTCAAAAAAATCCTGCAGAACTTGTAAGGTACGAGTATGTATTGCTTAACACAAAATGAGAAATGAGACACGGTACATGAGAAAGGAGTGTAATGTAGCTCTTCACAAAGGATAATGTTGGCAGAATTACCATACTAAACTAAATTATTTAAGTATTTTAAACAAATATACAAAGTTTCATTTCAATATTCTTAATATTTACTTAGATACAATTTTAGTTAACCCTTCACAAAATTCAGAATTAATTAAAAACAAGCTGGGTACTGGAAAAGGTTGTCTTGATTTCGGTCAGGCCTTAAAGTTTTAATTATGTATTTCATTTTATTAACCGGTTCACTGCCACGAGCGCGTTGACGCGCTCTCCAATTCAGTGCTCGCCAGGCCGGCCATACAAAATGAAAGCGTAAACATGCTCTCCTTTGAGCTTGTTGCAAGCCAATATCAAATCCAATTGTAATAATTTATAAATTATAACACATAGGGACATCTATTGGGATGGTCAAGAAATACTTAAATATTACAATTTACCGATATTATCAAAGTTACAGTCATCTTTCTAAAAGCTTTCACTGACAGTAAATACGTGTCTCTGATTCAGGGTTACCGACTACAGTTTTTTGCGTCGTAATTGCGATGATTTATAATGACTTCGTTTGTAGTTTTGTTCAATGGTTGATTTTTAACTTTTGTGCGTTATTTTTGTAAATTTTTCAAAGTATTTATTTACAAAGTGTGTTTTCATGCATTCTTTGGTTATTGGCGGTAGTTTTGCGGCATAATACAACATTTATATAGACTTTTTACGGTTTTATTTTATAGTTTATTTACCTTTTGCGCTTTATTATACATCATACAGATAATTTGTTGATTTTAGTTTACAAAGTATATTATATTCCACTATATTTATAAGTAAACGTGTTTTCTGTGTCAAGTTGTGACAACCCTGACATTTTGTGAATATTTAAACTGTGTTTTTCTAAGTGAACGGCAGCTCAAACGCCCCATGGTGTTTATATTTAGTAAGTTTTCATAATATCCTTTATATCTGTATACAAAAAATATTAATTTTTTAGGTTTTATTTTTGTTGAAAAAATCACGGCCTGCTGGGTACGGCCATACTAATAACTTCCGGCACTTAAAGGGTTAAGTAAAACTATGAGATACTATTAATTTACTAAATATTTCAAGAGTTTTCGACAATAAATTAAGATACACATACATCTCGCAGTTTCCCTGTTGGGGTAGGCAGAGACTCTCCTACCATGACACACATCTTTCCCTTCTTCTACATCCATTTACCTTCTTATACAACTCCCATCACTGATTTAATAAAAAAGATTCTTTCAAAATAATTTCTTTCAGTTGATCCAACTTTCCTTAGTCATATCATACCTCCCTCTCACATTGGTCATATCATACCTCCCTCTCCCTTGGTCATATCATACCTCCCTCTCACATTGGTCATATCATACCTCCGTCTCCCTTTGGTCATATCATACCTCCCTCTCACATTTGCACTGTATATTTTTTTAAATCTTTCTTCATTAATTCGTACATCATGTCTAAAGCATCTCAGAGTGTTCTTCTTGATTTTATCATTCATATATTATAAAAATTGCAAATTATGTAAAATAATACTTTTGTTACATAAGAACCTCAAGAAACTTACCCTCTTCTTCTCCCTCTCCAGGAATGGTGTCAGAGTGGCCGCTGCCAGTGCTGGTGTTCAAGAATCTCTTGTTGCCACCCTGAGATTGGGAATCCACCTGAAAAATAAGGAAATTATTTTCAATTAGTAACAATCATTCTAGTCTAGCGTTGTCTAGTGATGACTTTAATTTGTTAATGTGGTGTCTTAGCTACATATAGAAAATAATCCAAGCTGTAAATAATTGCTGGTGCTTAAAATAATAATAAGCTGGTGCTAAAAATAATTCCTTCTAGCAGTGCATTTGATTGTTAAAATTGAACTGGGATCGTTGCATAATTGTCACAGTGGAGTTTGGATTTAGGTTACATACTTCAAAGGTGATAAAAACCATGATTTTTTTAGATAAGCTGTTGTTAATTTTTAATTTGCTTTCAGGTAGCATTTTGTGCAAAGCCTGAAACCAAATAAGAGTGTATCTAAATTGCTCTACCCTTTTGTAAGCAAAAACAAAGAAACTTATATTGCACTGTTTCTTAACACGTGTCACTCTAAGAGAGCTTAAATAATTTTTGTTTGGAAGGTACTAAGCAACAGTTTAATTTATTCATCACATTAGGAATGAAACCCAGGATGCCTGAATGAAACACAGAACTAGGATATGGCACCAAAAAGTAACCCAACAGTTTCATGACTACATTATTCCCAGTTTGATAAGGAATTGTCAGCAGAGTGTATTGGGACCTTACACGTCAGCAGAGTGTATTGGGTCATTATAATCTGTTGATTGTTTTGATTGGAAACTCAATTCCTTTCCAAAATTAGTCTGGGTGATGGTCAAAATATTAAGAATGAATCGATTGCAACCTTGTTTGAATATGTATTCCATTTTTAGACACGAGAAAGGTAAAATTGCTAAAATATTCAGATTAACATACCATTTCTCCAGGGCTGAGCACAATGGCTGATAGTTTCCACGATACATGAGTCGACAGGTGGATGCATTCAGCCTCTGATATTTGTGTCAAGACAGCTTCTTTTGATGCCTGTAAAAATAAAAATAAAAGACAAATCAAAATTTCTGTAGAAACAAAATAAAAGAATTTAAGCAATGTCTTATTAACTTTTCCTCGATAAAATTTATTCTTTCATCATTATCGTAGCCACCTTGTGTGTTTCATAAGGAACACTAGGATGCAATAAAACATCTCCATCTTACAAACCTTCACAACCTGTCACATAAGGCTGCGGACCTCTTGTGTAAAATGGGTGTTTGTCGATTCGCTAAGGCCCTTATAGATAATAAAACAGTTCAGCTCTTGATCAGCTTTCATCAGCCCAGCACTTTTATATACAGGACACGCTTTAATAGTCTATAGTTCCACATGCGGATCACATGCCCTGTCCGTTGCGGCAGGATAAGTTTTGATAGAACATTTTCAGTCTTCTAATATGTTTCCTGTAAAGTAACCATGTTTCCAATCTGTAGAGAAGTATAGAGAGATCTTATAAACCAGTATTTTGGGGGCCCAAAATATATCACGACCAATGATGTGACGGGGATAAAATAAAACAAAATATTTGGCAGATCTCACTTCACATTATTTATAGAGCATGACAAAACCTGACTTTTTTTCCATATTCACCTTCAGTCCGAACATTTGGTGCCCATATACTCCTGATGATCTCACAGAAGTCTTCATAACGAGGGCGCCATTATCAACATATTGCAGCTCAGTAATAAACGTCCATGTAACTTTGGTATACACGAGTTTGCAGTCAATGGAGATTATATAAGTCTATATCATTTCAATGTTGAACTACAGTCAGAGCTTTCCT
The DNA here is from genome assembly GCA_949825065.1 of Odontocerum albicorne. Classification (NCBI taxonomy): domain Eukaryota; kingdom Metazoa; phylum Arthropoda; class Insecta; order Trichoptera; family Odontoceridae; genus Odontocerum; species Odontocerum albicorne. Next base: position 10,977,166 of record OX463858.1, read on the forward strand.
GTTATAATTAAATATAAAGAATACCTGTATATCAGTGAGGGTATGGGCATGCAGCATGTCTCCCACCATGAGTGCCTCTTTCTGCATGGCTCCACTGTGCTGCCAGCCCCAGGTCTCCGATACTCCAGAGGGTAGTCGAGGGTTCCCAACCACCAAGCTTCGCATTCCTCCATCTGAAAATATTATGTAAATTTTCAGTGTTTTGAATGAATAAACAATTTTGTTGATCTGTTGTATTATTTGAAGAAAAAAATAAATGTTTTACGTAAAAGTTAAAAAGCATTATTTTTTTGTGGAGATAAGTTAACTTAATACGAGGGTTGCTACTTAAGTTTTGAGATATGGCAACACCAGTGTATATACATCAAATCTGACATCAGCATCGTAAAGTTTGACGTTTTTAATGGTATATGTTCTCAGAAAGTTTTGTCATACGAGTGCTATTTGTGTTGTTTAGAGTGACTTGAAAAATTCATCTCGACCAAAATTAGAATTAAATCATGAACATTTTTGTGCGATGATTTTTTATGATTTTCGACGTGGACTAACTCAACAACAGTGTGCCGATCAACTCACTTCGACTTTTGGTGATAAAGCACCATCCCGGGCCACTGTGTTTTGCTGGTTTTCCGAATTCAATCATGGCTGTAGATCGCTCCAGCACGAATTTCGTGAAGGTCGTCCAAAATCGGTTGTTTTGCCAGAAAACATCGATGCTGTGCGTGAACTGATATTACAAGATGGTCATGTGACTTATCGTGAGATTGAGGCATGTTTGGGCATTGGTTCTATTCACATACATTCAATATTGCATGAACATTTGGCCGTCAAAAAGATTTGCTCGCGTTGGATACCGCATAATTTGACAATCGCTCAAAAAAAGGATCGTGTCGATTGGTCCAAAGAAATGTTGAAAAAAATCGATCGCGGTGCTTTAAAAGACATCTATAAGATCATCACAGGCGACGAATCATGGATCTATGCATATGAGCCAGAAACTAAACAGCAGTCGACTGTATGGGTCTTTCAAGACGAGTCAAATCCAACAAAAGTTGTTCGCGCACAAAACACTTCGAAGCAAATGGTGGTTTGTTTCTTCGGCATAAATGGTCATGTCGCAACAGTGCCTTTAGTGGAATGTCCAACGGTCAATTCTGAATGGTACACCACCATTTGTTTGCCAGAAATGTTCGGAGAAATTAGGAAAACAGTCCTAATTTGGCACCCATGACTTTTATTCCCGAACATCAAAAATAAATTGCGAGGTCAACGTTTTTCAACGCCTGAAGAAACGGTTAATACGTTCAAAATGCATGTTTTGAAGTTACCTCATTCGGAGTGGAAAAAGTGCTTCGAAAATTGGTTCAAACGCATGCAAAAGTGTATTGATCTTCATGGAAAGTATTTTGAAAAACAATAAAGCCATTTTCGATGATAAATATTTGTTTTTACTTGTCTGTCTCAAATCTTAAGTAGCAACCCTGGTACTTAGGATCTGAAAAAACTTCTACGGTTCCCATTTATCAAATGACAACCTCAGTGGCCTAGTGGGTAAAACACCTGTCTTCCAGCCTGCATGTTGTGGATTAGATTCCTGTTAGTACCCAATTTTTATGCTCTATCCTAGCTATGAGTAAATTAGCAGTATTCTGCAATAAAACACTTCTTGTAAACAATCTTCAAATTCAAGCGTGAATCGAACAGAAAACTGTAATGGCGAATGAACAGGTATGCATCCGTTATGAAGAAATCAATTTTCAATAGATATTAAATTATACCCTTTTCTTAATGAAAATGCAAAATGACTGTTATCATTAGGTTTGAGTATCTGGTATTATTAATGACTGTTATCATTAGGTTTGAGTATCTGCTATTATTAATGACTGTTATCATTAGGTTATAGTATCTGGTATTATTAATGACTGTTATCATTAGGTTTGAGTATCTGGTATTATTAATGACTGTTATCATTAGGTTTGAGTATCTGGTATTATTAATGACTGTTATCATTAGGTTTGAGTATCTGCTATTATTAATGACTGTTATCATTAGGTTTGAGTATCTGGTATTATTAATGACTGTTATCATTAGGTTTGAGTATCTGGTATTATTAATGACTGTTATCATTAGGTTTGAGTATCTGGTATTATTAATGACTGTTATCATTAGGTTTGAGTATCTGGTATTATTAATGACTGTTATCATTAGGTTTGAGTATCTGGTATTTTTACAACTTTAAAATTCTTCTAATACTATGCATATTTTTGAAGGCCTAGAATTGCACGTGAAAACACAGGATTGGGTTTCAATGCAAAGGTATCCTCTGTTTATGGGGGATCAACCTTTAGACAGTTAATAATTACCTGGTTGATGCGAATCAGCATGTATCTTGCTCCTGGCGATCTTATGTCCCTTGAGAGCAGCCAGACTAGGCACAGCGATCAGGGAGAATCTCTCACAAAGATATTCCGTGATCTCCACAGTCTGACCTCCAGAGTTCGCAGCAGAGGTTCCTTGTGAAGATGCGGAGGAGTTTTGCCCTGCAGATGATGGGGCTGTAGGACCAGAGGAAGAATGGTGGCCAGGTCCTGGGCGTAGAACGGGGAATGGCACGAGATACAAGTCTCCTTCTAGAACGAGGACCAAATCTCTGCGTCCTCCGCAGTTTTTGGTGCTGTGTGTGGCTGTTGACGAAAATAAATGTTGTAACTCTTTTCATTCTAGACTTTTTAAATAGGTTTATAAAAAATAATTATACATTTTTTAAATGAAAACTACTTTGTAATGGAGTTCTGATGTAACAAAAAACATCATATTATAGAAAAGAATAAAGTTTAATTTTTAATTCAAATGTTACAAAGTATATTCTTATTTATATGATAAAATAAAATGAAAAATAAATGCAATTCAAATATCTTTTGTAAGACAACAGTTTAAACCTAAACATGTCAAAAAGTTTAAATCTAAACTATTATGAGTATATACAAATAAAAATGCGTGTAAGGCTAACATATTGTTGTTAACTGTTACAATAATTATTATTAAAAGGGTTAATATTGAGTTGTCTGGAAAGTAGTTTCAAATATCTCAGATAGATGTCACAAGTGCAAAATTTTCATTGCTTACTTCAATTAAAACATGCTGAATGCGTATTATTTTAAAAATTAATAGTTAAGCATATTTTTTCGGTCAATGTTTACCCAAATTGCCAAAGAGAACAAAATAGGTGTTTTTTTGGTGCTTGATGCTTTTTCAGTACCACAAAGGAAAAAATGCGACACAAATAAAAAAAAAGAAGTGTTAAGTGTATGGCAACTATGTAGTAAGCAATAGTGTGTGTCAAATGTGTAATTAAAAGAAAACATTCTGGTAATGTGACACGTGGAGATGGTTTCTGTTCGTAAAGCCGATCACCATTGATGATAACCAAATGAGTGCTTTGATCGGGAATAATCAGCATTCTATAATATGACAGAGTGCTAAGATACTGAAAAAATTGAAAACAAAAAGAAGAATAATGTTTTATCTTAATACAAACATTTTGAGTTTGAATTATTAGACCTAAAAATACTAAGTCATTTTCCAGACAATCTATTATATGTAAAATAATACACTTGCCTAATTTAACCTTATTTGTTATGAATCTCAAATAAGTTTTTAAGTAAGGATCATAATCGTCACTTATTTGCTTATAATTATGTGGAAATGAGTGATTAATTAGTGACTCTCAAAAGTTTTAACGTGAATTGATTGATTAATAAAAATATAATACCATTTGTAGTAGAACAAGTGGTCGGTAAAACATCTTCAAACGGGGCCACCAGCATCTGGTATAATGTCTGGATGCAGGAGGGGCCCTGCCACATGGATACCTTACGGGAACGGGTGGAACTCTGCAGGCTGGTACTTGATCTGTAAAGGAAATGTTAAGTTAAACTCAATTTAAGGATTAAGTGATTTTATTTGTAGTTATTCTTAAAAAATAACTAGATAATTAGTACGTTTATTTATGATAAAATATGTTAAAAAACTTTTTCCATGCCCACATTTCCCATATATCAAAAATGGTACTTAAATTCTGTCATGGAATAACATCTTAGCAGATTTTGATACTACCCGGTTTGAGTATATACTCGTATGTTTTAGTGTCCCATTAATTTAATACTGTCATGGGATAACATCTTAGCAGATTTTGATACTGCCCGGTTTGAGTACATATGTTTTAGTGTCCCATTAACTTAATACTGTCATGGGATAACATCTTAGCAGATTTTGATACTGCCCGGTTTGAGTATATATGTTTTAGTGTCCCATTAATTTAATACTGTCATGGGATAACATCTTAGCAGATTTTGATACTGCCCGGTTTGAGTACATATGTTTTAGTGTCCCATTAACTTAATACTGTCATGGGATAACATCTTAGCAGATTTTGATACTGCCCGGTTTGAGTATATATGTTTTAGTGTCCCATTAACTTAATACTGTCATGGGATAACATCTTAGCAGATTTTGATACTGCCCGGTTTGAGTATATATGTTTTAGTGTCCCATTAACTTAATACTGTCATGGGATAACATCTTAGCAGATTTTGATACTGCCCGGTTTGAGTATATATGTTTTAGTGTCCCATTAACTTAACACTGTCATGGGATAACATCTTAGCAGATTTTGATACTGCCCGGTTTGAGTATATATGTTTTAGTGTCCCATTAACTTAATACTGTCATGGAATAACATCTTAGCAGATTTTGATACTGCCTGGTTTGAGTATACATGTTTTAGTGTCCCATTAACTTAATACTGTCATGGAATAACATCTTAGCAGATTTTGATACTGCCCGGTTTAATTATATATGTTTTAGTGTCCCATTAACTTTGTCCCTCTAAATTCTTTCATCATCTGAGAAAATACAACCCAAATAGTAGTATTTCTTAATCCGCTCGAATCTTTCATTGTTAAACCAAATATTGTGTTTCCTTTCACTCTTGAAGGAAATAAGTTTTTAATTAAAAAACATTTATAATAATGAAGGAAAGTTGGGTTGTAAAGCATGCAAAAGGTCACCACATTAAGGATAATAAAATATTGAGGTTTGCTTTATAAAATGGCTATGAAAAATAAATCATCTTACCTTGTGGATCCTTGCAAACTAGCCACAGAACCTCCTACAGAGCCAACACTAAACAGTGAACTCAAGGAGTAGTTAGATGAGTTCAGAAGATGGTTCCTATTTACCTGTAATATAAAGTATATTATCTTCAATGGATTTTTCAAGAAAAACTTAAGCATTTTTAGGTTGAAAGTAATGTTAACGATTTTTTCACAGCGCATGCGGTGATGCTAAACACATAAGCCATATTAATAATAGAATCAGACATAACAGTGAATATGGGCTTCAACGACATCATAGATGCATTTGCAGAGAAGAAAGCAAGATGTATACTGCAGTGGTTTGTTACGTGACATATACCCGAAATGGTAAAAGTAAGCATTTTTTTATTTCATATTGGGTACAGTGGGAGGGGCACAATTTTCAAACTGCCCACATGTGCCGTCTATACAAATACAGCACTGGACAACTTATGTAGTCTAGTTAATAAGACATCTATCTTCCAACTCGAGGGATGCATGTTAGATTCCCAATGGAACCTTAATTTTTTAAAAGGATATCAGTGTGGTTTTCACCAAAAGCCACATTGACAGCTTTCGATTTGGTTAGATGAGATTGTTATATGACAAGAAGCCGTACAGGTTGTACTGTATACAATAAAACAGTGACACAATGTAAAAGAACAAATTTTTATGATAGTTATATAGGTATATTTATGATAGTTATATTGGAATGAGTTATAATCGACTGTCGATAATTTGTATCACTTTTTGTGTAATCCAGCTAAGTATAACTATTATATGATTAGATAATACAGTTCACAGGACCAAAGCGATACCCACACTTCATAGTAACTGTTATTGCATCATGGGAATTTTTAACAACTAGAAATAGTACTTACCATTCTGAGAAAGCCTGCTCTGTCATTTGGGGCCTCGTCTCCTTGGGCAGTCCTGTCCCAGGTGGGCCCATCTCCTCCGCCACTCTTCTGCAACTCCGACTGAAGGCTGTCACGCCATGCCTGGATGTAGTGCTCCAATACTGAACCTAATGTTCAATAAAAATAATCAAATATTTGTAGAGGTACATATACACCATCATAAATTTCCCTACTGGGATAGGCAGAGGACAGAGCACCAGACTTTCCTATTTCAACACATATCCCGCCTCTTTCACATTCATACAGCTCACATCTTAACTTGATCCAACTATGCTTTTCTTCGTCTTCCTCTACCATGCCTTCTACTAACTTTTGCATTTTATATATTTATTTTAATAGTCTTACTTTATTCACCCATTCCAAACCATCCTAGAGTTCTCAAACTATCTCAGAATACTCAAACCATTTCAGAGTACTCAAACCATCTCAGAGTACTCAAAGCATCTCAGAATACTCAAACCACCTCAGAGTACTCAAACCATCTCAGAGTACTCAAACCATCTCAGAATACTCAACAAATTTGCCTTACGTTCACATTTATTCCTAATCAATTCATTCAGTATTCTGTAATATATTATCACCCCATGAAATTTTACTTTTTCTGCATCCACATTTCACTCTAATTACAATAGATATAAAAGTATTAATAGAATTTGTAGTGATGAGACGTAAACTAGTAAAATGTATATAATTAGAGATAAAATAAAAGAGAAAAGGTTCTCTTTTTATCTGTTTCTTGTAGGCTTTAAATAATTTTTAAAATACCTGATGGTGGCTGTAATTCATCAGAATTCAGACTCGGAGCTCCATTATTTTCTCGATCATCACTTATCGGCACTTGATGGAATTTCACAACACCTATAACAAAGGTATAAATTAGGTTAATATTGTTGGCACCAGTCGTCAAATATGATGTGTTTTTTTAAGCACTACACCATCGTATATTAAATTCCAGATGATTTTTAGGTTAGCTTTTTTAATAACTGGCAAAAGATTGCCTACAAATAATGTTGATCCCATAATATTGTTTATATGTACATATTTTTCAAGGTTATGAAGTTGAAATCTAAATATAATTCTTCTTTGATATTTTGAAATATTATGGTTATAAAATGGTTAGACTTTTTCAATGTCTTAATTATGAATTGATTATCAGAAAGTTAATATTTATAATTTCTTTCCGTTTGATTTATTTCTTTTTTGGAGTATTACAATTCTTATTGCCAGGTTCAGGCCTTATTCAATGTGGGGATAAGTGTGGCTGCACCCTTTGCACCTGCCTCAAGCAAACCTTGTGTGTCATCCTTAGATACTTCAAACTTTTGCTGGGTAATCAAAACACCCATTAGTGCTTAATTCTGAATTTATTTGGATGGATTTAAAAACAAGTGTATATATTAATTAATTACTCTAGTTCGGAAATTATAGGATGAGTCCTGTGACAGCCTTATGTAATGTATTTACCTAAATAACTTGCAATTTATTGGAATTGAGGCTTATATTTAAGTTGATAAAATAATTAAAATTACTGAACATCGTTACAAGGTTATATCGGGGCAAATTTGTGAGCTGTCACAGGACTCATCCTAGATTTTCCGAACTATAATTGACAATTTTTGAGAGTATATAATTATAAATTATACTTGCTCTCACCTTTACATTACTTTTTATCAATTTTAAATATGAGCAAAGGTTTAAAAAGAAATGATTCAGTAGTCACTAAATAAATGTTACAGACATGTTGACTAAATAAATCCATTGCTGAGGAATTTTGAAAAATAAATAAATAAGCAATAAACCGTGAACATACCTTTCATGGGTACAATCAGCCATGCATACAAGAAGCCTGCAGCGAGACTGTAGTATAATACGGAGGCTTTCTGCCTGTTGACTATTTCCATCATCTGTTCGATGTTCTGTGGAGACCACACCTCTGGGATCCTCTCTCTTCCAGTATCAATGGGGCTGGGAGTAGATGATCTGTGAAGATATATCCAAAGATTGAGAAACATTCAAATTGTCAGTGTTGTGCTTATTTAAAAAAAGGACACAAAATGTTGAAATGTATGATTTTTTAAAAGATTATCTTTTGACAGGTTTGCTGTTAGCTCTGATTGCACATTGTTATCCAGGTGCTGAATTAATACTGACTTATTTAACATCTACAGATATGCTCCGCCGTAAGGTAGAGGCGGCACTACAGGATAACTCTCAACTCCCTTCATAGGCGGAGCTGGCAGTAAACTTGTTAATGAAACTAATATTAGTTGCGATAAAATTATATTCAATAATAACAATGCCATATTTAAAAATTGTAGTCAGGAATAACAAATACATGAGAATTAACAGTAAGATCATAATTTACATAGCATGTGTGAGGCCAATCATGTGTTATGGTAAGCAGATATAACAATTATGAAAAAAAATTCTCAGAGCTATTGTTGGTAAACATAAACACTTAGAGATTAGAAATTCCCGTGTCGGAAAAATATGTGAAGTAGAAGGTATTACAAGATGTGGTAGAAACTTAAAAGGCACTGACGAGACCATGCAGAAGGGATGAATAACACAAGACACTTCATGGCAATGTTTGAAATACCTGTTGGCAGTTGTCCTTTAAGAAAACCTCCAAAAAGATAGATGGATACCTGAGAGTCAATATCTCAAGAGAAACAGTTGTAATCAGACTATAGAACTAAGAAGACATAGAAGAAGAAAAATAATCATATTATATCCTTTATGGAATAGGCTGAGACAATAGATCTCCACATTTTCATAGCCATGCGTATTTGTCTTGTCTACATTTATATATTTACTTTTCTCTTTGTCACACTTTTCTTTAGTTATAATATTAGTTTGAACGAAAAACAAAAATAGTAGGAAAAATAAATATATATAATTTATAATTGAAACAAACCTGGTGAGTCCCGAAATAGCAGAGATGCATTGTTGAGCATTGTTTCCTGTAGTTGTTGGGATGTTTTTCTCTAGCAAAAGGTCCACAAGAGATCTGCTTCTTCCATTTTCAGCTACGACTAAAGCATCTTGCTGTCGACCAAGACCTAGAAGATAAAATTATTTATTTTATAAATTAGTTTTTACTGGCCGAACTAACGAGAAAATTATTCTCAAACAATATTTTGAATAAATTTTCTCCTCGAGTATACATACGAGAAAGTCGAATCAACAAAGTGTCCTAAAAACTTGTTTTCTCAAGTGAATCAATTATGTTAAAATTAATTTATACTTTTGTAATTATTTGAAATCTTTCAAGCATTTGAAATAAATTTGAGAAACTGTTTTCTGGTTGATTGTTCGAGATTATTTTATGGCAATTAACTTTCCAAATAGTATTTTGTACAGTAAAATGTTCTTCATTGCATGCTCAATGTTGAGCATTGCAGTTTGGAACTTAGTGCATGATCTGTCTCCATCCTTCCTGGCCTGTACCATGTTGTATACAATATTTAAAGAGGAACCTGTTAACTCCATTGTTTGCTCTATCCACCTAGTAATTTTGTTTACTTTTAATTTTTACTTTTAATTTTACTTTTAATTTTGTTTTAATTAATTTTAATTTACTTTTAATTTTGTTTACTTTTAATTTAATTTTCACCACCATTTGCACGTTTTCTCCCAACTGTCCCTATGATCACTAGATTTTTTATTTTTTTTTGTCCTTTCTGGCAACATGACCTAAATATGTTAGGATCTTTTTTTTACATGTTAAAAGTCTTTCGATAATTGCTCTTGAATGATAGACGTTTTAGTGGCTTGCGGTCTTGTGAAAGTTTCAAAAAAATAAAATGTTTTAGTGGGAATTAACTTCATTCAAAAGAAACATTTGCTTTATTATTCTATTCAACAATTTATGTTGAAGAAATATTTGCTTAGTTATTTCACAACGTTCTCGAAAGTGTTTATAAAAAATTGTAACCTTCTTATGAGGTTGTATTTTTGAATGGGTGCATCAGGCATCAAAATACCTTATCACAGCTCTAATAAATAATGCGTTACTGTAGAATAAAAAGTAGCTGTAACACTGCCACTTTTCCAAAGTAGTTTTAACAACAATAGAAAAAAAGCAGTAAAGAAGCAGACGATCTTAGATAGTCCGAGGTGAAGAGGCATCGTTCTAAGCAACAAAGAGTTTTGAGGATAAAGAATTAGTTTCAAATACTGACCAACAAGTACAGTCTGTAGTGCCCTGGTAGTGGCGGCTTGCAGCGATGCTATTCTGGTGCCTCTTGGCCCTCCAGACCTAGCTCTTCCTCTGAGTGCAGCCAGGAGAGCATCAGCTAGCACCAATTGTTGTCTGGCACCTTCTGCCTGTCCACAGGCCCATAGTGCTACACCTAGTCTGTGTCTTATACGGGCCTGGAAATAATGAGAGTGTATATAATTTTTATGACATTTTTTATATCCTTAATAAAAGTGATTTTTTTAAATATTGCAAGTGGGTATCTCTATAAGCAATTAAGTAATTACCTCTTCCTCTCTCCTGCCCAGTGATTCTGCAATAGCCAGCCCTTGTCTCAGATAGGCTACAGCCTGATCAGGAGCTCCCCTCGCATGATGAACTCGCCCCAATGCTCCAAGGGCTACGGCTCTAGCTAGACGGTCGCTGGCAGCCGCAGCATGAGCCAGATGCTGTTCCTGGCAGCGGACCGCTTCTTCAAGGTTGCCTAGGGCTTCATGTACAGCTCCAAGGTTGCCACAGGCACGCCCCTAAAAGTCAGAGTTTTTGTATTATATTTTAATCTTCTGATCAATAAAAATTGTTGGGTTTTTAATATAATTCAATCGAATCATTCTTTCTCTCTCTCTGTTGTGATCAATAGTATTTTAATTCATCAACAAACCATGAGTGAATCAATGTTGTTTAGTATTGTATTATGTTATAGTTTCGTTGTATACAGTACAACATTGGTCTGCATAATCAATATGGACATGTTGAAGAGTACTGTTCTAAAGAATGAAGTGATAACAAGAACGATATGTACCTGTAACTGTGTGATCCCCAGCTGTCTGGCATTCTCCAAATCCATTTGGTGATACCTCAGGGCAGTAGCATAGTCTCCCATCTGCTGGTATACAACGCCAAGAGATGACACAGCATCTGACTCCATCACTCTGTCATTAAGTTCCCTAGAATTTAAAAAAAATATTATAAATATAAGATATTTATTTTATTTATTTCTTTTATTCTTTTGGATGAGAAGGGAAGATTCCATAATGTCTACTAGTTGCAGCCCGTGAAGTATTCACGGAAGTAAAACAAATTCTACATTTATGAAAATATATATTCATATATGTAGAATTTGTTTATATATATCATTTATACATCGTCCCCTTTTATACCGGTTCAAAAATTGTTAGCTACGTATTTAAAATTTGTTCAGTATGGTTTCCATCTTTTCATTTATCACGGATCTACCGAAATTCAAATTTCGAATTACTTTCGGAGAGAATCCAAGTATTCCTCTCTTGCTCTCCTTTATTCAAAATTCAATTCTCGTATTCTTTCTTTGGCGACAACCGTCGTATGGGTTTTGGCCTATTTATACTATGAAACCGAACGTATGAGTCACAGAAATTAGGAAATTTATTTTGTAAAATTGTTAGTGAAATTATTATTGCATATTGTAATGTTGTATTGTAATGAATCACATGTTTTTTACCATTACTTGTGATCATATACCTGTACATATTGTAATAAAATATTCCTTATGCGTGGACTTTGCAAATAATCACTATAGATGATCGGACACCCTCTACTTGTGACAAACATGTGGTATGTGTCAGTCTTGCAAGCCATGACGGCATACACTGTCGATTCAAGGGGCATATGATAAGGGATTGGCCAATCTTGTGGAATGTCTGCTGTATTTTTATTTCGACAAACTTCTACCTGTCAAAGAGGAATCTCTTCACTTTATTATTCAGAAGAAGAAAAAATTCTATACTCGGACACTGTAGACCCGCTGGCTGGCCAAATCGAAATTCTTATTTTAAGTCAACCAACTTACCACATGTGGCAATTATATGTAATAACAATAGTATGTAATAACATGTCATAAACAAAAAATAGTATGTAGTAACATGTCATAAACCAAAAATAGTATGTAGTAACATGTCATAAACAAAAAGCAGTATGTAGTAACATGTCATAAACAAAAAATTGTATGTAGTAACACGTCATAAACAAAAAATAGTATGTAGTAACATGTCATAAACAAAAAATAGTATGTAGTAGCATGTCATAAACAAAAAATAGTATGAAGTAACATGTCATAAACAAAAAATAGTATGTAGTAACATGTCATAATAAAAAAATTGTATTTAGTAACACGTCATAACAAAAAATAGTACGTAGTAACAGGTCATAAACAAAAAGTAGTAAATAGTAACACGTCATAAACAAAAAATAGTATGTAGTAACACGTCATAAACAAAAAGCAGTATGCAGTAACATGTCATAAACAAAAAATAGTACGTAGTAACACATCATAAACAAAAAGTAGTATGTAGTAACATGTCATAAACAAAAAATAACCACATTAAATATTGGTATGTGATGCATAAACATCAAGAAATTTGTATTTAAACGTAACCACCCATACACAATAGGATCAGTAATATCCTGAGAAAGCAGTCAGTAAAAGTAATTCTTAAATAATGCAATTTAAAGTTAGCAATAACCCCTTGATCAATCGGCTGTAAAATGTTTGTAGTGTTGGGAGGTAAATAAATAACTTTTATGTTTGGATGGGATTCAATTAAGTTTGAAGGATGATCCCGAGCGTTGTCAATAATCAGCAATATTTTAAAATCTATTTATTTTTCTTCGCACTATTTTTTTACTTCAGGAATAAAACATTTGTCAAACCAGTCTTGGAAAAGATATTGTGTCATCCATGCTTTTTTGTTCCACCGATAATGTAGCGGCAAAGTAGACTTATCGATTTCCTTGAAGGCTCTTGGCTTTTTTGAATTATATATCAAAAGTTGCTTCAATTTAAATCCGGCAACATTTCCACCCAACAGAAGGGTCAAATGGTCTTTGAATGCTTTAAATCCGGGCATGTATTTGGCTTCTTGATGTATATATGTTCGTTCTGGCATTCTCTTCCAAAAAAGGGCTGTCTCATCGACGTTGAAAATTTACTCCTGTGAATACTTTTCTTTTTCGATCATCGCTTCCAAATTATCTTTAAACTCTTCGGCAGCTTTTAGATCTGCACTTGCTGCCTCACCACAAATCTTTACATTATGGTAGCTTTCACGTCTTTTGAATCTTTCAAACCAACCGGAGCTTGCATTAAAACTTTGGTTGCAGTTATCACCGTTCATTTTCTTTAAATCTTCGAAAAGACTACGTGCTTTAGTTTGGATGGTTATGAAATTAAGTGGAACATTCTTTTGTAATAAATCCTCCATCCAAATCTTCAAACATTTTTCCATTTCATGTATGAGTCCATTTCGTTGTTTAGTAATAATCGTCGATTTTACTGATACCGATTTTTTTACTGCTTCGAGAATTCATTTTTTGTCCTTTATTATAGTTGACACGGTTGAATGGGACAATTTAAGTTCCCGTGATAAGTCCGACACTGTTTTGCCGCACTCATACTGGTTTATTATTTTAATTTTTTTCTTTAAATCAATCGTTTTTCTTTTATTTTTATTTGACATTTTGGGATTGAAAAATCAAACAATTCAATAACTCGAAATATAAAGAGAGAGTAATCAACCGTTAATTTGTCAAACCTTTCGGGCGCACGGAAGGTGGCGAACTGACGCTGTTTACATAAAGATGATGCAATTGATTGCATCATATTAGTTAAGGTGCACGCACCAATTACACTAAGGCGCACACATAATTTTATAATTTTGGTCTCCGTCGTAAGTCCGAATGGTCGTAAGTCGAGGTGGTCGTAAGTCGAGAACTGACTGTACTGTATAAAATTGTCAATTCTTATTTATGACTGTTCTGAACTTGTTCGATTAATCTGTTAGCGAACTCCCTCCAAGCCCATTTGACATCCATTTTTCTATTGTAGTCATCAAGCAATAAACTATTCCTGCATTTTGTCAACCATTAGGCTACAGTGGATAAGTAATCAGTGTGAATACTCGATAAACTCATCTTGACAGCATTTAACTTAATTTTGAAGATTTTTCTTGACTCGAGTATTTCTGGGAATTTATCATAATGAACTGTCGGATTGTTCAATTTTTATAACTTATCGTTGTCCTATTAAAGATTTATTTGTCTTTGTTATTTTCTTATATTGTTGGACTAAACTTGGTTGAATTATTTACATTCGAATAAAATTTAAAAAAAAAAGTATACCTGGCAATGTTTCTTTGATGCTCCAAGCAAGAAACTGCTTGCTCCAAGTTCCCTAAACTTCCATGGATGTTCCCCAGTTCTCCATAAGCTTGAGCCTTGGCGTCAGAGCTACCCAGCTCATGGGATACAACCAAACGTTTCTCCAAACAGACCAGCGCTTGTTGTAAGTTGCCAAGAGATCTAGAAAATGAAAGAAATAAGGTATATGCAAAATATACTTTTATGGCAGGGGTGGTCAATTTGTTTATTATCACGATCGAATTTATACGTAAAAAATAGACAAAATCGATTTTTTACGTAAAAAATAATTGCTATCAACATTTTACATACAAAAATAGTCACAATCTACTTATGAAATTTGTGAATTTAACACATCAACACACATGTTAAAAAATAACAACTTAAAGCTTATTAAAAGTTTAAATGGGATTTACTTCGCTAAAAAAATTATTAAGGAAAACTTATGCATACATGTTAAATAACATACATACATTTATTTGGAGTAGACATATCTACATATTAAAAAAGGATAACTAATTGACTGCGTTGACAAATGCATGCGTGTAATGAGATTTGGCAACATCATATGTCATATTGTAAGTTACACGATCAACTGAAAATTGCTTCGCAAACGACCGGTTGATCGTGATCGACCTGTTGGCTATCCCTGTGTTCTTGAGGAAACAAAAATTGTGTTCTTCTCCTAACTCGAAAATAATATCTTCTGAGATACAATTAAAAATTATTTTATATAAATTTCAAGTAATGTGAATAAGTTATAAATAGCAAAAATCTTACTTGTGACTGAGTCCCAAACCACGGTAAGCTCTTTCTTGTTCCCTCATATTTTTGGTGCCTAGGGCAAGAGCGAGGTGCTGCTCATGGCACTTAACTGCCTCCTCAGGATCTCCCAGGGCATCATAGCAGTCGCCCAACGAACCAAATGCTCGAGCCTTGTCCAGTTGAGTGGTTGGTGTGTTGAGTCGCTCCAGAGTAGCCAGTTGCTGAAAATAATTATAATAATGAGCAATGGTTTAAAGCAAGAGTTCCCAAACTTTTTTCGGCCACAGACTCCTTTACCAAAAACTTTTAAAACCGTCGACCCCCTAGTCATTTACTTTCGACCCCTTAGTCATTTACTTTAATTTCTCAAATTAAGTTTGTACAGTACTCGATATTAAATATTTCAATAGATATCAAACTTTTCATTTTAATCATTTGTAATTAGGGATTGAAAAATATAAAAGGACCACGGATTATGACATTATCTTGTGCAACATTCTTTATTGAAATCTGTGCTGACGAAAATTAAAGCAAAAAAGTACGAGCAGAGTATTCTTAATTTTTTTACATTTATGAAATAAATATGTAAATTCAAAAGAAATACTAATATTCTTAATTAGGTACTTATTGAAATCATAGATATTTTGAAAAAAAACAAATAAATAGCAGTAGTCTATTTTGGCTGTCGTCGACCCCCAAATTTTTTTATTGTAACTATCGACCCCTAGAAAAATCAAATCGACCCCAAGGGGTTGATGTCGACCACTTTGGGAACTCTTGGTTTAAAGAGATCAAAGTAAATGTGGAGATTGCATCAAAATGGCTTCTTTAAAATGCAGGACCTCCTCTGCAACAATAATGTCAATCCTATTTTATATTGTTACATATTTTCAGTAATTCTCTATGGTGTTGAAGCATGGCCACCAAAAAGAAACTAGATACTTTTGAAATGTGGTGCTATCAAAGAATGCTGAGAATCTCATTGGTTGGTAAGTTCATAATGATGATATATTAAAACAAATAAATAAAGATAGAGAAGTATTATATAACATAACATCAAAAGGAGAAAGTAATAGAACTCTGGATACTTCCTGGTCTAAAGACTTATGGAAGACAGAAGAGAACAACTTTAAAGAAGAAGATATAAAGGTGAATTTATATACATGAATTGTCACTATTACACCAATATTAAAATGATATGATTTTTATCAACTGGTGTAATAGTGACAATTCATGTATATAAATTGTCACTAT
The DNA here is from genome assembly GCA_949825065.1 of Odontocerum albicorne. Classification (NCBI taxonomy): domain Eukaryota; kingdom Metazoa; phylum Arthropoda; class Insecta; order Trichoptera; family Odontoceridae; genus Odontocerum; species Odontocerum albicorne. The sequence goes on from OX463858.1 coordinate 10,993,614, forward strand.
TACACCAATATTAAAATATGATTTTTATCAACTGGTGTAATAGTGACAATTCATGTACATGAATTGTCACTATTACACCAATATTAAAATATATTTATCAACTGGTGTAATAGTGACAATTCATGTATGTTATATGAATTTATATACATGAATTATCACTATTACACCAATATTAAAATGATATGATTTTAACAACTGTAGGTTGTCACATTTAATTATTATGATTACACTCGTAGATAGGCTGTTTGCCTCTTCGGTATTCTAGTAAATACTTTGTTGTATGGAAGAAAAATTATATATATGTAACTTAATTTTAATGTGTTATTTATAGTTATGGCATTAACACTGTGGAGGTTTAAATAAATTGTTATTTGTTTATTCCACTTTACATAATAATATAACCCTACCGGTTTCAAGGCTCTCCCCCATCATCAGGGAACACAAAGTCTTGTTTGTGCTCCCCTAAATTTGATTAATGTCTTTATATAGTAAGTTTAAGTTTAATTTCCTTAAAATTTTCTTGAGATGGAAAAAAACAACAGTTTTTTTAAAACAAAAATTTCCTTTTATTTGATGCATTAGTAATTTATTTATAAATGTCAAGAAATTTTGTAAATACATAATTTATAAAAAAAAAACAACAGGTAATATTGTATAATGTGGATCCACAATTTTAATGGATCTGGGTTTTTTCCATTTCATTTGGCATGCCCTCAGTGAACAAAGTTTTTACAAATAAAATTACCTGTTCCAAATATCCAATAGCATCTTCGTAATGCCCCATGTTTAGTCGAGCTATGCCGAGGTTTCCAAAGGCTTGTGCTTCCACAGCACAATCCTGCAGCTCTTGGGCCCTTTCTAATTGTTCCTGTTGAGGTAAAATCAAAACAATTAAACACTTTTGCTAAAAGTAGGTTCAAAACGTTCAAAATAGAAATAAAATAAAATAAATAAATAATTAGTTTATTAATAACAATATAGTATGTATATTTATATTCTGAATTAATACATATTAAGGTAATGGAAAAGAAAATATATTTGAGATCAAACAGTCTGAGCTATCAAACAGTCTGAGCTATCAAACAGTCTGAGCTATCAAACAGTCTGAGCTATCAAACAGTCTGAGCTATCAAACAGTCTGAGCTCATCTCATGTAATTTATTTATTTTCTCAAAACAGGCTTAGCCCAATTACATTGAAAAATACAAGAAATGTTAACATTAAAAATTATATAAAATAAAAAAAAAATTATGTAAAATAAAAAATAATGTACTATATATGCATACATATATACACACAAACATATCTTTTTACTTATCTTTTTTTTTTAACCTGGCGAGTTTATTGCCATGTGGCAATCTCTTCCAACCAACCAGAAAGATGTTTTTATAGGCCCTAAGTGTTAACCAGACTGGAATCCTATTTAAAAAAATCTGGGTTCCAGCGGGGATCGAACCCGCAACCTCCGGATCGGCAGACAAGTGTCTTACCACCAGGCCACGGAGGTCGTCATAACATACACATACATTCAAAGTCACTGAAATACGTTGATGAGTGCTTTCTAACACGATTATCTTCGAAGAAAATTTACTTTTGCTTTTGGTAATGTGATATGAAGTATGTCAATATCCAAAGCAATTCCGTTCAAAAGAGTTAAGGCCCTTCCAACAGGCATAGCGGCTAGAAGACTCGTTCTTGTGTAACAGTTCTTATCATAAATACAAGCATTTAGGAGAATATATGGGGTGACAAATTACAGAATACGGGATGAAGTGATTAGGGATGAGTGTAAGTTGAAGAGGAGTACTTATAAAACAAATATACAGTGCAAATGCGAGTAGAAGGCGTGGTAGACCAAGGAAAGTATGGTTGGATCAAGTGTATGATATTTTGAAAGAAGGAAATGTATAAGTCTGAGAAATCATATCCTTATACCCTTGAACACTAGATGGAAAAAGTGCCTGTGTTGTTCGAGGGAAGTATCACAGCACGGGGTTCGAACCGATGAACTTCCGCACAGAAGTTATGTGTGTTACCGTGCAGCCATGCACCTCTCAATATATGTACGATTTGCTTTCTTTAGATTTAATCTTTAGCCAAATAATTTTTCTCTAGTCGTCATTCTCGTGGCTGAGGATCGTGATCTTCATGATGAGGCCTGTACAATATTTTTCTCTAGTCGTCATTCTCGTGGCTGAGGATCGTGATCTTCATGATGAGGCCTGTACAATATTTTTCTCTAGTCGTCATTCTCGTGGCTGAGGATCGTGATCTTCATGATGAGGCCTGTACAATATTTTTCTCTAGTCATCATTCTCGTGGCTGAGGATCGTGATCTTCATGATGAGGCCTGTACAATATTTTTCTCTAGTCGTCATTCTCGTGGCTGAGGATCGTGATCTTCATGATGAGGCCTGTACAATATTTTTCTCTAGTCGTCATTCTCGTGGCTGAGGATCGTGATCTTCATGATGAGGCCTGTACAATATTTTTCTCTAGTCGTCATTCTCGTGGCTGAGGATCGTGATCTTCATGATGAGGCCTGTACAATATTTTTCTCTAGTCGTCATTCTCGTGGCTGAGGATCGTGATCTTCATGATGAGGCCTGTACAATATTTTAATATTCAACATTATAATGATTGAAATAATTTCTGACATACCTGATAGCACTTGACAGCGTGCGTATAGTTCCCTAACGCCATATGCACTGTTCCAAGGTGACCATGTGCCCTGGCTTCTCCGGCCAGGTCAGCCATCTCCTGGCGCAGTGTCAGCTCCTGAGTGTGGTAGCCCAAAGCCTTGTCCAATCTTCTCAGCAGCCTGTGACCTAGACCCAAGGCTCCGCATGCTGATGCTTCCAGACCTCTGTCTCTAGCCTAAAATAAAATAAATTAAATTGAATATCGGAACGACAATAAGCTAAATTTTATACAATATTTTAAATTCATATTTTATACAGAATGCAGCAAAAATCCCTTTATTATTTAAAAAAATTAAAAATTTTCGTGCTATTGATATTCTTCCAATTCTAATTTTTCAGATATATCATAGTTGGGAATTAAAGTCATGGAGCCGTACACGATTGCAGAGCACACCAAAATCATAATCTTGTTTCTGCAAAATAATCGAGCTATTGTCAATATGTACAGAAGATTTAGGAGATTTTATCGTGTTACAACTTCCCCATCAGCATCAATAATTTATATGATACATTAGTGAATCAGTTTGAGATAGAAAAACACTGCACTCCGATCGAGTAGCTGTTTGGTGTGGCATTACGACTGCAAAGATCTACGGACTTTACTTCTTCGAGAATGATGATCGTGTGACTCAAACAGTTAGTGGGGAATGATATATATGGTTCTGTTCACGCCAAAACCGGCGTGACGTAAAATCAGCTCAGATCCACGCGGGTGGAACGTGACCGTGATGTGGGGATAGACCAGATGGCCGTCCACGCGCGCCGGCGTGTGTCATCCCCGAGCGAGGCAGTCGCCCTCCAGGCGTGTGGGGAGTGTCATCGACCCGGACGGGTGAACAAAACAATTTTGATGTGACGATTTCTCGTTACTCGAATTGGTGTATTTATGTACTCATATTACAAACGCGTGTGTTACGTGCAGTTGAAATTTACTATATGTGGGCCAGTACCCAGTGCTTATAGGATCAACCCAAACATTGTGATAAAATAAGTGTGGTGTACATACGTCAACCTTTTAGCTCGAAACGACTTCCGCGCCATCACCACTAAACCTGTAAGTACCATTTCCTTTCCCATCGTGTATTAGTTTTGGCGTAAGCCAAACTATATGGTCCTACGATCCGTAACCAACCCATGAATACAGTCCACTAAATCTATCACAAACCGTTATCAAATACAGTCGCTTTAAAAAATTTTTCGATTCAAAAACATTTCACAAAAAATTCTCCAATCAAAACTTTCACATCTACACAGCCCATGTAAAATCGTAGATAATCCGAATCGAATACAGCCGCTTCATAATTTTTAAATCAAAAACATTTCTCCTTTCAAAAAGATAAATTCCTCAAAGTTTGTATTATCACAGAGCGAACAAAAATATTTCAAAAAAAAAAATAATATATAATTCTCAAGAGCAGTTTCTAATATTAACATATACAAATAACATGATAACACTTGCAAATAGCGATTTGTTCTAAATGTCTTTGGGGGGAAGTTCACAGTGTTTGAACAAGGAATTATTTATAATTATAAATTATAAAATAAATGTAAAATAATTTTAAGAATTGATTGTAATATAATTTTTAAAATAAGGTTTCCCTTTCGATTAGTATTTTTTTCAAATTGCTATTAATTTTAAATCTCAAACTCTAACCACATGCTTTCTCATCTTGCTCATAATTCTGTCTGCCTTTTCTTCTTCTTCTTCTTAGATTTTTATCTTTGCTAAGTTTTCGTCTTTATTACAACATTAGTATTCTTGTTCAAATTGCTATTTGAACTATTGCCATCCCTTCTCATCTTGCCCATGATATTATCTGCCTTTTCTTCTTCTTCTTCTTAGATTTTTATCTTTGCTAGTTTTCTTCTTTATTACAAAAATTTATTTTTTTCAAATTCAAATTTTAAAATCTCAAACTCTAACCACGTTCTTTCTCATCTTGCCCATAATATTATCTGCCTTTTCTTCTTCTTCTTCTTAGGTTTGTCCCATTTGCGTTTGCGTCGCCTTTTGCTCAGCTCTAATGTTCTTGGCCGGGTTTTGGAAAGTGATAGGGTCTCTTTGGGGCCCGGCAGGCCTATAGCCTCCGGCACGGTCTGGTGACTTTGCGTTGCTCAAACCTGCACTGAGATCAGCTCATACCCTCAGCCCCCTCGGCTGGGATCAGCCCATAAGCTCAGCTCAAATCAGCTCATACACTCAACCCATACCCTCAGCCCTCTCGGCTGAGATCAGCTCATACCCTCAGCCCCCTCGGCTGGGATCAGCCCATAAGCTCAGCTCAAATGTAGCTCAGCTCAAATCAGCTCATACACTCAACCCATACCCTCAGCCCTCTCGGCTGGGATCAGCTCATACCCTCAGCCCCCTCGGATGGGATCAGCCCATAAGCTTAGCTTAAATGCAGCTCAGCTCAAATCAGCTCATACACTCAACCCATACCCTCAGCCCTCTCGGCTGAGATCAGCTCATACCCTCAGCCCCCTCGCCTGGGATCAGCCCATAAGCTCAGCTCAAATGTAGCTCAGCTCAAATCAGCTCATACACTCAACCCATACACTCAGCCCTCTCGGCTGAGATCAGCTCATACCCTCAGCCCCCTCGGCTGGGATCAGCCCATAAGCTCAGCTCAAATGTAGCTCAGCTCAAATCAGCTCATACACTCAACTCATACCCTCAGCCCTCTCGGCTGGGATCAGCTCATACCCTCAGCCCCCTCGGCTGGGATCAGCCCATAAGCTTAGCTCAAATGCAGCTCAGCTCAAACTCAGCTCATACTCTCAGCCCTCTCAGCTCATGCGTTTCAGCTCAAACTCATGCTTCAGCTCAAACTCAACTCAGCCCAAACTCGGCTAATACCCTCAGCCCTATCAGAGGGTATCAGTCAAACTCAACTCAGCTCAAATGATAATGCCCAAGAATGATAGAGCCCAGGAATGATAGAGCTCAGGAATGATAGAGCCCAAGAATGATAGAGCTCAGGAATGATAGAGCCCAAGAATGATAGAGCCCAAGAATGATAGAGCCCAGGAATGATAGAGCCCAAGAATGATAGAGCCCAAGAATGATAGAGCCCAGGAATGATAGAGCCCAAGAATGATAGAGCTCAGGAATGATAGAGCCCAAGAATGATAGAGCCCAAGAATGATAGAGCCCAGGAATGATAGAGCTCAGGAATGATAGAGCTCAGGAATGATAGAGCTCAGGAATGATAGAGCCCAAGAATGATAGACGCCACTCAAACTCAACTCAGCCCAAGCTCGGCGCATACCTTCAGCCCTATCAGAGGGTATCGGCACCACTGGGGCCAAACTCAGCCCAAACTCGGCTCATACGCCACTCAAACTCAACTCAGCCCAAGCTCGGCGCATACCCTCAGCCCTATCAGAGGGTATCGGCGCCACTGGGGCTCAACTCAGCCCAAACTCGGCTCATACGCCACTCAAACTCAACTCAGCCCAAGCTCGGCGCATACCTTCAGCCCTATCAGAGGGTATCGGCGCCACTGGGGCCAAACTCAGCCCAAACTCGGCTCATACGCCACTCAAACTCAACTCAGCCCAAGCTCGGCGCATACCTTCAGCCCTATCAGAGGGTATCGGCGCCACTGAGGCCAAACTCAGCCCAAACTCGGCTCATACGCCACTCAAACTCAACTCAGCCCAAGCTCGGCGCATACCCTCAGCCCTATCAGAGGGTATCGGCGCCACTGGGGCTCAACTCAGCCCAAACTCGGCTCATACGCCACTCAAACTCAGCTCAGCCAAGCGCGGTTCATTTGTCTCTCAAACGCAGCTCATGTATATCTCAAACAAAACTCATTTATCTCTCAAACACGATTCATTTGTCTCTCAAGCGCGGTTCATTTGTCTCTCAAACGCAGCTCATGTGTATCTCAAACACAACTCATTTATCTCTCAAACACAATTCATTTGTCTCTCAAATGCAATTCATTTGTCTCTCAGACGCAGCTCATTTATATCTCAAACAAAACTCATTTATCTCTCAAAACACAATTCATTTGTCTCTCAAACGCAGTCCATTTGTCTCTCAGCCCGCAACCCATTTGTCACTCAGCCCACAATCCATTTGTCACTCAGCCCACAATCCATTTGTCACTCAGCCCACACTTCATTTATTTCTCAGCGCTCAATCCTATCTCCACACCCTTCAAACCCGCTCTAAATGGCTTTCACCATCCTCCCCTCCTCAAATCGGAGAGCTCGTCCTAATAAAGGAGGATAACTTGCCGGCACTGAAATGGCGACTTGGACGCATCACCCGCACCATACCCGGCAAAGATGGAGTGCCACGTGTTGTGGATCTGGATACAACCAGTGGACACTTGAGAAGGCCGGTTTCAAAGCTAGCCCGGTTCCCGTTGGAGGTCCTCCCGGCCCCCCAGGATGTTCACGCCAAAACCGGCGTGACGTAAAATCAGCTCAGATCCACGCGGGTGGAACGTGACCGTGATGTGGGGATAGACCAGATGGCCGTCCACGCGCGCCGGCGTGTGTCATCCCCGAGCGAGGCAGTCGCCCTCCAGGCGTGTGGGGAGTGTCATCGACCCGGACGGGTGAACAAAACAATTTTGATGTGACGATTTCTCGTTACTCGAATTGGTGTATTTATGTACTCATATTACAAACGCGTGTGTTACGTGCAGTTGAAATTTACTATATGTGGGCCAGTACCCAGTGCTTATAGGATCAACCCAAACATTGTGATAAAATAAGTGTGGTGTACATACGTCAACCTTTTAGCTCGAAACGACTTCCGCGCCATCACCACTAAACCTGTAAGTACCATTTCCTTTCCCATCGTGTATTAGTTTTGGCGTAAGCCAAACTAGGTTCTATAGGGGCTTACGCTATAAGAGTTAAGTTTAATAAAATAATTGTGGGATGGATGAAATTCAGATCGGTAACAGGAGTCTTGTGTGACCCAAAAATGCCTATAAAACTGAAAGGAAAGGTATACCAGACTATCGTTAGACCCGCAATGATGTATGGCTCAGAATGCTGGACTATGTACAGCTCCTACTCTAGGCAACTTGAAACAGCAGAAATGCGAATGCTTAGGTGGTTGGCAGGAGTATCACTGAAAGATAAAATTAAGAGCTCATGCATTCTTGGTTGCCTAGGGGTCACTGACATAAATAGTAAGCGGGAAGAGCGACAGCTGAGATGGTACGGGCACATAAGACGGAGACCACCAGACCATACTGTAAATCAGGCAATGTCTGGAGATCTTCCTCGACAGCCGTCCAGAGGAAGACCAAAAAACTCCTGGATGATTTAATGCTCCAAAATCCTGCAGAGAAATGGCCTAGATGAAAGCGACACCCTGAACCGAAGAATACACAGCCTGAGAATGAGAAGAGCCGACCCCAACAGCCTACCTATGTTAGGCAATGAGTTGGGACAGTGCCAGGGAGAAGAAGAATACGTTAAGTTTAATAAAAGGTTTTTTAATTACTCCAGAAGACAATTTTTATAAGCTGAATATAACCAAATGGTTCCATAGAACAAAAAATATATTGTTGCTATAGCGCAAATCTTTAGTGTTCAATGTTTTAAATAAAAAAATGAGGCGCGGTTACCCACTGGACTACCATGCGGAAGGTCACCAGTTCAAACTCCGCCCTGTGCTGAATGACACAGGCATTTTTTCCACCTAGTATTCGGGGATATAAGGATACCTATGACTTTGGTCATATTTATGCTTGAAAAAAAACATGCCGGTGTGCTCCGATCGTTTCACTTCAGGTGTATCATCGGATTCAGTACAGCGGTGTGGCCGGTGAGTTTGCTGGTGTGCGATGGCTTTACTCACTTAAAAGAGGAGAAAAAGGAAAAAAAATCCACAGCACAGCTTCACTTCCTAACTGAATTGACGTTGGGATCCTTAACTACGAGGCCCAGCATTGATCGAACAATCGATAAAAAAAATCTATCAATACCTGTCTAGCAAATCCAAGTTGTCGCTGATACATATTAACAGCTTCTTCTATGTCTCCCATCTTGATTAGCACATCTCCAATGTTGCCCAAGGCCCTGAACTTCCCCGGTAGGTGCTGAGTCATGTGGGCTATGGCCAGGAAGTACTTCTGACATTCCAGGGCGGACTCCAACTGGCCGAGGGCTAAGTGAGCAAGACCAAGGTTGCAGTAAGCCCTGCCCATGTTCATCTTGTCTTGTAGGTCTTTGGCGAGTGATAAATCTTGATCATAATACCTGAAAAAGAAGCAAGTGATTTTATTAATACATTTTATATTCGTATTGATAGTTTGATGTGCAAAATACAAAGAAAAAAAAATTATGATTAGCCTAATTAAATTACTATGTGAAAATTTATTTAAGTGATACAGATATACTTTGTTTTATGGTATTCTATTTTATGCAATTTCACCATAGTAATATTTAAATAAAATTAAGGAAACAAATTATAAACATCTGGTTTGAATTTACTTTAATCAAAGGAAGAAGCTGTGCAGGTCTTTGAATTGAAAATAAAAATTATAACAGTTGTTTTTTTTTTATTTTTAGGTTACTTTTTTTCATTTGTAACCACTTAACGCGTTTCCCTAATTATACGGTTTTTCCTAGAATGGATTAATAGCATAATAGAGAAATACCTATATATATTAAGAAATCTTCTACTTTTAGACTGCTTTGGCTAAGTGGGAGAAAAATTGTGTTAGATGTTTCTATTTAAGATGTATTTCTACTTCGAGCTCTGAAAAAAATCGCACCGATATACACCCCTCCAATATTACCTTCTTTATAAGCTTTTCTATTCAAAAAGTTGGCTTGGCTTGTTTCTTGAAAAAAAAATGGTTTTAATTTTACAACCCTCCCTTGAAAGAGCCTGATCATGAACATTAATCTTTCCATTTACACAACTATATGGTTGAAGGAAAATAGAATTTAAATGGTAAGATTGAACACTAAAATAAATGATATTTTACATAGTTTGAGATATTTTATTCTTACTTAGTAAATAGTTATTTTTTTATAAGTCTAAATGGTTACTAATATCTAATAAAACATACATTTTGATGAGAGCTATATGATTTATTACATAAAAAAAACTACAGAGCTTGCTTATTCAAAATCACAGTTGCTGTACGAATCTTCCATTGTTACTATGGTTGCTTTTACAGTTGTATATTAAAATATCGATTAAAAAGCCAAATTATTACATAAAGATGCCATTTAAAATCTAAAAACAGAATAAATCGTGTCAAAGTAAATTCACATAAATAAAGATCAAGTAAATTCAGATTAACATACAATAAAAATTTATAAAAAAAAACTAACCTAACAGCTTCTCGATAGTTGCCGATACAGTAATGGGCATATCCCAAGAAGTGACATGCTTTTGCCTCGGCAGCTACATCGCCCAGCTCTTGTGAGAGCATAAGATACTGCTCGTAGAAGGGCACAGCCTGCGCAAACTCCTGCCTTGAGGATAAACAATTGCCCAGGTTGAGAAGGGCGCAAGCTTCACCTGCGGTGTCTTTTAACTCTCGAGCTATACCTGAAAATTCATAAAAATGGGATTAAATTTCAGAAATATTTAGCTACCATTCCACTTGCAACCTCAGCTTCTTTGAATATTGGTGAAATACAAACAAAATGCATCACCAGATAAGTTTACAAGTGCAGATTTATTACTGTGGTATTTTTACAAGATGAGTAAAATGCTTCATAACTCTCCTTTATAGAATGGAGGTTTGGATACTGAACCAGGAAACATCACATAGGATCAAGGTTTTTGAGATGCAGATCGATTGATGTATCCTTAAGATTCCGGGGATGGATCATGTTATAAATGTGGACGTGCTTGTGAGTATAAATAAGAGAACTACTTAAAACTGTGAAAGTTTTAAGTAGTTCTCTTATTTATGTTCAAAAGTTGGAGTATATAATGAGAAGCACATGATATACTATAACAGAACTATCTATACCAAGGGTCGGCAAACTTTTTTGGCTGCGGGTCAAAATCAACCACAATGTGAATATCAAAGGGACGTTTGGGTCAGTGATATTTTCATTTTAAAACAGTCTTTTAGTGAATAATAAGATACATTTTATTAAGAAAATAATTACAGTACGCTTTTAAAGTTTAATTATTATTATAAAAACTAATAAAATTCTAATTATTATAAAAACAAACATAGTTGAATGAACTTTATTTATAAACGCAAATCTAATAATAATTGCAAGCCTACCCATACTATTTATATCAGTACTTTCATCAAGTGCAATGCTAATTATGTCACTAGATAACAAATCATTTTTGACCTGTTCGGCAATATTTTTGGCCATATCTTCAACGCGACGCTGAACTGTTCTAGCTGACAATGGCATTTCTTTGATTCTCTTAATTATTTTTTTTTTATTTGGGAAGTCGTTAAATAAGTGTTCGGAACAATTTATGAATGCGTTTTTCAAAAACTCGCCGTCTGTAAATGGTTTTCCGTTTGTACCAATGCTAAGGGCTGCAACAAAGCTGGCAGATGTAGCGTGATTGTAGCGGGTAACAAAACTCTTTAAGAATTTATTTTGTTTTCCAAAATTTAATACACGTTTAGCAATGTATTCAGATTTATCTTCATTTGACATTTCACTTACATCTTTATGTTTTGAAGAAAAGTGTCGCTCAATATTGTAAGTCCTGGCGGTAATTACATCTGTACATAAAGTACATATAGTACCAATTTGTCACCATTTTCGATACATCCATACTTTTCTTTCCACACATCTTGAAATAACCTCTTTTTTGCTTTTTGTTTGTCCATGGTAATATTTTTTTTAAATAATAATAATTATTTCACTTAGGTAACTGCTTAATAATTATTTAGCTGCGTAACTGCGCCACTCCGTTACTGAACATGTGCTACAACTGAGAGAACGATACACGCCGCGCCGCGCCATACAATTTTGTCCCTTATGTCTCCGCCATTACTCTGCAGCGCGCGGCGCATGTTGTTAGGGTGGAGACGTAAGGGACGAAATTGACTTGCGCGCAAAGTATCTATTTTAAATTTTTTTTTTATTCGTAAAATATTCGTTTCATGTTTATGTTTTATAATTTATTTTTATATATTATACTTTTTTTCGGAACTAAAGTGGGTCTCTTGAAATTAGTAAATGGGTCACTCGGTGACCCGCGGGTCATAGGTTTCCGACCCCTGATCTATACTATAACTATCCAGAAAAACAAATGGCAATATTCATTAATATTTTAGGATAAGGCAAATATTGCTAGGATCCGATGCCGGGTTTGGGTTTCATGAAAACTAAAAAGAATATAATAATTGAATGAAAATAAATTACACAAAATTTATTTGACAACCATTTTTAATTTTTGAGAAAAAAAAATGTAACACAAAATTTTTTATTTAATAATTAAATTTCAATAATGGTAGATTATAATGCAGAAATAATAATTTCTCTGCATTTCGTATTTCGCAAGTAGTTTATTCCTTCTCTCTTCGTAGATAACATCCGCCTTGCTGAACATTATTTTGCTGGATATACTGCTAGGAGGTGGTGATAAGTATTATGTAACCAATTTTGATAGTTTTGGATAATTATCTGCATTTTTTTATCAACTTCCCGGGTAACCGGGTACCCCACCGGGTAAGTTTTTTTTGTTTTTCTGATACTCAACAGTACCCGGTATATCACTAGAGTTTATTTATTTTCGTATCTGGTTTAGATTCGATTCAGTAATTAATTTGTGATCTCACATATGTTTTATGATTTTTATCTTTATTCCTAATCACACATTTTAGCTATTCAAATATAATTTGGTTTATTATTCGATCTCTAACTTCTTTGTGGTGAGTATTGAAGTTTTAAAGATTGACTCCTAGATACTTGAATTATTTTAAGTCTTAAAAATTATATGGAAATAATATACATAAACAATCAAATGTCTTAAAGATCATTCAGCCAGAAGACTCATTTTGCAATAGTGTGAGTCTCTGTATTACGCTTTCTTTATTACACAACTTATGTAGTGGTATTGGTTTTAGAATGCCACACGATTGGTTCGCGCAGAGCGCACGTTTGTATTGTTGTTAAAATACTTGGTGATTAGAAAAAATGGTCCAATGGTTCTAAACCCGAGGTAGGACAATTTTTGAATGTGATGAAGGAATTAAAAAAACATGAGTTTATAAAAAAAATCTATGAAGTATTACCTAGATGCGATCTATAGTGCAACAATGCCATGTCATGCGCTCCAAGAGCCTGGTAAGCCACCGCCAGGTTCCCGTGGGTGGAGGCCTCGGAGCTCCTATCGTGCACCTCTTTGGAGATGGTCAGCTCCTGTTTGTGGTACTTGATGGCCTGTTCGTAGAACCCCGCTGCTGAGTAAGCATTGCCAATGTTTCCGTAAGCTCTACCCATTCCCGCTCGATCCTGGAATAAATATAAATTTATAAATTTTAATGTCATTTTGATTATATATGTAAATTTTTACTGTACGAGTTTAATGTAAAATATTCTTTTTCCTTCATTTCATGCTCATGCTGAGTGCCATGGTCCTCTGCTGTCTTGAAGTCGGTGCAACACCTGTCTCCATTTCTACCGCTCGTGCACCATGTTGAATTTAACAAGAGTATCTTGTTAATTTCCTTATTTGTTCCGTCCATCTCATAGGACACTTTCTTCTTGCTTGTCTTTCTTCAACTGTACCTGTGATCACTAGCTTTTCCAGACCTTCATACATTTTTTTAACAATATACCCTAAATATGTTAGGATTGTTTTTCTGCATGAAGCTGAAAATCTTTCAGTGATCTTCAATTTTTGGATGATAGACATTGGTACACCTCGCGGTCCATGGGATATGGAGCACCCATCTCCAACACCACATCTTGAAAGCATCTATCATATTTATATCCTTCCTTCAGTAACATGTACTTATTGTAAAATATACTAACTATAAAAAAATGAGGAATTTTCAGGTTTCAGTATGTTTTTTGCCATTTCGTTTACTATATATTTATTTATAAATAATGATGGTTTTTATCCACTTACCTGTAATGATCTCGCTATGGAGAGATGGGCTTGATGCAATTTCAATGCAGCATCATGTTCTCCTAATAACTGGTACACAATACCAAGATTGGAACATGCTCTTCCTTCACCGACCTGAAAATTTTGTGATTTATCAGTAAATGTGTGTGCAATTCAGTGCTTAAATTTTTACTGCAAAGTACTTCTTGCACTTTGTTGAAGTTGGTGCAAGATATAAGTTAAAAATTAAATTTTGGGTTATTACAAGGAATAAGAAAGTGAAAGCTTTAAATCATTGATCGTAAATGAAAGAATGAACTCCTCAATATATTAAGAACCCAGATCAAACATAAGTCAATATCCTTTCAAAATACATTGACACATCCATGGGTTTTGCAGATGATTCTAGGTGTCCTGAGTATCATACTGAAGAGGAAACACTACTGTGCATATGATGCAGATATGATGGCCTCATTGATCTATACAACTTCATCATCATCTGATATATCAGGATATTGGCTAATGGACACATTGGCATTTGCAGCAATTACTAATCTCTTCTCAGGGTATCTGAGATGATCACATTCAGCATTGATGATGTGAGTACAATATATTAGCAAAGATCTAGTGCATGGAATGGAAGATATATCCACCATTTAAAAAAACAACTTGAGATACACTAAGATTACAAAGTATGTTGTCTTATCGAATACGACATTCAATGCTGTTGATAGGCATGGAATGAAAGACACCTCTACCCTTTAAAAAAACAAATATAGGTACACTTTGATTTAAAAGTAAGTTTGAATTAAAAGCTGTTGATAATGCATTAAAGATAAATAAAAATATGCAATGTAAACATGTACCTTATCTCTTGCACCTAAGGCCATGTCCAGCTGTCTTTCATGCCATCTTTTTGCTTGGGCATAATCTCCAGCACATCTGAAATGCAAAAACACGTTATTGTGATAACAAAAAATTTTAAGATGAATGTAAAACATTATTTTAGTTCCACATTCTTTTGGTGAAGTAAAACTCTTTTAAGATATTTGTCAATGTCAAAAACTTTAAGAGAATTGAATAACTATTTGAGACATATGATAATATAATGTGGGTGTCTTGTTCCACAGCAATCTCGCGTTTGGTCCTCACATAGAAGTTATGTGCAACTCAGCTTATAAAACTCTAGGATTTGTTATGAGAATCTCTGAGTCGTTTGAAAACCAATTGGTGCTCAAAACGTTGTTTAATTCATTGATCCGTAGCAAACTAGAAAGCATTTGGAGCCCGGTGGGGGCGCAGAACTCGCTCATGGTGGAGAAAGTACAAAAAAATATCTACGATATCTCTACATGAGTGAGTTCGGTGTCTATCCGTGGCTTTATCCTACGCAGTTTCTGCTGGGCATGCTCGGGTATAACTCCTTGAGCGTAAGAAGAGATCTGCGTCTCCTGGTATACGTTGTCAAACTCGTTCGAGGAGTTGTGAGCTGTCCAGCATTACTACAAAGATTAGCGTTAAATGTTCCTAACAATTACACTAGACTGCGCCGGCAAGAACTGTTCTCAATAACATACACAAGAACGGGTCTTCCAGCCGCTATGCCTGTTGGGAAGGGCCTTAACTCTTCTTAACGGGACTGCTTCAGATATTGACATATTTCACATTACCAAAAGCAAAAGTAAATTTTCTTCTTAGATTAAGCGCGTTAGAAAGCACTCATCAACATACTTAAGTGACTGAATATATATGTAACATATGTTTGTGTGTATATACTCGTTTGTATACATATGCATTATTTTTTATTTTTTATATAATTTTTTTTTTTTTTTCCATGTAATTTTTCTTCTTTTTTAATGTCTTGTATTTTTTAAAGTCATTGGGCTAAGCCTGTTTTGAAAAAATAAATAAATAAAATGAGAATTTTTTAGATCAATTAGTAACTTCTTAGATGGTGAAACAGGAACATCTAAAGTATTGTAAATTTCTACATTTTATCTAACTGTAACTTTTATGTAGCTCCAATAAATATAAGTTATTATAATTAGTGGAATAACAAAATAATTTATTGTTAAACATTCTAAAATTAATCTCATTTACAGATGACATCCACAGTCTAGTCGGTAAGAAGTTGGTCCTCAGCTCAGGTGTTTCAGGTTTCAACCAATTGAAATAAAAATATTGATATATGGAACCCCAACAAGACATGGGAATTTGCATAGTTTGTTGAATTCTCAAAATGTAACATCAAATTTTCAATACCGTGTTTCACTTCATTATGTATGTTTCATAACTATATCTAATATAATAATTTGCAATACCGTGTTTCACTTAATTATGTATGTTTCATAACTAAATCTAAAATAATAATGTGCAATATCGTGTTTCACTTAATTTTGTATGTTTTATAACTACCTATATATCCGTCACAAAAAAGTGGAATAAACAGTGTTTGATAAAAATAAATTACAATGTCCTTAAACCTCCACAATGTTAATGCCTTAACTATAAACAACAAATATATCTAATATAATAATTTGCAATACTGTGTTTCACTTAATAATGTATGTTTCATAACTATATATAATACAATAAAAAAATAAGTGACTTTTAACGACAAAAAAATAAGTCTTCAAATGGGGTTTTTGTATTTCAGTGGTTAGTGAGAATTTTTTTATATATTTTATCATACCTGGCTGCATGTCCTAATCCTGCATATGCCCTAGCTTCCACAGCCCTGTCTCCAAGACTCTGTGCTATTCTGAGTACATTCTCATGGAAGGCTATGGCTTGTGTAAAGTTGCGGCGGTAGTGATGGGATGATCCAAGATTGGAGTAAGCTCTGGCTTCTTCCACCTGTTAGAAACAAAAAAAATAAAAATTCATAGAAAATAGTAATAAAAAACACAAGTAGAATACATTAATTCGGCCAAAGAGGCTCCTTAATATATATGTAAACACTCAAAGAGACTCTTAAACATATATACTAATACCAATTATAAAAAGAATACTAAAATTTGAGGCAGTGAAATAAATGTATTTCATATAAATCATAAAATTTGAGACCGTGAAATGTACATATTTCATATAAACCATAAAATTTTAAGTAGTGTTATAAATGTATTTCATATAAACCATAAAATTTGAGGTAGTGTTATAAATGTATTTCATATAAACCATAAAATTTTAGACAGTGTTATAATTGTATTTCATATAA
The DNA here is from genome assembly GCA_949825065.1 of Odontocerum albicorne. NCBI lineage: Eukaryota > Metazoa > Arthropoda > Insecta > Trichoptera > Odontoceridae > Odontocerum > Odontocerum albicorne. The sequence goes on from OX463858.1 coordinate 11,010,568, forward strand.
ACCATAAAATTTTAGACAGTGTTATAAATGTATTTCATATAAACCATAAAATTTGAAACAGTGTACAATATACAACGAAAGTGTTATACAATTAAATATATTTTTTATATATTAAATATACAAGAGGTTTGAATTTTTTTCACATAAATATTAAATTTGAGGTATTCTTTTACTTCTTATGCCGTGTCCGGCCCTCCTCACATTAGCGATCACTCTTGAGAAAATATCTCTGTTTTTGGCAGCACAAACATCAAATATCTGGATACCTGTCCATTTGTGAATGTTGTGTAACCAAGGTACCTTCGACCATTTTTTTTAAAGCATAGTTATAATTCTTTAACAATTTAGTTAAAACAACATAACTAACCTGATTTCCCAATCTTCTAGCCAGTCTCAAATGTTGCGTATGACAATCCACAGCAGAATCAAATTCCCCCATCGCTAGGTAGACAGCCCCCACGTTCCCGATCTCTCTGGCCTCCTGCAGTCGGTCGCCCATCTGCTTGACTAGCTGTACGCACTGCTTGTGGCTGGCCAGAGCGTTGGGGTAATCTCCTATTGCTGTGTACACATGCCCCAATGAAGTCAGTGCTGCTGCAGCTGCTTGGGTGTCCTGCAATTAAAGAGTTTTAGTTCATAATCCAATTCAATATGATTATGAAATTAAGATAAAGTAGCTTGAAAGTTGTTCTAGTTTCATTGAAACTAAGAGAGGCTAAACTTGAGTGGTAGGGACACGTACAAAGGAAATAAGCTAAATGTGTGGAAATGGGAGTTCCTGCAAAACAAGGAAAAGGTTGTTCAAAGAAGCAATAGAAGGATTGTATCAACCAAGACACGAGTGATTTGAACCTGACTCCAAATATGACCTTGGACAGAGCACGATGGAGAGAGGTTATTCGTCATACAGATGCCTAATAAATGGGAAAATGCAAGGATAATGATAATAAAATTACTTACGATTTCCCTGTCGAGATAAGCAGAGAGGACTGAACGTCAGACTTTTCTATATCGACACACATATTTTGCCTCTTTTACATCCATACACCTTCCTATACAATTCCTATGATTTCAGTTTTCTATGACTTTCCATGTTTCCTTTTGCACCATTGCCTGTCACTACTTTTCTTTCAATTTGTCCAAACTAATGGCACAAATACTTTACCTTGCATTTCATGGCCAGCACCAGCTGATACCGATGGGCAGTTAATGCTTCCTTGTAGGAACCCTGGCTGAAGTAGGCAGCTCCCAGGTTGCCATGTGCGCGACACTCTCCCGCCGTGTCGCCCAGGCTTTTGGCTACTGCCAGATCCTGCTGCATGTAGCCTATAGCCTTGTCCAGTTGACTCAGTGCCCAGTGAGCTGATGATAGAGCGCTGAACACAGAGCCTCTGAAATAAAAAAAAGATATATTCGACGATTTTCACAGTTGTTTTCCATCCGCTATGTTGAATTTGCTTAAATGGACGTTTCAATGGCCTTGCAGCTTTCATTCCCAGGGTGATTTTAAAATCCATACCCCCCCTATTGACGGAAGGACGTTCTGGAAGTGATTTGCCATTCGCTTTTCCAGAACGTCTGTCCAAGCAGAACACTGCCATATTAGCTTTTGAATTGTTTCATCAGCGAATATTTAAAAATAAGTTCTTTATGGATGTAAGTACGAAAAAAATTACCTTGCCCAAATTTTACCTCTTTTGAGATATTTCAGGAAACATCACTGTTTCATATGAGCATGTGTGATACAAAATATGTTCAAGGCGAAATTTTACCTTGAAATACCCACGAATTAAAATGATTTTAACCTTTAAAACAGCAATTAGAACAATTGAAAAATTGTTTTAATTAGACAAATGGGACAAAATAATGTACTGAAAAAAGTTAGGGTTGTCACAACATTAAAGTTTTTCGAAGCAGACAAAAAAGTTTCGAAACAAAAGAAAAAACAACAATTAAGCCCAAATAAACATGCGTTACGAGTATTAGTAAAATTGACGAGAAAATATGTCCAACATATAATTTTATGGTGACATTACTCGATCGAAATTGTCGGTAACTTTGAACAACGTAATTTAATAAACCATAATTCTGTTTTCTGTTTCTAATTATCAAAATTTTATTTTGTCGTCTACTGTAGAATTTTTTCTACTGGTATTAAATATATAACAAATACATATTATGGCAAAACAATCGCTAAAAAGTTATGACGTGTCACGTACGTCACGGGCGCATTGAGTAATTATTTCCGTGACGTATACCATACGTCACGAGCGAGTTATTGCTGTGTTGAGTTGGAATAAATTATATATTCGGTAATGTTTTTGACATCGATAATGAGGATGATGCCTGTAATATTTTCGAAACGTCCATTAAAGCCAATTCAATACCGCAAAAGCTCAAAACATTTTGAACTAATAATATTTTGTAACAAATGCTGTATGTGAAATAATAGTCAGGATAAATAGTAAGTTGTTATCAGGCATTCGCATCATTCACTGTTCGTATGTTGATGATGGGTAATACTACAACGTTCGTACTGCTTTCTGATTCAATTCCCGCTGGGTCCCGAAATAATTTCACTTTTAGGATAATTTTATTTTTGGTTTGTTTTTACCATACATCTTCGTTGTATACTATATAACCTGGCGGGTTTATTGTCGTGTAGTAATTTCTTAAAACCAACTAGAAAGCTGTTAACGAGGCCTTAAGTGAAAATCAGACAGAAACCCTTTATTGAACAAAATCCTAAGTCACGGTGATAAAAAGTGTGAAAGGAAAAGCAAATGTGATATATGGGTGAGCAATGAAAGATTAAAACGAATCGAAGAATTATGCAGTTCTGGTATTTTTTTCTCAGTTGATGAATGAGTTGCAAGTGGTATCGAACGGCGTGTAGCGATATGAAACAAAATCAATGGGGAACTAAACATATACTTGAACCGGACAGTGTCAAAATATATTAAGATGATAGTTCACAACAGTGTTTAAGTACCATTTTATATGCACGGGAGTGAAACTTGGACGTGAAAAAAGACTGAAAAAAGCCGAATAAATGCTGTTGAAATGCGTGCACTTGAAAAAATACAGGTGCTGACAGTATATGACAGAAGACGGAATGAATTAACTAGGAATGATGTTAACTTAAGGCCGATGTGTTAAGTAGAATGAACTAGAGCATTCCGAAATGGTTTGGGCACGTGGAACGAATGAACGAAGAAAGATTAATAGAAAAACTAATATACTAAGAGGTAGAGGAAGACCAGGGAATGTATGATTGAATCAATTGAATGATATTTTGAAAGAAGGAAAAGTAAGAACTGTTTTAGAAGATGTATGTATGTGGATAAGGCGAAATATGTGTGTCGTAATAGAAAAGTCTGGCGCTCTGTACTTTTTGTCTATATGATATATGTTAAAACACATCAATGATCAAAATTCCAATTGCACGTGTTCATCTCATACTAGAATATTGATCAGTCATGGTAAAATAATAGTGAAAATACTATGTTATTATTATGATGTAATTTAGCCACCATCCTTCTTAAACCTGATAAATTATGCCTGGCATTAATAATTATTATACCAAGTCTGTAAAAGAGCATAAAATAATTAAATTTGTTGTAAAAAATCTTTATGCCAAAATTAAACGAACGCAGCCAATTAAAATGCTCAAAGCAAAATTGTTCCGAATTCGAAACAGCTCTACATATTGGGTATACTCGTAAATGTGTGTGTGTATGTGTGTATGTGTGTGTGTGCAGGCAAGCGGATCTGATGCCACTTGTACTCCTTAATCCGGCAAGTTTGAATATAAGAAGCAAAAGGAATGACACGAAAAAAACCGCGAAAAGTATTGCAAGGAACGATGCATATAAAATTCCTGGATCATGAATTATAAGCACCTACCTAAAATAGGATGACCAGTATTTTGTGGTTTTTTTATTGATACGGTTTTTAATTTTTTTAACACTTTTGACTAAAAACATTAACAATTATGAAGACGATTTTTCAAGGGTAAAAAAATAGAAATACATATTATGTATACATACCATGCCGCCATTTGTTTGTCGGGGTAGACATATATATAAGACTACCAGGCTTTCTTAAGCTTCTACGTCCATATTTAACTCCCATACATCTAATTTAGTACTAAAATACCGTTGTTAAGCGCTTTTGATACTGTGCGATTCGAGTCTATTCAATCTTAGCAGCTTTTGATACTGTGCGATTCGAGAGTATTCGATTTTAGCAGCTTTTGCTACTAAGCGATTCGAGTCTATTCGATCTTAGCAGCTTTTGATACTAAGCGATTCGAGTCTATTCGATCTTAGCAGTTTTTGATACTATGTGATTTGAGTCTATTCGATCTTAGCAGTTTTTGATACTATGTGATTTGAGTCTATTAGATCTTATCAGCTTTTGATACTGTGCGATTCGAGTCTTTTCGATCTTAGCAGCTATTGATACTATGCGATTCGAGTCTATTCGATCTTAACAGTTTTTGATATTATGCGATTCGAGTAAATATATATAGTGCCCCATTCGCTTTGTTGTCTATCGCTACATACCGTTCGATATCTCTCATAACTCTTCCATTTCTGAGAAAATATTACCCAAATAGCTGAATCAATCTTTCATTGTTCATCCAAATATCGCATTTATTTTTCCTTTCACACTTTCTATCATTTTGACCTCGAATTGAACCACATTTGTTCTCAAATGTTTCTCTTCGCATCTCTTATACATAAATATAATTATGATATATTTTATTGTATTACACTTTTATTGTATATAATTTATTGTCATATGGCAATTTGTTCCTGCCAACCAGAAATATGCTAACGAGCCTTCAAGTGAGCACCAGGCTGGAACCCTTTTTAAACATTTGGGTATCGAGCCTGAAAGTTGTTCGTCGGAAGACAGGCGTTTTATCAAATAAACTACGAAGGTAATCATATAAAACACGAATAAAATATTATTAAAAACATCAACAATCGTCTTCAAATAGATGCTTTTTTCTCTACACTAGCAACACCATATCGTAGCGGCATAAGATTTAATTCCTCCCATTAGATGCTTCTATTTTTATTCCTTCATTGTACAATAATTAGTCTAACGTATGTACAATTCAAGCTTATGCGAAAAGAAACAATACACATATTCCAAAATAACATAACAAACAGCACATAAACAGAGCGAACAAACAATACAAGCAACACATTGATTTTTATACCATCATCAATTAGGTATCCCAATATAATTAACAATTCCATTCCTTGCAAAGTTTGTCAATTTCGAAAATGCATATAAAAATAATGTAAACGACAAATTAGGATATCTTAATATATTGTAAAAGAACGATCAATCCATGGTAAAAAAGCTGAAGGCAGGTTACTTAATAATTTGACTAAGTATTTCGTCAAAAAATGTATGTTCGATCTGTCCAACAGCGAACAAGTGGTGTTCTAGCCTATAAACTATCCTCACTCTTTGCTATTTAGATTTTTCAAATTTATAATAGTCACTAAAGAAGTCATAAACCAGAAAGTCAACATTCGTCTAATTCATGTATTTACTGTTTAAGGTGTTCTGTAGGTTAACAATTGATGAAATTCTATCAGAATTTTCAAGTCTTGAATGGTTTTAAACACACTATTACACCATTTTTCTGTTAAAGTAGGCAGACAGAGGACCAGAGTTGCTATTCAGAGGTAAAATTGGGCAGGGCATATAACCAGATGCACCGATGATAGGTGGGACCCAGAAAGTGCTGGAGTGGCGGTCAAGGACGGGGATAAAAAGTGTGGAAAGATCTCATAAAAGATGATCGAATGATGTAAGTTCAATAGCTGAGTGCAACTGGAAGAAACGCGTTCATGATAGGAGTGCATGGGGGAGAGGAGGCCTATATCAAACACGAGTCAGTCGGACTGATGTTGATGTCTTATAATTGTGAATGATCAAAGAAATTGAAAAGTTTGTATACAAGTGCTATATTATATTTTGAAAGCTCTTATTCTCTTCTTAATAACAATGCAAATATTCATTTTAAACCGTATTTTAAAAGGTTTACATATTTAAAAAATATTTACTCCTTCAAAGTTCTTTTATAAATTAATGTAGAATTTTTCGGTGATCATAGAATGTTCCTCTTTTTAGTTTCGCCCTCAGAGGAAAGGTGTACATTTCTATAAACAATGTACGTGGTCCCAATACAGAGCCTTGCGGCATGCCACGGTAGCCCAGCCGGACATGAGCGGGACAGTTTACCGGCCGCTCGCCGGACCTCTCCCCAGTCAGAACAATAAAACAATGGTGCAGGAAATTTGCATATGCAGAAATGTGTATCGTTCGCCCGGCCGCCAGGAGACGGTGGGTGACAACCCACCTCGACACATAATGGTCGCTCTTGCAGGGTGACCATACCACGAATGAGTCATCCACGTATCGTTAATTAGGTGCCTTAAATGATAATAAACGATTTACCACACTTGATGTTGATAAGAATATATGCTTTGTTTCCAATAATTTATTTTATAATGGAACCTTTGCCGACGTTATAACATAAAATAATTAATATTAACTCCAAGAACTATTTTTGTCTATAAAGATGTTAACCTAAAAATATGAAAGCTAAAATGTATCTGAATTACACTTTTATTTTCACGTCAATGTTAATGACCTCCGTAGCTTAGTTGGTAAGACGCCTATCTTCCAAAGCGGGTTCGATTCCCTGTTGGTATCCAGATTTTGTATAAAAGGTTCCAGTCTAGTTTGATCAGTATACACCAAATTAATGTAAATTCTAACAAAACACAATCTCCATAGCATCGTTGATAAGACACCTCTCTTGCAACCTGGGGATTACGGGTTCGATTCCCGTTCCCATTTTTTAAAAGGTTTCCAATCTAATTGTCACTTAAGGTTTATTCAACATATTTCTGATTGGAATATATTATTTACCACATGGCAATAACCCCGCTAGGTTTTACTGTATACAATGATAGTGTAATTTAATATAATAGAGATGCATGCATGTGCAGTAACGCACTGAACTTCTGTGCGGAAGATCATCGGTTCGAACCCCGCACTTTGATTTTCCTCTCGAATGGCACAGGCATTTTTCCACCCAGTATTCCACGATATAAGGATACCTATGATTTATGTCATATACGAGTATATTATGTAAAAAAATTCAATGAATAATTCTCTAGTTGAATTTCATAACTTTCTGAGATTTTCTTTGAATAAAATAGTAAAAGAAAGAAAAACATCGATGAGTGAAAAATATCAAACCAGTAAAATATATACAATATTTCGTTAGTTAAATTTGTTTTAAAAATAATTATTTCGTATAAATTATGGTTATAATTCCTCAAATATTTCACAAAAGGTAAGGTAGGACTTTTTTTAATATAAACGTAGATATGCAAATATCTAAAAATTTAAAAGGTTCTCAGATTGGTTTAAATGTTCATCTATAGTTCGGAAATTCTAGGATGAGTCCTGTGACAGCTTACAAATTTGCCCCAATACAACCTTGTAACGATGTTCAGTAATTTTAATTATTTTATCAACTTTAATATAAGCCTCAATTCTAATTAAAAGCAAGTTTTTTAGGTAAATACATTACAAAAGGTTGTATTGGGACAAATTTGTGAGCTGTCACAGGACTCATCCTAGATTTTCCGAACTATAGTAAAAATAATGATATTGCCTGCCCTCGTGCGATAGTTTTTCAAATATGAGTACATACTGGCTTATTGGGGCCAAAGACAATATTTTGTTCCATCAGAAAAGTTGAGGGATACCATACGAAAAAAATAAATGAAAACATAAAGGCAGAGTATTGGCCACATTTTGCATAAAAAGTGGCAATGCTGTTTCATTAAAATATTCCCAACATTTGGTTTTGCATATGTACGTCAACTGTCAATTCTCCTCGCTTTTTATTTTTGGAGACATTTGAATCCACAGTTCCGACCACTCCTCAATCTTCACACGGGCAAATCGGCGAGTTGAAAAGGAAAAGGGAACAGAAAGCGGCTTAAAAATAATGAGATGGCCGAAATTTGGATTCCCCGATAAGGAGAAAAAATGTTTATTCAAAGTGATTCGATCAAATATACGTGGGTTTAAAATGGTAAGATTTTTTTTATTTAAAACACAAACATTTCGCGCCAAAAGTAACGGGAAATTTCCTTTTTAAAAAAATATCTCTAGATAACAGACATTCTTTATGGTTATTTGTAAAGCAGAATGAGAAATTATATATTTAGAATATTTCAAATGAAGCCTTATTTATGTTTGTATTTTATAAAAAAAAACTTTTAAATGGTGCTCTGCTTGTATTTGTATTTCGTTATATATGATACAGTGCACCCTGGCGAAGTTATTGCCATGTGGCTATATGGTATTTTCCAGCCACTTAGAAATATGTCATAAGTGAAAACTACACTGGTTTCCTTTTAAAAAATCTGGGTCCAACAGGATTATCCGCAACCCCCAGTTTGACACAGGTGTCTTACTAACAACGACAAGGAAGTCATGAGTTAATAATTTGGTTCAGCAATTATTTGGACAGTGTTGTGACCTTAATGTATGGAAACGAAACGTGGGCAATAAAATGTAATGAATGATAGGAGTAAAAAAATTATATTTGGTATCACAATGTTTGATACAATAATAAAATATAGTGTAACTGTTTGTTAGATATAACAATGAAGACAGTTATAAACTCTTTTACATTAAGAAACTAAAAATTGTTATCTAAAAACTTAAAAAAAAAAGTTTAACGGATGACATGATTAAAATGCCTGATTTCATGTAAGAAACCAAATGAAATATTATCTGTAAATTAACTTTTTACATTAAATAATTTACAATATGTATGGAACAATTATCGATCATTAAATGTTACTTTTTCTTTGGAAAACAATAATATAAAGATATAAAAAAAATCTCAAGTAATGGAATAGAAAAATAAAAAAATTGTTTTTTTTTTCAATATATTTTTTGTATATGGCTATTTGTAAGGTACACCACAGTGCGTGTTAAACAAAATAAAGATATTTATGGACGAGCAAAGCTAAGTCGATCTCTATTCCCAGTAAAACCTCCACTTGCCTCTCCTAAAATACGACCCAAAAAAGGAAAAAAATGCACACACATAAATAAAATTAGATGCAAATGTGCCGAATCACATTATCCAAGCAACAAACATAGTTAAAAAACATTGAAAATTTTCGTTTCAAACTTAAATTTAATTACGAAAAATAAATTCACGCAATGAAACTGTCGGTGATTAAAATAACCTAAAAATGTTGTCATTTTTTTCCAAAGAATGTTTCAATGATACATAAACAAGTAAGGGGTTAACAATAAATTAAGCTATTTATTGAGATGACAATTATTTACATGGAAATTAAATATATTTACTTTTCTGTATAATATGTTATGTACTCGTAGAGCATCTTAACTTTGTCAATTTCAGTGTTTTTCAGAAATAATGTTTGTTTACACCACAGTAACGTTAAATTACCATCTTTTTAAGTTAAATTTAAAAAAACTATCATTTTCAGAACTTGAGAAAATTTGCTCATTTCCATTACAGCGATTAAATTTATTATCTTGTCTGCTTACTATATTTCTCATAAGACCATAGACAATATATAGAATAAATTATAACGAAACATACAACTACTTTTAGTGTGATGTTTAAAAATTGTTACATAAACAGTGTTTTAAGATGTTTTTTTCTGTTTAGCTATTTAACCTTGGATCTTATCTAATGAAGGAAAATAAATTATGTTTTTGTCGAAATAAAAATATATTATCTATTATTTATAGTTAAGGCGTTAACATTGTGGAGGTTTAAAGACATTGTAATTTGTTTTACAAAAAACTGTTTTTCATTAAGTAGAAAAAAGTGTTTTTCTTAACAAATTACAATAAAAAATATAATTAACGACTTCAACATCCAAAATACGACGAAATGGCGGAAGTGGCAAAAAAGTTGAAATAAAACCTGCAATATACTTGTTAACCCTTTGGTATTGCTAATTATTCAACAAATGGTGGCAGTTTGGTCGAAATATTTTTTCCAGGCCTAAAACTCTAGCGATTATATAATTTGTACTTATATGCATTATTTTTCTTTTTGTACACCGTGTAAATTAATATATAAAATATATTTAAAAAATTAAACTATTATCAATAATATATTAAATTCAAAAATGCGGCGAAGAATTGTGGCCGGGAGGAATTGTTGGCGAAGATTTCTGATCGAAAAAATGTGGTCAAATAATTATGGTCGAAGAGTTTGATGTCGAAGAATATTTGGTAAAGAATTCTGGAGTAAGAATGGTGTCGAAGAATTGTGGTCGAGGAATTTTGATCGAAGAATTGTTGACGAAGGATTCTGATTGAAGAAATGTGATCACAGGATTATGGTCGAAGAACTGTCGTCGAGGAATTGTTGGCGAATAATTGTGGTCGAAGAAATGTTGTCGATAAATTGTGATCGGAGAATTGTTGGCGGAGAATTGTTGTCGAAGAATTGTGGTCGAAGAATCGTCAAATAATTGTGATCGAAAAATGTCGCAGAATTGTTTGAGAAGAATATTTTGGACACCGTTTTTCTGTTCTCAGACCACCTAGTGGGAGACATACACGCAAGATTATAATCGAGGCAATTCACCGGTTGCATCTAATCCCCATTTCGATTGCGTTTAATTCGCTAAATTAGCAATATAAATCGTAGTATTTGTCCATCGGACCACCTTATTTCCAAACGACATTCCTGATTCGATTCGTACCTAGATAATCCGAGTGTTTATGGCCTTCTATAGCTTCATCGATTATTGTCTTTGGTTCAAAAGTTTAACATTCAAGCCGACAGTAACATTTGCAACTTTGTTTATTTTACGTTTATGCAGAAATCGGCAATCACAAACGAAATTGAATCATTGATTCAAATTAAATGCTTATTTTTTATTGATTCACATTTAAAAATGCAATATTTATCTTATTTTCAGTATTTTAGTATCAAATTTGATATGTGAACGCGGAAAAATGTTGAAATGGGGCGAATTAATTGTTGTAGAAATTCACGCACCAAAAAGAACATATGAGTTGATAATGTACGAGTATAATAGAATATGTAATAAATTAATAAGGGGTGAATGCGAATGTAAATGTTATGTAAGAATAAAGTTGAAGGAAGGTACTCTCAGATGATGTTGGCATGTAGGACGAATGAATGATGAAAAATTACCAAAATAAATATACAATTCAAATGCGAGTGGAAGACGTGTTACAAGAATGGAGGAGACGTGTTACAGAATAATGGATACAGTGAAAAGTATGACAAAATCAAGCGAATTATATTTTGAAAGAAAGGAATGAAAAATCTTAAGATAATTCATAGTATCATAGTTGTATGATGAAGATGGTGAAATATGTATATCGTAATATGAAAGTCTAGCCTTCAACCCTCTGCCTACTTAGACAGGGAAACGGCATGATGGTATGTATGCATATATTATTTTCATGGAGGTGAGAAAAGTCTTGTATTGTTTTACAAATTCGTTGTACAGGAAATCTCTTCAAACCACAAATTCGTTGTATAGGAAATCTCTTCAAACCACAAATTCGTTGTACAGGAAATCTCTTCAAACCACAAATTCGTTGTATAGGAAATCTCTTCAAACCACAAATTCGTTGTACAGGAAATCTCTTCAAACCACAAATTCGTTGTACAGGAAAACTCTTCAAACCACAAATTCGTTGTATAGGAAATCTCTTCAAACCAATCAACAATATATGTTATTGTAAAGGTCGTAAGTTAGAATAAGTATGATACCCTTTTAAATAAAAATCGGGTGCCAACTGAAATCGAATCCACAACCTACGGGTAGTAAGACAGAAGTCTTCTGATCAAGGTTGCGGGGGTCGTCTTTTAACTACCCCTTTTCTTTTGGTTTTTATCATTCTTTCTGTTTAGATTTATTTGGGTTATAATCACTTAAAATAGACATACGTTTTTTGACAGAGTTAATAAATATTTCCTAGTCTCTTAAAATAAGGAGAAATGCTCTAAAATGTGTTGTTAGTGCCCACCTTGAAGTATGGAAGTGAAACTAAAATTTAGCAGAAGAAGGAATAAGAGTAATATTAATGCTGTAGAGATGCGTGCACTTAGAAAAAAAATAGATCAGAAATTAATACAGGGTGTAACATCCGGTGACGATCATCGGAAGCAGGGTGATGGAGGACCTTAATACCTATAAATTTAACCCCCATGTATATTCCGCGATATTCAGTGGTTCTCAAGTAATTTGGATTTTTGTGAAATTTGAGTGAAAACCCGATTTTAGACTAAACTTCGTAAGTGTGACTAAACTATTTGCTCTGCGATCGTGATTTTTTTGGGAGTAGTTTAATAATGGGCCTTACGTACAACAATACCACTTACCGTCGCAACTCTCTAAATTTGAAAAGAAAAAAAAATCATCTTAAATATTTTAGCAAGTCTAATTTATCCACTAACTTTCATGAGCTCTAGATAAAAAAAAAACCCACCTCTGTTTTTTCTACAACTTATCTTAAAAACTACTCACGTTCATGAAGAATTAACTCTTCAAATTTCATTTGGCTAGTACTATGTTAGAGTATCATGTTGAAAAATTTACTAAAATGGTACTAGTCCCAAAAATCGATATTTTTTCTATAAGTCAAAGACTACTTTAAAGGGTAAAAATAGATGTTCTAATGTAACTGCGCTACTTATCAGAGTTATCAGGTAGCAGCGGGTGGTTGACGTTGACAAAAATAGCTAATCAAAACATGATCGTGTTTTTTTTACATCAAATGTTTAAAATGAACACCACTGTTTCTCTAGTTTTCTCTAAGTGAAAAGTATGAATAATAGAAGATTATGCATGACGAGCTGTATGGATATGGAGGTGGCGAAAGTTGTGTGTTTGGATAAAAACTGTTGGAGATCTGTTCTCTCTGCCTTCAACGGCGTGCTGATATGTGCGTATATATGTAAAAATGTTTCATTTTGATACATAGATACCATTTCGTCATATCTGTTTCGGAGTAAACATAAAGGAAAGATTTTCCTATTTCGACACACATCCTTAGCTTCTTCTACATTCATAAATCTTCTCATACAACTTTTACGATTTTTCTTATTTTCTACGTTTCTATATTTTACTTTGTCCAATCATACTTTTCTTGGTCTTCCTCTCACATACCTTCCATTCACATTCACACTACATATTTGTTTTGTTAGTCTTTTTCACTAATTCGTTCCACATGCCCAAACCATCTCAGCGTGCTCTTCTTCATCTTACTTAACACATCAGCCTTAAGTTCACATTCATCCCTAATCACTTTATTCCGTATACATATATTGTCATGACATGTATTCTGCACAATGCACGCATTTATACACCATTTATTTCTTATAATGATATTGTACAATGTTGCATTATAACAAATTAACAATGTCTAAAGTTCAAGCTGCAATTAACATAACACTGAATATATTTATATGTTGTGTTATTCTTAACAATGTTGTAAAGAAAGCCGTTCGCGTAAACCAGTGCTTGTTTGTGCGAAAATAATGGTTTGGATCTTATTATATATAATAAAGGTTTATCAGTGGAAGTAAAATACATTAATAAGGTTTAACCCTTCCAGTGAAAAAAAGCTTATGGCAGTGGTTTTGTCAAAACAATGAAAATACAAGTATAAGAGTATGTTAAGCTTGATTGCATTTAACATACTTATTTATGTATGTATATACAATCTGAAAAATAAGAATGCACGTAAAAATAATCAAGCTTGGTTGTATTTATGCATACACAATATTCACAGTGTGAAAAATAAGAAAAAAACACAAAAATAATCAAGCTTGGTTGCATTTAGCAGACGTTTTTATGCCTATACAATATTCACTGTGTGAGAAATAAGAAAAAACACAAAAAGATCAAGCTTGGTTGCATTTAAGATACGTCTTTATGTAACATATGTACAATATTCACTGTGTGAAAAATTAGAAAGCACACAAAAATAATCAAGCTTGGTTGCATTTAGCATACGTATTTATGCATATATGTACAATATTTACTGTGTGAAAAATAAGAAAGTACACAAAAATAATCAAGCTTGGTTGCATTTACTAGTAGTATACGTATTTATGCATGTACTATATTTACTGTGTGAGAAATTAGCAAGCACACAAAAATAATCGACAAAGTGATAATCTTTTTAATACTTCCTCAACTCAATGTTTCAATGATAGTAAAAATGTCGGTCGGTTTAGAAAGCGGGCGCTTTAGGTTCGATTCCGGGCGGATTCACTTTCGGACTAGTTTTACTCTTAGACCGTTTTACATCTGAATTTATGTTTTATGTAATTTATATGCTGCTTATGATAAATTATTATGCAAATAACGCTATGTTTAAAAAAAACTCTACCTAACAAAAGGTTGTAGTAAATTTAACATGTAGAGCGTCTTGAAACTTTTAATACATCAAGACTATGCGCTTGCTGAAGTGTAACATATTGCACACAAAACACCAATACAAGTTCATATTTAATCATGAGGGATTGTCTATCGTATCGATGACAAAAACTGTTTCTTAGAGTTACATATACGAGTATTTATATATTTTTATTGTTATATTCAATTATATTTCGTCATAACAAAGTATTAATTAAAAACGAATGAGAAATAAAAATTAACGATTTATTTATATTACAAGGCACTCATTCACAAAGAAACTAGACTATGTACTGAAACTTTTATAAAATAAGCCCAAAAAGTTAAATGAAAAAAAATTAAAAAACGATTATAACGAGCTTTTTCGTAAAAAAAAAGCTTTTCAAGTTTAGTTCAAACAAAGTAAGTAACCATATGTACAAAGTTTAAGTTGCAATTACCATAACATCGGCTATATTTATTATGTTGTGTTACCCTTAGCAATGCAAGAAAGGCTGTACGGACATACAAGTGCATGCAAATTCTTGTCCGCTTGCGGCATCCACTCGTTAAAGGAGGATTTGCGTCGCATTCTTTAATTTCGTGGCGATTCCTACGGTTCGGGAGAATTCATCTGATATATTTTTGGTGGGTTGCTGTTTCATGTGAATTTTTTTAAACGGACATTGTTGAGAATTAACCTCTTCAGACCTGAATGAATTCAAAGGTTTTAAAAAAATATTCTTGCTTGTGAGTATATTATTTACACTAAATGCAACAGTATATTGTATTAGTTTAGATATATGACACCCAAAACGTTCAGTCGATAATAAAGTATCATACACTTAATTTGTTATCATTGGGAACAGAAATTTACCACAAAGTTGTTAACAAAGTACATATGACCTCTGTGTCCATTATAATGGACGCCAGGTCTGAAGAGGTTAAATTATATACACCGAAAACATAAAAATAAAAGACACTGTAAATGAATAATACATTGGGTGATAAGATTTAATGAAGGGTTTCGATATTTGTTTTTTTTTAAGTAACTGTTTGACTTTGAATGGGGGAGTATTCGTTAAATTACAATACAATATTTAAAACAAATTAGTTTGTTTGTAATCTAATGATATACACATTAATTGTCTACTAAAAATCACTAATTGAACGACTAAATGTTCGATTATATCTTCAATTTAACTAATACACCATTTGATTTGGAATATTTAGGTCTGCTTGTGCAGATCGGTATAGAATGTGCATTATTGATTCATTTAACCACAAAATACAGTTTTTACTGGCTGGATATTTTTGGTTATGTCTATACGAATGTGATATTTTCACATTCGATGAAACAAAAAATTCATTTATTATTCAATTAATCCTTTACTTAGAGAGATATAACATTTCTGTTTGTACAGCTTAACATAGGATGAGAGTTTTTAACTAATTCAACCATACAATATAGTTTTTATACGTTGAATATTTTTTGCTTATGTCTATGATATGAATGGGGTATTTTCTCATTCCATAAAATAAAAATGCGTTCTTAGATGATTTTTTTAAGCAGATAAAGATTCAAATTAATCTCTTTTGAAATTCATAACACCTTTTTGTGATATTTAGATATGTTATGTGATATTTAGATATGTTTTGTTATATTTAGATATGTTTGTGATATTTAGATATGTTTTGTGATATTTAGATGTTTTGTGATATTTAGATATGTTTTGTGATATTTAGATATGTTTTGTGATATTAAGATATGCTAGTGCAAGTTTACACATTATATAACCATAAAATACAGTTTTATAAGGTCGATATTTTTGCTTATAAGTTTTTGATATGGTAAAGATATTTTTTCATTCGGTGAAATAAAAAATGTGGATTTTTTAATGAATCTTTTAAGCAAAGGTCCAAATACATTTATTTATAAAAAATCTTCCATTACTTGTCTTGAGATATTAAGATTTGTGAGTACATGGTTTAATAAAATGGGCCCTTTAAATGAATTTAACCATAAAATACAGTTTACAACATATCGATATTTTTTGTTATATTTGTTAATATGAATGAAGTATTTTTTTCATTCAATTAATAAAAATGTACATGTTTTACGATGAAGCATTTACGCAGTTAAAAGCCAAAATAAATTTCTTTAAAAATATATTTGGTTGACAAAAATAATACGCCTGCAACTGAAAAAAAATAAATATATGTGTGTAAAAATGTCCCCACTCACAATTCAACTGTACTAAGATAATTGAGGAAACATCACGATGTTTTTTATGGAACTTTTTTAATAGGAAATTTTGTTATGAAATACTCATGATTTTCCGAAAAATCTTGAAACACCGCCATGTTAATTTCTGAATTTTTCCAATAATTATAATTAATGTATCATATAAAAATAAGTCCTATATGGACCTTTAAAAGGAAAACGGATCTAACCCATATTTTACCTGTTCCGAGATACTTGATTAACAATCACACGGATTCGCAAGAGCTTGTAGGTCAATATTTTTTAAACAGAATTTAACTTTGAAATACCCATTTTAGTGACTAGATATTGATGCACATTTGCTCAATCAAAGCCAAGTCATTCCAATTTATGTCAAAGAATATAGATGTTTCTCTAGCTTGGACTCCTTCACATATTGATATCACTGGTAATGAATGTGTTGATTCCTTGGCAAAGAAACCATGTTCTACCGGTTGTCCCCAATCTGATTTTTTACAGCCAGTAACTGATATTTTAAATAAAATTAAACATGATACTCGGCACCGATAGGCGTTGGATTGGGATATAACTGGTGTAAATAAGGGCTCTATATATAAATCAATCCTACAATCTATCCTTTTGAAACCACGGTTTAAAATAATAACAATGAACAAGATTAAAGTATTGTATATGTCATGTGTCGTTTGCGTGGTGACTAGTCACCTTTACAGAATGGGTATTGTAGAGAATCCTGGCTTCGAGTGTGGTTTGGATGATGAAACTTAGACCATGCATTTTCGGTTGTCCTTTGCAAGACATGTTTGGTTTACTCAAAGCCATATCTTGTCCGCATCTAATGAAGGTTGCGTTTTTTTCTTCGAGGAACTTTTTCATTTATAGATCGATTGTTAATTTTTTTAAGCTTAATTAGTTGAAACTTTAAATTATCTAGAATAGACATTTTTAAAATTAGTTTTGTTACATTGACTCATATAATTGCACAATTACTTAAATTTGATGGCATAAATCATACCAGTTTGGGTGGATTGCCTATTTAAAAAAAACATGTTGGGATATACTAAAATGAGATGCATGTTGGGATATATTAAAAGAGACCGTAAACGAAACACCTGAATTCGTAACAAAACAAAGGTAGAAGACGTAATAAAGGTGTGCAAGAAAATGAAGTGACAATGGGCAGGACACGTAGCCAGAATGTCAGACTCCCGATGGACATCCGAAATAATCCAATGGTACCCAAGATGCATAAAGAGGCCCAGAAGAAGACCGAAGGTACGCTGGATAGATGAAATCAGGAAGCATGGCAGCATCCAGTAGTGGATAGACCCTGGTTGACAATGATGATGATGATGAATATTTATATATTTTGAACAAACTAATAATGTCTTTAGTTTGTCGGTTTCTTTTTGCTTTTCGTTTCTTAAATATACCCATGCGATCTATACTCAGTTGAAGACCGAACGATTTAGTGATGTAATTAATGGACGATGAAATTAAATAATAACAAAAATATTAAATTTATAAAATTATAATTGACTTTTCATTTTAAACAACCTTCCCAAATAACTGTTGTATCCAGCCAATATCCAATAAACATCTCGTTCAAACTGAGCAGGAAACGGTGTGCATGCGACTGTAGAGATTCATTGACATGGGTTGCAACTTTCCATATGTTCGTATATATGTATAATATATAAAGACGCATCCCATATATTTATTATTCGGCATTTACATTTGGGAACATTAAATTATTCCTTAAGACAAACATACACGACACATCTTTGGATGCCACCAAAGTTTCGACATTTCAAATAATTAACGTTTCTTACCCGGGTAAATCGCGGATCGCCGCACGACAACCGTGTAGCGATATGGATACATACATACTTTATATTTTTTTTAAATATTCAATGCACATTTTTTTGTTTACGTGATACGAACATATCCAATAAGAATGCCTTAATTTGAATATTCAATAAGCATACCTTAATCTCACATGTGCTTTAATATATTTTTGTTAATTGAAAAAAAATCGAATAAAAGTTATTTATAGTTGCATTAACACTATAGAGCAGACGTGGGCAAATGCAGCTCTTCCATAGGTTAAGTGCGGCTCCCAATGTCTCTAATAAAAATATAGATACTTTCTTTCCCCATTATTCTTGTATTTTCGCGATTTTCCTTTCTAAATGTTGTAAGTGACAAGATGCGCATGTATGAATGCAACTGCCAAAGACGCAAGTATTGGTGTATACATGTGTGCTGTGATTTCAATGTGTAGGGTGCGCGCGCATCTCCTGCTTCTTTATGGGCGTAAACCGTATTTTGCGCAATTTTTTTAATTTTCTTATACGTGTATTTTTTATACTTTATATAGCAATTAAGATTTGTGTAGAATATGTAATAAATTTGAATTTGTATATTTAATACTACGTGAAAACGTGACTATGGTGTAGTTCTTTATATACCTATACGAAAACCCAGAATGTGGCTCTCGTTGACCTCATGTACGCCCACCCCTGCTATAGAGGTTTAAAGACATTGTAATTTGTTAAGTCCAACATGGTTCATTCCACTTTATATAATGGTATAAAATAAGAGTCTTGTTTGTGCTCCGCAAGCCTCTTGTTTGTTTGTGCAAGAATCTTGTTTGTGCTCCCCTGATGATGAGGTTAAAACCTTGAAACCGTTAGGGTTTTGTTTGTGCATATACATCCATGTGTTTGAATGAAATGAAAAGTCCAAAGTCCAAAGTCCAAATACAACCTAACGGGTTAATTGCTGATTATACTGTAGATACTTGAACCAACTAAGTAATGGTTCCTACAGAATCAAAAGGACAACAAATTGAAGGTCTTCGTGAAGTATTAAACAATCATTCACTACTACAAGTTGAAGAACCTTCGTTGGGCTGAATGTGAAAATAATGGAGGATAAAAGAACACCCAAGGTGGGTATCAATAGGTACTGCAGGTAAAGAAGGAGACATGAAAAGTTGCAAAGAAAGTATTGAGGAGAATTGACGGAAACTCGGAGTACAAACTGAAAAAGTCTGGCATGGGACAGAGATCAGTTGAGAGCTGTGGTCCATAACGCCAAAACTCATGATAGGTTGTTACGTTTAGGAACAACATTTTTTGGGTGGGGTTTTCTGGATGACTTCCCCCGTAAACATCTTTTTTATGTGGATGCTTTATTTGTTATGAGTGTTAGTATCTTTCTAAAAGATATCATCAAATTCTTGGTG
Source organism: Odontocerum albicorne (assembly GCA_949825065.1). NCBI lineage: Eukaryota > Metazoa > Arthropoda > Insecta > Trichoptera > Odontoceridae > Odontocerum > Odontocerum albicorne. The sequence goes on from OX463858.1 coordinate 11,030,555, forward strand.
TTTGCCTTGATAGTAAGCTCTCCTTCGATAGATAAATTAGTTATAGTTTTTTAAAGATTTCTATAGTCTTAGAGAGTTAAAATTTGTTGATGTCTTCGTTCGAGGGAAACACAAACTTTTATTGAACCGCATATTGTGTCACATCTGGATTATATAATTCTATTTATTCTCATTCGCCTGATTTACAAATTTCTAGACTCCAGTCTGTTTTAAATGCAGCTGCTAGAATAATACATGATAGTAATAAATATTGCCATGTTGGTCCACTATTAAAATATCTACTTAAGTGTCGCGAACGGATTGATTTCAAACTTTGTCTATTTGTATTCAAGTCCCTTAATGGGATATCTCCATTGTATTTTCCGAATATGTGTCTGAGTTTTGATCTTCTTCCTTTGATAAATTGGTAGTCCCTAATTTAGGCAACAGGGCGATGTATTATGAAAGAGCTTTTGTCGTTAATGCTCCTATGGCATCGAATGGTCTGCCTCCTAGTATCAGAGATATGAGTGGCATCTACAGCCGCAGGAATCATTTAAAGATAATCCTTTTTGGGAAGTTTTATCAAAATTTATGAGCAAATTTGAATCCTGGGTTAGAGCATCCTTGAAGAAAGTTTGCTCTCGAAACGACACTATATAAATGGTCCTTTCATAAGTGTTATTATTATCCCCATACAAAATAACAGAATTAAGTAATTTATTTTATTTTATTCATCTACGATATTGTATACGTGATGAATTTATTTATATAATTTATCCAGAATACGTGATGAATTTAAGAATGTTCTGTTCTGTTCCACTCTTTGTATACAGGGTGGCTGGCCATCATTAGATCAGTTGATTCCAGTGTTGAATATATGCCTTCCCTCTTATCCTCCACTCCATCCTTTTATAGGCATTTTGCTTTCAGTTATTTTTATTATGTCATCCGACCATTTTGCTGCGGTTCGCATCTTGCATACTAAATAGCATGGACAGTGCGGTATGGTGCTACAATAGAAGCAGCAGTCCGAAGACCCTCAACATGAAAGTAAATCATATAATGACTGTTACTTGATATAAACTTTTGAAAGAGAGAAAAGAGGGATCCAATATACGCGTTAACGTTAAAATATTGTAATATACGAGTATATTAGAAAAGTGAAAATACTCCCCTTTTGGAGAGTACTAGGAGGGTAGTTCGTTTTCCGCTGAAATTCGATTGGTCAATTGTTACCAATTGTAAATTTTGTGTTGAATTGTATAACATTTTCGTTGTAGTAAAAGTTTATTGTTTTAAGGTAATTTCGCTGTAGTTGTAATATGGTTATATCTTCCAACCGACCGGAAAAATCTCACAATTCTTTTTTTAAGTCGTCTTTAACTGACCATACAGGGAGACTCTGGAATAAGTTACAAACCAATGTAAGACTCGCTCCATCTTCGGCGTGCTTTAAGAAGTGACTGAAAAAAACTCTTAATTTCTAGTCAGTAACATAACGTGTTTCAGTCCTGATTTTTTTCCTTTGCTCTCCACAATCCCTTCTTTTTCCTTTGATTGATGCTATCTCACTTTATATGAAAAGAAATGTTCGGGTCATAGTCCGTCTTTGTGGGATTTGTGGGCATATGGGCTCACGTATGTGTTTATGGATTCGTGCGGATGGATAGGCATTTGAATGTTTTTATGCGACCATGTAACTTGCTTCATTCACTTTTGTCTGGTTGGTTGGAAAAGATTGCCACCTGGCAATAGGCTGCCAGATAGTATTTGCAATAAAAGTGATAAATAAATGATGACTTTCATAGCCTAGTTGATAAGACGTCTGTCTCTCCCAACCCGGAGGTTGCGGGTTCAAATCCTGCTGGAACCCAGATTATAAAAAAAGGATTCTACTCTGGTTTTCACTTAATACCTCTTTAACATATTTCTGGTTGATTGAAAGAGATTGCCACTTGACAATAAACCTGCCAGGTTGTATTGCATACAACGATTTAATATAGTATGTTACAATACATTTAAATATAAAAAAATGCAAAAAAGGCCTTTAGTGAAATCAGATTGTATGCCATTTTAAATAAATTGTATGCCAACGGGTTAGTCCACAACTCACTAGTTGGAAAACTGAAGTACTACCAACAAAGCCGTTGATGTCACCAATACTTGCTTTTTCGGAACGTAAAAAATATTACAATTTTATTTCTTGACATTAATTACTACTTTGTGCTGAGGGCGTAAGGTCGGGTGAAAGTCAATTGTTAGACTTCTTAATTAGGAATTTACTATATTTTCCTAACTTATTTTTTTGTATTCTTATATTGCCTTCCTCTATTTTTTTTAAGTATTTAACATTACGTACCAAATACACTGTGTATATACGGATCACGTCCCGTCCGTTAAGTTGGTACCAGAAAGCTCACAAGATAGGATCGGCTTACATCGGCTGTCATCGTCACTCTACCGCCATGTTGGGCGAAGCCTTCCAGAATGCAAAATAATTCTGTATTTATAAGTAAATTCATATCTTGTGTTAAATTCGATTCCTATTTGAGACTTTACATATTTTAAGCACCCTTTAAGGTAATACACAGTTGCAGAAATGTTGACTGAAGAAAAGGTAAGAAACATGCGAAACAGAAGAGCCAGATGAATATAGAGGGAAAGGTAAGAAAAACTGAAGATCATGTATGACAAAACCGATTGACAAAATGCACGAGTATAAATGAGCTAAATGCTGTTTGTGTATATATATAAATGTGTGTTAGTGGAGAAGATATCAAAATAATTATTAATGTTGCAAGGCTCTTCTAAATTCTAATTAACAAGGGTTTTTTTTAATAACTGCCAAAAAATATGAACACCCATTTTAAAATAAATATATATTGATTTTTTTTTGTTATGTCTTATTTATTTAGTGACAATTGTTTTGTAATGCGGTGGCCTTTTCAAACTGACCAAATGTTGCCTTGTCAAACTGTCAAATTTGGACAAGGCCATCGCATGGCACAATAATTTTTACTTAAAAATATCGTTTAGAACTGTGAAAAAGTTTTTTTCTTGTTGAAACATTAATTATCTCATTGATTAGATATTTTTTAAAGCATAAGCATACTTGTATAATAGTTTTGGCACCATTCATTTCTACACTTATATAAGATACTACTCGTATATTAGTTCTTACATAAATGAATATTAACGCTAATTGAGATTTCCTTTTGTCGTAATAAGAACTAGAATTAAATACAAATTAGTAAACGATTTTGCACAAATATACAGGCGGTGTTTGATCGAATTCGAAATATCGGCTAGCACATCAATAACTCTAATATTGGCCTTTTAATTTTAATATCATACTTAAGTTACTGAACTAAACTGCGAATTTAATGTTATAAAAAATGAAAATATCATTTCTATAATTAAACAAATAATACTATCTGAGTTTTCGTTAACACAAGCGTTATTTCGGGAAGACGGTTCCAATGCGAAATGCCGTAAAACAAAAATAAAAAGTCAAAATCCCGAAACAAATGAAGCGAAGACACTCGGCCGGGCGGAGCGCGCGCTGATCCGAAGCAAGAATCCTCAGAGGAAATTGGGTGTATCGAGATTGGGGAAATAAATGAAATTAGACCGCAGAGAGAAGGGATTTGGTTTGGTTAACTCAGACAAAAGGAAATTCATGAAGCGTGGCAATATTTTTAAAATTTTTCGAAAATTAAACTTATTTGACATCTTTACCATAGAGTATTTTATTTATTGAATTTGTAAATGCTTATTTTGACACTGGCGTATACTCCTTCACATATAGGAGTTCACGACCATTATTCAAAAAGAAAAAGTAATGGTTAAGAGTGTGAATGTATTTAATTAAGCTTGTCTAAAAAATTAAAAAAATTATATTCTTTTCCATAATATGCGGAAAGTAATTTCATATTTTTAGGTTCAATTCAAACGCAAAATTGCACCAAATGCTCGTGGGCAGTGGTTTTTGACATTTTTAGTACCTCGAAAATTTTTTGTGTCATAGAATGCAAGTTATTTTAGATCAAAGACTTGATTTGATCGCAATCCATGATAATCGACCTTCCAGAACGGACACCAACTTCGAGCGTCGTATCACCATAACGATTTTTTTAAACTACAATTGACACACGTGATCGCTTACTGAATTGTCGTCATACACTGTACATATCCTTTTATTGTTAGTGCTTTTTCCGTTTTCGCGCTTTTTTCTTCATGGTAATAAAAAGTAGCAAGCACCAAAAACAACTTATTCTGTTCTATCTTCAAAATATCGTAAAAATCCGCAAGTTGGATAAAAAATATTCTAAACCATTACTTTTTATAACAATATACATTCAGCACGTTTAAAGTAAGCATATTTTTTAGGTTCATTTCACATTTTTTCAAAAACAGAAAAAAACAACTTATTTTGTTCCATTTTCAGAATTACGTCACAAACCGCTCAAGCAATTTGGGTAAATATTTCGATAAATGCGCTTAACTATTACCTATTATAACAACATACATTCGGCACGTTTGGAATGAAGTAAGCAACGAAATTTTATCTTTTGCGGTAGTAAAAAGGCATCTGGAATCGATAAAAACCCCTTATTTTACGATATTAACAGTGGCCGAAAAACGTGCTCAACCTTTCACAATAATATACATCCAGCACGTTTGGAATTAAGTTAGCAACGTAATTTTTCGTAACGTCATCTATCTATCCGAAAACTCGGAAACTACTTTCTGGACAGCATATTATTACAATTTAGACTCATAAATGATCACACGACCATCAACCAGAACGAAAGACCTACGTAAAATTGTAATTATTTTAAAGGTCAATATATCGGTAACTGTTCTGTAGATGCAGTAGCTTATGCGACTACAGTTTTTACTTGTCACTGGATGGTAGCGTATAACACTCAATTTCCATTTAAAAATAACGATTATGTAGGAATTTTCAACTAAATATATCAACGCACGGGACCACAAAACCTTTGTTTCTCAATTGTGTATTAAATTCATACAGCATATTTAATGCAAAACTAGATCTTAAAATTAATGACTACAGTTTTAAATAAAGTTTTTGATGAAATAATTTAATTTTAACGCTGTAAAAAATCGATAAAAATAATTTAATTTTAACGCTGTAACAAATCTAAATGAGACATCCTTGCAGCCCAAATAAGGAAAAGGGAAGACATTCAGAGATTACATATTTCAAAATATAGCGGTATAGTTTTAAAATTAGTAAATAAAAATGATTTGCCGCCAAATTATACCCAAAAACGTAAGACGTACTATAAAGAGGTATTTTATTACTCCAAGATAAGACGCGATGACTTCTGGCTTCAAAATAACTTGTAATAAAAAGGTTACAACATTTATGACGAAATCTTGAAAAGGATTAAAGAAGCTAAATATATTTAAACTTGGAAACCATCGTCTTCGTACATTTTTGTCTCACTCTGGTGTGTCATTGCCGGAGAAGGAGTCCTTTTGAGCAGTTTGTTCCTAATTCGAGACTTATGGACGTCGCGTTCATAGTAAATTAAGAATAATTAAATTGTCTAGTGGAGATCGCGCTGTATGGGAACTAATTTTGTTCCCCATAACAATACAGATATTGGTGGGATCGAACTGAACTGTTATAAATAGTCAGGAGAAACAAATAAATAAAATGAATGATCAACGGAAACATACACATTCGACGTGCTTAATGTCCTAATTGGTAAGACACCTGTTTACCAATCTAAAGGTTGTGGGTTTGATTCCTATTTAAAAAAAAAAAGGAAGTATGGCTTTCATTTAAAGCCTAATAAACAACTTTCTGGTTGGTTAGGAGAGCTTACCAAATGGCAATAATCACACAAGATTGTACTGTATACAAAGAAAATGTTATACATAATTCACTCGGGCGTTGCTATAGCTATCAGACCTGATTTGTTTAGTAATAGTGAGTTAGAGCGCCCTTGAGAAGAGTTTGCTCTCTAATGGCTCTATATAAAAGTCATTTAAATTTAATTGAAAATATACGGCCAAAAGAGGCTATATTTTTTTTCTTTCAGACTTTCTAATCTAATAGCCGCAACTCTTATCTACTTATGCTTAAATTCAATGTATTTACATTTATTTTGTTTTAATCTACCAATAAAAGTGGGTTCATTTGTGATATTTTAATCTACCAACAAAATTAGTGTCTAAGTTGAAGTGCCTTTGAGGAGAGTCTGATATCTAAACGGCGTTTTATAAATTATCTTTTTATAACAATTACTACTGAGAAAGGCATTTTTACAAAACGGATCTGAACAAATCAAACACTGATAAAATAAAATAAGTATTAATCGAGTCGTTTAAAAAAACTACACAAACGTATAATTGACAACGACAAAGTTGACATTCCTAGTGATGCTTCACAAGTTAACGACTAATTAACCTGGGTGTTGATAGAGACGACCAGTTCATCAAGCAGTTGAAGTAATTAATATGACGAGCTTCTGACTGCGTGGAAGGAAACAGGACTCAGCTGTCAATATGAGCTGGTTGGAGCGCTGCTAATGAGGATTCGATCCATTAAAGGATACAGAACCTTAACCCTTCGCTTACTGGTGGTACAGTTTTGGATTAAAAAGCAAAACACTCATATATACAGTGCAGGTTTATAATCTAGTCGACAGTTATGTGTTCTTAAAATATATTATTTATAAAAGGAAAAATAAGTAAAATAAAAAACTTTTTTTTTTTGTGTTCACCAGAGGTTTAATTAAGATTCACAACTAGTTTCGAAGACCACCGTCTTCTTCGTCAGGTGAATATAAACTAAGTTGCTAAAATATATTCTGTACAAGTGTAAATAATCTAATATAAAATATGTGAGGTAGGGGAGTGAAGTGGGGAGAGATGTAACACAATAGTGAATGGGGCGGGGAAAAATATGTGAAAATGAATGTGAATCTTTAAGACAGGGGAGGATTTTAAATTGGGAACATATTAAGCAGAGGGCTATTATGAAAATTGGTCTGGTTATTGATGATATTTAGACTTAATTTTATAGATTTTTTTATCTCGAGAATTCCCAAATTGTCAAGATGCAATCCCCCTCGGTTTATATGTAGAAATATAAAATAAGTTTTTTATTTTACTTATTTTTTCCTTTTATGAAAAAATGGCACCACAAAGTGAAACTATAGCCTTTTCGAAGATTCATGAAATATATTATTTATAATTTTTTTTTATATATACTCGTAGATATAGGTATAGTATGTACTTAATTTTTCTTTTATTGTTCATGTGTATTGCACTGAAAATCCGTACACACTTGCTGGAATAAATATTGTATTAATATTTAAAAAAAAAAAATCAGAAAATGTTTTAAAAGAAAAACGGAGTTAATTATTTCGGGTTAACAATTATATATTATTTGTTAATTTTTATTTCTTGTTATTCTTTAAACCATGCATAAAATTGAGTTTTACTTGTATATGTAAACTTTATAAAAAATAAACAATTAAATTTAACTTTATAAAAAACAAACTGGTTTATTTTTGTAAACCGTGTAACTTTTCTTCCTCACAACTTCTGAATGTAAAAATGACAAGTTCAATTTGTCAAATATGAAATTATCTATAATAATTGTTAAAAAATATCAATCACATTATTCTTAACTTATAAAAAGCACAAAATACGTTAAAAATGAAGAAATACTTTATTTATAAAACCCGGGGAGTAAAGTGTTAATGTGGTGATTTAATCAGGTTTACTTGGTTATCTATCCTTGGACTTATTTTATTCATAGTCTCATATTTCATTTATTTCTTTCTTTTGTGTATCCATGCAATATCTGACTTATTGTTATACAGAAATTATTTCCAACTAACCAGCTCATCTTGGTTACTTTAAATTGTTTTAATATAACAGATTTGACAAAAAATGTTTAAATTTAAGAAAAATAACAGTTGAATGAATAATATCTAAACAATGTTAGAACTAGAGGAAATGAATTTATTTAATGATAAGAAAGGAAAACCAAGAAAAGTAACGATGAAAGAGAATTCTAAGTGATGTAATATTCTTTTCAATTCTGTCTTTAATGTAAGTCGGGACAATGCACATTCGATAAATTTCGAAAATTCATTATATATTTTTCGTGATACACCTTTATTATTTTGAAACTTTGTTCGTTGAAAATATTAGAGTTCAACTCAATGGTCAATTGCAGTTGATAATTTAACTATGCATTTGATATAAGATGCAACATTTAGAAAAAGGGATATGATTAAACACGTCAAGTTGAGAGATCGCGAAATGAGTGGCTAATGTGCGAAACATATCCGGCGGATAATGGCAGATGATGATCGCTTCATCTCTGACGCACACAAAGTACTCGTACTGCAAACAATTTCTCACTCATTAAAACTAGCTTATCTACAACCTCATCAGAGATGCACCGCCCATTGCAATAATTGCTGTTAAATATGTGTTTAAAGATGCATGTTTAAGTACCAAGTTTAAAAAAATGGTCTTGTTAAAGAATGAAGAAATGGTTCAAGTTGGTATGATTTTTTATATGGAGTAGTAAAATATGTCTTATTGAATGCAATAAATCCAATTTTCCAAATTGTAAAAAAATCTTATGAACCGCTTATACCTATTTTTATAACAACCCCTATTTTTTTTAATACTATGATGTTGGAGAGGGTAGCTGAGGTGGTAGATCATGGTATCACATTTAACTACAGGTTGAATTTCTTTAGTTATACTGATTGACACTATAACGAATAGAGGAATTATAAATTAAGATGTTGGGATTTGTCTTGAGAGTAAGCAAAGCTTTTACAAGATCATCTACATTGTAAATACTTGCTAAGATGTATGTTGAAGTATTGCTTCACAATTTAATCTACGATCTCTTATTGAATTAAATTCAGAAAGGATTGTATTTTATTTGACGTTTCATTCTAAGGTTATTCATTATACCGTTGATATCCCCAATATATTGGCTTAGATTGGTTACCACCATCATGCTAGAATTAGACGGAACCTTATACAATTCAAATGTGTCAATAGAGATTTGCTTTGCACTTTGTCATTTATTAATAGTGAAAATACAAAAGTAGGGTAACTATAAAATACAAAAGTTGTTTTTGTGTATATTGGAACCTGGAACATGCAATCAACAACTCCGAACGCCATCTGGGATGGATTGATTTTTGGTTGACTATAATGTAGAAATAAGTGTTGAATAAATAGACAAAGATGCAAATACAGTTAGCCGACCAACATTTGCATATGGCCGTATTGGATGGGTTTTAGCAGAATTAACTAGATCAATCACACAAAAAGGCGAGATGTCATATCTTAAGAGTAATATAGCAAAGCCTTCTTAGGTAGATTTAGGAACTCTGTAAAAGCCTTATTAATAAGGATGTTTTTTTTTTATTAAACAAAATAAATTATTGTACAAACATTTGTCAAGGCTATACCTATATACAAATTTATTACTTAACTAATCTTAATTATATGTTATAATTTATGAACTTACTTAATCTTATTGTCCTACATATCATTTTATTTTATTTATTCAATCTTAATATATGAGATCTTAGAAATAATTAACACCTACATACTACTTATAACTAGATAACAATTCTTACACTAATTATTTAGCAAAAACAAGTCCACTCGTTCAGGCTATGTTTCATTCATTATTATATGATAATATCTCACAATATATCCGAATAAATGACGCGGACTTATTGAAGAGCGTAGTTTGGATAAAACTGGTCTTCAACCCTATTCATTTAGTCTTTGGATTTAATCATACAAAAAGGGGACATGTCATATCTTAAAGGAGTAATATATAGCAAAGCCTTTTTCGGTAGATTTAAGAACTCTGTTCTAAGACAGTACGTAAAGTTTGAAACCTTATTGATAAGGATTTTTCATTCATTAGTATAATACTTTATAATATATCGGAATTAGTGACGCGGGCATATTGATGAGCGTGGTTTGGATAAAACTTGTCTTCAAACTCATTAATTTACTCGTCAGATTTTGAACTACTGAACTAAGCACGTAATTTGCAGTACCGCTGCATGTGAAGAAGCAACAACACTCGCACACGAATTGTGTATTATAACCAGATGAATTTTAAAAACGTTAACAAATTTTAAAAATTTTAACAAAATACCAATATATCGTTCTTTTATTATAACTCGTACTTAATATTTTTGTATAAATGTTAGACTTGCTCCATCATTGGCATAATTTAAAAAACGATTATTTTTTTTAAATTTCAACCCCTGATTTTTCTTAACTCGCCACCAATTCTTCCTTTTCTTGTGATTGATGATATCTCACTTTTATTTTTAGTGTGTATATTGTAAGTAAATTTTTGTCAAAGTGAATAATTCGTTCAGTTCAGTTCGATCCCACCTTCACTCACGTTGTTATGACGGACAAAATAAGTCCCCAACCAGCGCGATTTACACTAGAAGATTGAAGTCTTCTTTATTTTTTTTATGAGCACAATGTCACGTAGTGACGAAGAAAGACTTGTTCAAACAGACTCCTACTCCGGTTGCCACAACACACATGAGTGTGAAAGGTATAGTAGTGACGACGGACTTAACCCTGAGAGATCGGCGCACTGCTATAGCAGTGGAAGAAATTTGTTCTACCCTTGTATTCTAAATAAATATCATTCATTTAGAATACAAGGGTACATATTCTAAAATATATTTATGTTGTAAAAATATATGTTTTTTGTTTTTTTTGTTGTTATAAATATTTATCACGAACGTCCGAATCGTAAATATATCTCAGCACTAGATAGACAATTATATTTTTTTCTCGTAGAGCTCTCAGGGTTAAAGTCTGACATCACGAAAGAAGGAAAATGACTCGCAGCGCGGTAAATATACTAATAGAGTGGCTAAAGGTCTGAAGTTCAAACAACCCAGCAAGTTGTCAGTACTTGCACAGAATGTTTCGAATGCAGCAAAACCATTTTTATTTATTTAACACTTTTATTGCAATACAATCTGGCGGGTTTATTGCCAGGTGGCAATCTCTTCCAACCAACCAGACAAAAGTAAATGAAGCAAGTTACGTGGTCGCATAAATCATTCAAATGACTATCCATCCCCACGAAATCCATAAACATATACGCGAGAACATGCTCACGAACCCCACAAAGACGGACAATCACCCGAACATTATTTTTCATATAAAGTGAGATATTATCAATCAAAAGGAAATGAAAGGATAGTGGAGAGGAAAGGTAAAGAGAAATCAGGAATGAAACACGTTATTTTACTGACTAGAAATTAAGAGGTTTTTCAGTCGCTTCTTAACCATCATTTGATGCCACTAGATCAGAGTAGTCAATCGGCCCGAAGATGAACCGTTGTAAGGCCGACCGATTCGGACCGATTGAAGAGCCAATCGGTCCGAAGATGAACCGTTGTAAAGCCGACCGATTCGGACCGATTGAAGAGCCAATCGGTCCGAAGATGAACCGTGTTAAGGTCTGACATCACGGAAGAAGAGAAAATGACGAAGCGCGATAAATATACTAATAAAGTGACTTAAGGCCTGGAGTTCAAACAGGCCAGCAAGTTGTCAGTACTTGCACAGAAAGTTTCAAATGCAACAAAACCATCCTTTGACGTCACTAGATCGGAGTAGCCGAGGTTCGAAGATGAACCGACGAAAGGCTGATTGGAGTTCCCTTCGGAAATTATTGATTCGATTATCATCGCAGTACCATAGAATGTGCTCAGCGGAGGTGACCATGTAACTTTCTTTGATTACTTTTACCTGGTTTGTTGGAAGAGATTGCCACCTGGCAATAAACTCGTCAGATTGTTTTACAATGAAGTATTAAATAAATAAACACGATGTTTAATTATAATATAACAATTCTTTAATTTTTTCGTTTTAAAGATAATATCTTGATGGTTAGCAAACGTTATTTATTTTAGTATAATTGAACTCATAATTAGCATATTTGGTAAATTTTATTCTCGTCATATTTGGAGAAAGTTCAAAATCGATGCTAAAAGCGTGAGTAAAATATTAAAATAACAGAGTAGAAAGGTTTGAGATTAAAATCAATAAGATCGAAACAGTATTTTTTGTATTTCAAACAATAAGACGTTTCACCAGTGATTCAATCAAGACTGTCGGCACTATTAATATAATTGTATGAATTGTATCATCTAATTGTACAATAAAAAGAGTATCGTACCTCCAGCAACCCTTTAGCCCCTTTCACATCATATCAATAAAAGCATTGTTGGTAACCCTTAAATTATTTGTCTAAGGAAGTTTAAATTATAGCTAAATTTGACGTAATTCGTACATAACAATATTTTTAACGGTTAACTTACCGCAATTTCAAAGAGCAGGATCCGATCCTTAAGGCTGCTTCCAACACTGTGACTGCAGCGTGGTAGTGTCCTGCTCCAAGGAGTTCTTGTCCAACCACCTTAATAAAAAAGAATAAATTATTAATGATTGACACAAAAAGATAACACTTATCTAAAAAAATCGAAGATTTTAACAATATTTCTAATATTTTTTTAAATAGTTTCATAAGAGCACTAAGTCTCCGCTCTGTCCTTGGCATGCTTTAAGAAGAAACTGAAAAAACTCTTAATTTCTAGTCAGTAATATAACGTGTTTCATTCCTCATTTTTCTTTCCTCTCCACTTTCCCTTCCTTTTCCTTTGATTGATGATATCTCACTTTTACTTTAATATGTATATGCCTATAAATTTCATCAATATGAATATTAATTTGAATATTGTATGACTTCCTTTATTCATTTTTTCTGGTTGGTTGGAAGATATTGTAGCCTGGCAATAATCCCACCTGATTGTATTTGTAATGAAGTTTTAAATAAAAGCATACGTTTCAGGAACAACCACCAGCTGTTGCTAAGATGAATAAATGAGATGAAAATCAGATTTCAGTGGGGGAATTTTCCATACAGTGGCGTTACCACTTGGCTCTTAACTGCTCTGTAGGACTTGAAAAACTCTGATCAGGATCAAAACAGGAATTGGGAGAATCAAGGACAATACTTCAAAATGGGGAATGTTGCGCAATGGTTCACCTTTATCTTTCTTTGGCGAAGAAAAGTACCAGTGACACTTGCTACAGTACCCGAAGAGTTCAGTACCTAGCACTTAAGAGGACTAAATTAGTAAAACGACAAGTGTTGTCCAGGTGAGAGATTTTCAGTTGAGACGATAATGAGAGGATTGTTTTTGTAGAATGGATTCAATCCCACAGCCGTCTTACGACCGTTCAAATACGCTAATTACTTGAGAATTCTTCATAGTCGTGATATTCTATTTGAGTGTCGAAGTCATTACCATCTAATCCAGCTGCCTTTATCTCTTCTAGTGACAAATCTGAATCAAGAAACTATTATCTGCCTGCATATATTTTGCAGACTTTCTTAGACCTGTAGATTCTAAAGGATGGGTATGTCTTGCAATCCATTAGTTACTGGGCCTAGTAGTCGCGGATTCCCTCCCCATTATACTGTCAATTCAGTTGGCAAGTGAAGATGCGCCGTGGAGTTTTTTTTTCTTTTTTTCTCCTCTTTAAGTGAATAAGTAGTTGCACACCAGCAAACTCACCGGTCCCAGCGTTGTACCATTTTCGATGACACACCGAAGTGAGAAATCCGGAGCCCATAAACTTTTTTTCCTTTTTTTGAAAAAAATAGATATGACCAAAGTCATAAGTATCCTTATACGCTTGAATAATAGGCGGAAAAAGTGACTGCCATTAGTGGGAAGTAACACAGCACGAAGTTCGAACCACCGATCTTTCGCACGGAAGTCTAGTGTGTTACCGCGCGACTATGCTCCTCTTATGAAGTATTTGGTACAGTACCTCATCTCAAAAATATCCAGATTTTTTATATAACTTAAATAATATTATAAATCAATTGCTCTGAAGAATAATTTATCTGAGAATGTTTCGCTATGTAATAAAGTTTAATAAATCGATTAAATAAAAGTCTCACCGATATGAGTACAAAAGGGCTCTGGTCTAGTTTCATAGCCTGAAGTTGCATGAAGGTTGGGTGTAGGGCTGCTTTGAGTGGAGACTTGAGTGAGGCTTCTACCAGGGCCGCCAGCAACTGCCGCGAGCCTGGGTTCTGCGCCAGGCCCGAGCTGAAGGCGGCCAGCGCCTCGCCGTGTCGGCCCAAGCATTGTAAAGCCACTCCTGTGGAAACAAAGATTAAAATACTTCAGTACGACACATTTAAACAAATAATTCAAATTTTCATTGTATTTACAAGAGTGTAAAAAATATTTTTTATAGATAACAATGTGCTATTTGATCGACATCTGTTTTTACATTATATATTATACTTTTTTCTCCGATTTGAACGAATTTCAGAGCGTTCCGGATATATCTTAATAATTATTTCTCCAATTCGAACAAATTTCAGAGCGTTCCGGATATATCTTAATAATTATTTCTCCAATTCGAACAAATTTCAGAGCGTTCCGGATATATCTTAATAATTATTTCTCCAATTCGAACAAATTTCAGAGCGTTCCGGATATATCTTAATGATTATTGTTCTAATTATTTATTTTGGGTCTTTAGGCTACATATATTCGTACATACTTTCGATGACACATGACACATATAAGACCTAAACGTTGCTTTTGTAATCATCGAGATCATTATGCTTGAAGAGAGCCTCGGCATATGAGATGAAAACATGTGTCGAGGGGAATTTGTGAAACATTTGGTGAATTCCTAAATATTTGAAGGCCTTCCGAAATAAGCCATTATTTTATTTCTCAATCATCTCTGCCCGTGGTATATGTCAGTGCCACCGCTATCATTTTCGCATTCCAATGCATTCGACAGGTCTTTAATTAAAGTATGATTTATCTAATTTTCTTACGAGTGTACGATCGCACTATAAGGTAACCTAATTTATTCCTGGACACAGTGTAAGTGGAGGAGGAACAAATCCCATCTAAAAAATGTCTATCATTACCCGTCATCGTAAAGGCTGAGTTTCATTATTTTTATGATGCAGTCTGCACAATATATCTCCAACCATTTCTGTCTCGGCTAGATGTGAAGTCTCTCATATAGTGGAGTTGGTAACGTCCTTGATGAATTCAGTTTAACGCAAAGGGGTGTTCTTGGTATCCTGTCACAAAACATTGCCTATGACGACAGTCTTTTCGGAGTAGGAGTTTTTTAATATTGCTCCTGTGGTTCTCTGCAATATGAATAGTAGGTGTTAATACCAGAGTTTGGAGAGATGAGCGTACCATCAACATAGGGCAGTAGCTATGTAATTTGTTCCTCTGGTGAATAAAACAACAACAACTATTGTTTGACTACATGGTGCACTGTTGAAATGTTAGGAAATCTACTGTACCACTCATCTTATGTCAAGAGAATGTTTAATGTAAAAATAGGTAAACATAAAAAAATAGCTCTGTAAAAATCCCCCAAGATATATTTGAAAGGCTCTTGTAGGTCAGTTAAAAAAACTTAGAATTGTTTTTATTAATACGATTTGATTACCTTGTCTGTAGTATGCTTTCGGCCAAGTTGGACACAGTTCCCTGGCTCTGATGGCATCTTGTAATGCAGCAGAAAATTGCCCTTGTTTTAGGAGAGCGGCAGATCTGAAATCATAGGGAATATCGAAATAGGTGAAAAATTGTGGAATAAAATTAAAAAACACAAATTCCAACACGTTGAAACATGCCATACAAAATAATTGAAAGGCTCCTTAAATCAAGCTTTATGAGCTTAGAACTGCTGGAGTAGATACTAAGGCCCTAGTTCGTCATCATAAGCGTTGGCAATAGTACCAAGCACGTGAAGAGGAATGCGCACGAATTATAAGTCTGCATGAGCATTGTTCTTTCTTCTTCAACAGTCTCTCTACTGCCGGATGTAGGCCTCTTCTAAAACCTTCCACGCTTTCCTGTCTTGGGCTTTTCTCTTCCATTTTCTACCGGCGACAGGGATAATGTCGTCAGTCCATCTCTTCTGGGGCCGTCCCATCGGTCTTTTCGTATCACTCGGCCTCCATTTCAGGACTCTGGGTGCCCATCTTCATTTCATTGTCTTGCTACGTGACCCGCCTATTGCCATTTCATGCCAGCAACACGGTACATTATGTCGACTACCCTAGCCCGTCGCCTGATTTCTTCATTTCTGACTTTGTCTATCAGACTTATGCCCAACATTCGTCGTTCCATGGACCGTTGTGCGCATTTTAGTCTGTGAATGGTATTGGCAGTTAATGTCATCGTTTCCAAGCCATGCGTTAGCACAGGGAGGACGCATGCA
Source organism: Odontocerum albicorne (assembly GCA_949825065.1). NCBI lineage: Eukaryota > Metazoa > Arthropoda > Insecta > Trichoptera > Odontoceridae > Odontocerum > Odontocerum albicorne. The sequence continues at coordinate 11,046,902 of OX463858.1, forward strand.
TCGAAAACTTTTCTTTTTAGATTGTTGGGAACTTCCTTGTTCTTGAGAACATGGTAGAGCTTTCCGAATGAGCATTGTTACCAGACTGAAACCCATTTATTTATTTTCAGATATCATCGGGAATCAAACCCAAAACCCTCAGGGGGAAGCTAAGTGCCTTACCAATTAGACCATAAAAGTCGTAAATTTTATAACACGCAGCATAAACAAATGACTAAATGACATACCAACTACTGAACAAGGATGCTGTTGGAAATATCCAGAATGCAACCGAAAGCAGAGATTCTAATAAGGAGCTATGGTGGCTTAGTCTACCACTAGGCACATTTGTGTTGGACAGAAAAATATGCTATGGTGAGAGGAAATGAACTGACCTGTTGCTGTAAAGTATGTGGTTGGCTGGATCCAAGGTGAGGGCATCCGAGTAGAGGGCCACAGCTGTGGCATAGTCTCCCGCTTGGCACGCAGCGTTTGACAACCGCACCTTCTCCACGAAGAGAGCTCTGGACGCGGCAGGTAGTTCAGAGGTGCCTTCTGGCTCAACCTAAAAGAAAGAAAAAAAAGTCAGTAATCTTAAGGAATGATCCCTAGTATTGACGATACTCATGCTTTTTTATCGAGACGTATCGTACAGTCAACCATAGTAGAATCTATTCCCAAAGTGTTAATTAAGCTTGAGTGTCTTGAATCAGATATACGAGTACATTGAACGGATGGCGGTTGGTCACCAAAAAACATACTCTACTGTGAAAGATACGACGTCAAAAGATCCCACGCTAGGCAACACCTACGTTGTAAGGATGTCTGTAATAGAGACACGAAGACTTGCAATTTGAACTTCGAATTGTGGGAAGATTACGCCAAGGGCAAAATCTGTGGCGCCAAGTGCTTCGTCGAGGTACTTGAAAACTTCAAATTCACGCGAGAGCCGGAAAAGCATGAAGTATTCCCGGATCAAGACTTGATGTGGTGTTGCTGGTATGGACATAGCTTGCATCGAGAGTTGGTATATCAGTCATCAGAAAATATGCCACAAGTCCTAAGTTTCCGTACAACATTAATTATTTTAATCCATTGTCTTGCTTTCTCATAGCTTATTTTCCTTTTTCAGTATTGTGCAGTATCTGAAAGCATTCTTGAAATGAATGATATACGAGTACATCCATTCGATTTAATGGAGACCAACGATGTGCCTAGTTGACGTGACGCGAAATTCTCATCTAAATTGCCGACGAAAGCCGTTTTCGTCGAAAGGAACAGAATAAAAGCTGTATAAATGTGTGCACTGAAAAGAATCCACGGGGTGACAATGTATGATATATGGTTTGGGTATATAGGACAAATAAATGAAGAAAGTATTGTATAACATAACAAATGTATGATGCAAATGTGAGTAGAAGATGTGTTAGAGAAAAATCAAAGAAAATATGGTTCGATCAGGAAAATTATGTTACAAGAAAGAAATGGAGAAAGTCAGAGACATCGTAGGAGTTGTATAAGAAGGTGTATAGGTGAAGAAGAGGCAAAGCATGTGTGTTGAGATAGGGAAGTCTAGCGCTCTGTCCTGTCCGCCTACAGGAAAATAAGAAGGTGTATAGGTGGAGAAGAGGCAAAGGATGTGTGTTGAGATAGGGAAGTCTAGCGCTCTGTCCTGTCCGCCTACAGGAAAATAAGAAGGTGTTTAGGTGAAGAAGAGGCAAAGGATGTGTGTTGAGATAGGGAAGTCTAGCGCTCTGTCCTGTCCGTAATGATGAAAATACCATGATGATACATATGTACATATGAGTTGGTTTATTGAAAGGAATTGCTTTATATCAATAAGCTCAATAGATGTACCAATTGTTATATAAACACGCACCGGTACAAAGACTGTAGAATAGGTGGATGGCTGCCGCTCAATACTCGGAGATTCCGGCTCACTTTATGCTTTTCCGGTGAAGAGTAGTAGGGTGAAGAGATTCCTCTTTAGCAGGTAGAAGTTGGTCGTAAGTAAAAACACAGTAAACGTTCCAGAAACTGAGAAAGTATTTTTGGTGTTTTGCGCTCCTTATGTGCGGCCAATCGCTTATCGTAAGCTTCTATTTTCGCGCGTGTATGCCGTCATGGCTTGCGAGATACTACGTATCTCGCACGTTGTCGCTTGCATGGGCCGGCCGACTTTAGATAGCAGCTCTCGTGAAGGCTACGCATAAAGAACATTTCATTATAATCGGTACACAGCAAGTACATCAAACAAAACATATTTAAATATCAAACAAGAAAATATACATAAATCATATTTTAGGTGACGCATACGTCCGATACATACATTTAAGAATGAAAATAAATTTATATAATACGTTTCTGTGAGTACATTTTAAAGTTCATTATATAAAGTAATTATTGTTATTTTATTGAGTCTTTGTTAAGTTTACAAGGCATTTTTTAGGGTAATGAAATGAGGGGCTTCACACAACTCCTACTGCAATTAGTAAATGTTCTCAGAGGCACTGTGGCGAGTCTGACCCAGAATATAATTTAATTTTATTACTTATTACATATTACATTATTTGCAGTTGGGCGGAGTTTGTGGTGCTGCACAGTGGCTTAACTAACTTAACGTTGGCTGTCTAAGGTCTTTCGGAGTGTTGAACGGCATGGTTTGGCATATTGTATTAAACTTTATACAGTACAACCTGGTAGGCTAATTGTCATATAATAATCGTTTCTAACTAACCACAAAGATATTAATGAAGCCTTAAGTGAAAACCAGACTGGAATCGTTTTTAAAAAATCTTGGTATCAACAGGAATCGAACCCGCAACCTCTGGATTGGGAGACAAACGTCTTACCAACTAGGCCAAGGAGGTCGTCTTATGATGGCGATGTTTTGAAAATGTTACTGTTACTGTAATAAGAAATCATATCGAAACGACATCAAAACGAAAATAAACAAAAACTTCAACCTTTGTGGAAGCCACGTGCTTGTTTTCTTTACAAGGACATGTACTCACGTTACGGTTGAGATTGCGCTGTAAGCCAAACGGTATCCGGTGCGTCTCCATTTATGATGAAATTGTCTACAAACAAGCCCTGAAGATAAAAAACTGCAACGTTTTTGAAACGTCGGCATTATAAACAAAACCATGCGGTATAACATTCCGAAAAACCGTATTCAACTGATACAAAAAACCGCATAAGTCTCGAAACATATTTAACAGTGCCCTTATTCTAAAATAAGGGCTTGTTTGATTACAAACAAGCCCTAAAAATAAAAACTGTAACGTTTTCGAAATGTCAATATCATAAGTCAAACCACGTGGCACAACATTCCAAAAAACCTTATACTACTGATACGAAGACACACGAAAGCCTCAAAACATTTTAAAATTAAGGTTAATTTATGTTAACACAGTGTTCTTAGGTTTGAATTTATAATTGTTGTAATTATATCATTTTCTTTATTTGTTACTTTGAACATTAAAATTGATGTTCTGAACATATTAAAAATTGTGAAACATTATTCTTGGACCTATGAATCGAACTTTCGGATTTAGAGCTAACGGAGAACATAACTTTAACGCCTTTATTAAAAGATCTTCCAAAGTATGCGTACGCATAGCAGTCAACGGCATTCATAATATTTTTGAAGTTGATGCCTAATCATATATACAAGTACTAACAATCACATCAAATCCTTGTCGAGGTAAACAAAGAGTACAGAACGCCGTACTTTCCTATCTCGACACACATTCTTCGCCTCTTTCAAAATCATTCACATTCCCTCGCAACTCCTACAATGTCACTGATTTTTTAGTTCTCCTTATTTTAGTTTATTCACTTGATCCAACCATACTTTCCCTGGTCATCCTCTACGACGCCTTTATTCATATTTGAGTTATGGATTTTTTTTGTTAGCCTTTCTTAATTTATTCATTTTATGTGTCCAAACCATCTCAGAGTGTTCTTCTTCATCAAACTCAACACATTAGCCTTACTTTCACAATTCATCACGTCCATTTTTCAGGTCCACCTTTCACTCCCATACATCAAATTTGATACCAAGTATATATGTTTTGATACCCAATCGACTTTGTTTCCTATTGCTACACGTCATTCGATATCATTCGTAACTCTTCAATCATCTGAGAAAGAGAGTTCATTGTTCCATCAACATATGTATATATATAATGTTACGCCACTGAGACCTGCCCCCCAGATGTGTATACCAGGCATGATAATAATTAATTGGGTCCGGCCCCCTTTGGAAAATTAATGTTCAATGCGCACGTTATTGGCCGGGCAGCACTCATAACAATTATTGCCCTTTTGGACTCATATCGTGGAATTGATATCAAAATAATAATTGCTCTGTTCGATTCATAATTGAACGTGTACATGCGCAAAAAGGAACCAACTAAAAAAATATATAAATTTTTCTTTTTAAAATAACGAATGAACATATATATTTTTTATGTGTTGTCAGTTCTCGATGTACCCAAAAAATAAATATAAAAAGTCGGTACTTTCCTGCGGTACAGCGGATAGAGGAGAGGTTGCACTTCAACACAGAAGCACGTACTTCAAGTTTCCCATAAATCAATTATAAAACTAATAAACTTCCTGCATAGTATCCCACTTTAACGTAGCCATCTTACACTTTAAATCCATTATCTGGCACAATTATATAACTTGCATTATTAACTTTGATTTGGTTGATTAGAAGAGATTGCCGCCTGTCAATAAACCCACCAGATAGTTTTTTTTATAATGAAGTTTCAAATAAATAAATATCTTTAAAAAGAAATAAAATGTGAAACTCAGAAAAGACAAATGACACGCATATAAATTGATAAAATATTCACCATCCCTAGAGCTAGAACATATTTTGCCCAAAAAACAATATGTCTATCTGACTCTCATGGCAAATAATGAGACACAGAAAGGTAAAAAGGTGTGAAAATTTCAGGCAGTGAATCGGATTGTAGTTTTTGTTGCAACAGGAGTTTGAGTCCTTGCAGGAGGTGTAAGTTGAAGAAACAAATTACGAGTATGTGAACTGTTAAAAGTGGTATATTTTTTATGGTTGTATGCAGAACATTGTAAGATGGACTTTTGCTTTATTTGAAATAATAAATACAGTAAGGGTTGATTCACGTAGTATATACTTTAAATTAGGTCTCACAACTTATCGAGTTGGGGAAAGTTTGTGACAGAAATATAAATAATGAATCAACAATCGCTTTTTTGTCTGTATTTTATTGAGGTCATATAAACTTGGAAAGAAACTTATTTTTCAAGTTTATATGTCCTCAATAAAATACAGACAAGAAAGCCTTGTTTACAGGAGACAAATAAAAGGCAACAAACCCAGATCTATACAAATTGAGTGTTGACTTTAATTACCTGTTTTTTTTTTCGTCTTCTTTTTCATAAATTATGTATTCGTACAATAACTTGTCATGTTAAGATATAAATAAATAAATACAAATAATCTTAATCTGGTAGAAAAGTTTGTCTTTACAACAATATTAGTACGCACTAGAAGTGTGTAGAAGTATTGCCAGCATATATATTAGATACGAGTACGTATATACCATTCAGCCAGAAGATTTTGCAATAGTGTGAGTAACACTCTCTGTATTACATAACTTATGTTATGTAGTGGTATTGGTTTTAGAATGCCACACGATTGGTTCGCGCAGAGCGCACGTTGGTATTGTTGTTAAAATACTCGGTGATTAGACAAACACTACCATGTCGAAATTAGAAGTGCGATTTTTATCTAATGTAATGTATGTTTAAAAAAAATTCGAAAGCTTAGAATGTACTTTGTTATAACTTAAAGTTTCCTAGAATTTAGTATCACTCTATCCATTATTATTTCAAAACTTTATTATTTGGCATTGTATTGTAATTATGTAATTATGATACATTAATATGTTAAATAATCTTACATTCATTTTATTTTTATGTGCAATCTAATTAAAGCTGACGAACATTTTTACTTTACAATACTTGTACTTATATTTATTTTTTATCTTGAAAAATTCCATTATTGTTATTTAATGTTTCCTAAAATCTGCCATGCCTAAACAATTAATACTATATGTGAAATAAACTTGCTTTTATTTAATTTTTATAATTACAATTTAAGCTAACAGTATTTTTAATTTACAAAACGTGTGTGTTCATTTCAATGTTTGAACATAAAATATTATTATAATTTTTTGCTTTTTCACATCATTAAAAAAATAGTGACAAGTTTTTCTAAACGCACTGTTACTCACACTATTGAAAAATTACTCTACTGGCTGAATGATCTATAAGTCTAGTTACTTATACGAGTAAAAGGCCTGATTAATATGGTTTAGGCCATTGCTGTCCTCCGACTAATTTTGTTTACATAATCAATGCGTATATTTTGAAAAGTACCATACGAGTGGATGAAAATGTGGCCTAGTTAATAAATTGACAGTCTTTCAGTCCGAGGGTCCGGAGTTTGATTCCCATTGGTATCTAGATTTTTGAAAAATGAATTCGAGTCTGGTTTTCACTTAGACTTGTTTTACAGCTATCTGCTTAGTTGGAAGAGATTGCTACGTGGTAATAAATCCACCATTTGGTATTGTATGCATTGAATATGTAATTACTAGAATACAGTACAATAATCCGTATTTTTTAATAACTTGATTTTAAAGTTATATCTTGGCATCTTGACATATTAAGTGTGGACAAATTTTGACTTTTGGTTGCATCTTATTTTATTTTTCTTCAATGGTACAATCAACCTTATAAATTTGTAAAAAAACAGTTTGTGCAACGTTTACAAGATTAGTGCTGTAGTATGTGCTAAGTTTACAAGATTTGTGCTGTAGTTTGTGCTACGTTTATAATATTGACAAAAATTTTAATTAAAAAAAGAAGGAAAAAACATTTCATAAAAATTCAACAACAACAAATAAAAACAAACAACAAAACATTAAAAATAATACGTAAGTAAGTAAATACACGAGTCAAAACGAGTACTTGTGGTATACAAATGTAAATTTTTTTTTTATATTCCCTTTTCATACAAATGTTACATACTTGTTTAACGTATATAAAAAGTGGCTCATAATCGTTTAATGTCAAGCGTAACTCCCGGTTTGGTGCAGTGCGGGCTGTCCCCCTTTGGACCTATTGGTACTGTGCTGGGGACTCATATTGTTGGATTTTTTTAAAACGATTCCGTTCATTTATTTGAAATTTTATTGTAATATTTATTTTTATTTATATCATATATTGTCTTTTGTTATCTATGAAGACGCACTACTGCTTTTTTGCTAACATTATTGTTAAAATGTGTTGTACATGTATATTCACATTATCCCGTCGTGTACCTTGCGGGGCAGAGAAAACAAATCACCAAACTTTTATTTTCAATCACACAACATTCACTTTCTCCAAATTCATACTTCTCGTCACGCATAATCTTCTATTATTTTTATTTCTCCCTTTATGTTACCTTCTTTCAAAATATGATCCATTTGGTCCATCCATGTTTTCCCCACACTTAACACTTGTATACTCATTCATTTTCTTCATGGACATGCCCAAACCATCTTAAAGCTCCTCTCTTCATTTTACTTAAAACATATTTTTTATTCATGCATTCATTTGTTACGTCTTTATTCCACCTTCTCTCAAACATTGACACTCCACAAATGTTCATTAGTGCATGCAAATCCATAGTATTAATCTTAATTTTATCCTTCTTGTATTGCACTACCATTTATTTATAAAAAAATAAACATAATTCATTTGATTTATTGTACATTTACTTTTTTATGGATTGAATTAAAGAAGGAAATAACTCCATAGCAATAATTAATAGAAAAAAATAGTAACTGTTAATGGGTGTTCAGTAGATTAATTACATTAATTTAATACAAGTATAGTGACCGTGAGATCATAGATTTTATATGTATTTTCTGTAAAATATAAGTACTTGAACGTGTTCCTCGCGGGAAGTACAAACGCCTGTGATCTGATCTGTATCATTCCTTTGTGTATTTTACGTAATGTTTAGTTTATCTCCTTTATTTAATGAGTCTCCTTAAGAGTAATGACTATTATTTTTTATCAGAAAATTACTTGAATGTCAAGTTTACTTGGTGGTGTAATCAAATATCAGTGGTTATAAACAAAATACGCGTTTAAACTTAGAAATTAAAAAACGCCGAAATTGTGCCGCGCACAGGATTCGTGGAATTTGATTTTTAACGCGGTGTACAGGTATACGGTTTATAGATCACGATATCGATCCATTAAAGCAGTTGTAACTATAGTCTATTTATTTTAGGAATAAAATATGTTCGTATCTAAGAGATGATAGATTTTTTTTCAATAATAAAAATAAAACGATTATTTACATAACGCCATTTAGAGTGTAAACTCTCCTCAAAGACGCTCTAGCTCGGGATTTGAACCCATTAATATTGACGGACTAAAAATACATAAGTGGAGTCTAAGAGTTGCGGCCATTAAATAAGATATTTTTAAATAAGATTTTTTACGTTCAGAAAAACATATTTCATAAGAAAACCGTAGAAAACTTATATAAAAAAGTAAATGTAATATATGGGTAACGAAAGATTAAAGCACGATTAAATAAGGATTCGATATTTTTTCTAACTATTTTTTTACAACGGTTCCAGTGTGTATTTCACTTCAGGCTTTTTAAACATTTTTCTTTGGAAGAAATTGTCACATGGTAATAAATCCACTAGGTTATATGTACTGTGTACAAGGAACTGTAATACAACATTGGAATGCTAAGATTCCTTTTCCGATCAAGTCCCCTTGAAAGCCTTTAGGCCACCTTATAATTCTGTACACTTGAATGCCCCTTTTAAATTTAGATCATCCCAGGAGAGTAATAAAGTCTCCGCCGATGATTGTTACGATTTATTGAAAATCACTGCGAGCTTTATCTAAGACTTGCACATTTCAAATTGTTGAATCCTTAAAAAACAAGGAATTTCTATTGGTGGCTTCGCTACGTAGGCATCTTCTTGATGTTATCAGTCTTGAGTGTTTATATTTTTCAAAAGGTAGCATCAAATTTCTTGACATTTATTTTTATGATAAACTTCCTATCGATCAATAAATAGATTCTTCTAACAAAACGAATAAAAACTCTTATGAATTAATTTGTTGCTTTGCGTCTGGACTATTATATTCTGGTCTGCCTGATTTGTGAATTTCTAGCCTCCAGTATTTTTTTCAATTCTTGGTGTTTTGGTACCGTAAGAAGATATCTAACATTCTTCATTCCATAATTCATTGCGTTACTCTTCACTTTAGCATATACCTTTTTTGGAAGACTCTACAAAAGAACTTCATTCTTTTCTGTTTTGAGGCTGTTTGCTCTATGGTATTTGTGGCAAGTGACACTACAGTAAAACATTATGCGTTTCTTACATTGAAGATGACATTATTTTCCAATAAAAAAATTCCCTAAGATCATTTTTAATCATTTCCCTTCGTTGAACAAATCACATGAAATTATGTATAGGTTTCATAGAATAATATATTAATTATCGATGCTTTTGAAAGAGGCTCTTTCGCATTCCGTGAAATGTCAAAGATTAGGCTTGGGACAAATATCTGTGCTGGGTGTAAGAAGAATCATGTTATGGTTAAGACAAATAGCAATAAATAAAGGCTGGGGAAGAATAATAGCCTTATATGATCAATTCTAGTGGAAAATATTAACGGTAGAAGGACCAGAGGTCGAGCAACAATGCGTAAAGCAGGATGTTTATTTCAAGAGGTGCTACATGTGGCAAGAGAATGCTTGTGCTGGAGAATGATGGTTGACGACCAAGGTGATCACGATCCTCAAAAATGAGGAAACAATCGAGGAAGTAGCAAGAAGTTTAAATGCAAAATGTTATTCAGAAAATGGGTATGTAGCCCTCATAATGGTTTAAGCAGAAGAAGAGAAAAGGATCGGAATAAAGCCAGCAGAAGAGTGAGGATAACTCCCAAAGCTTGGTAACAATCATGATGTAATAACGCTCCAAGATTCCATGGTACAGTGTGAATAAGTTAAATACGCACGATCTCTTACATTGGTTGTCAGTTATTAAATGAATGGCCGCTATTAAGGCACGGTTTTGGCCGGAAATCACGATTCTTTGGGTGTTTAACGCTGAATGCTCTCTCGGCTCTCCAAATATTCTGGGCGAGCTCTCATTAGCCGATAATAGGAGGGGCAGACCCTGATGGATGGATGTTGAATTGGTATCTAGTGGTGTTTGCTCGATTCCAAGTATTACAACATCATTCACATCGTATATATATATATATATGTTATAATAGCTAACAAAGGACGACCTCCTTGGCCTAGTTGGTAAAACGCCTATTTCCAGCCAAGAGATTACTGTTCGATTCTCGTTGGTAAACAGATTTTTTAAACGAGTTTCAGTCTGGTTTTCATACAAATTTAATGCACCTAAAGTCTAATATGTAGACTGTTACACGGAACCTGATGCGTCTTCAAGTCATCATGGTTGTACGTAACTTATCGGATCTGAGATAGATAATATAATAAAGTTCACACAACCACATTCTCTATTCGTGAAAGTTAATATATTGGAATTTCACAGAGGAACGTTGCCACTAGAGTACAAGAACATATTTATATATGAATAAATACTTCACACGTGCACTACAGTTTACTTTAAGCCGAATATGTTACTTATATATGTTACATATTGTAACCTTCCATTCTGTAACTTAAATGTTGCATATTGGAAGATTTACAAAGATTTCCCTGTACTTCGTCATCCCTTCGTAAGTTTTCTGCGGTTTCCTTAACAAATATGTTTTACTAAACATATGCAGATGTGGAAATACACCGTATCTAATACTCGCAGCCACAACTTTCCTTTCCTCACACTCAAATACTCATAAATTTATTTTGCAATATTTTTAATCTATCTATAAAAGGGTTGGCGTCCCTAGTATGATCACCCTTGAGGAGAGATTGATCTCTAAACATCGTTTTAAAAATTATCTTTTTATTTTACTTATGGATTATTTAGTACTTTTCTGGTTGATTTGAAGAGATTATAAGATGGTAATAAATTCACCACATTGGTCAACATGCAACGAAACTATAAAAAATAATTAAAGGGTTGGCTTACTTTCAATGGACTTGCAACTGTTGCAGAACCAGAAAGATGCGTTTTCTAGAAAATTATTCTAAAAACATATAATACTCTGTCTATTGCTAAAATAATGACAGTGGGCAGGTCATATATGGTAATGCAAATAATAGAGGTATTGTATTATTTCTACTTTTATATGGTACCCTTGAACATATCCGATTTGGTGATTCGGATATATTAAAGAGTGTGGCCGAAAGGTAATATTGTCTTTCGGTCCCATTCATCGAGCTCCGAGTCTTCAGGCTTAGAATAATTTGAGTAGGCGGAATTTGCGGTCATCGCGCGTGTTAGTAATACTACCGCGTATGTGAAGAGGCAACAATACCAGCCCAATAAGAGGACTTGTGAGTATTTTTACCATATAAACTCTTTTACTGGTTATTTCAAATAGTTCTTTCATTGTTGAATGAAAGCTCATAAGTCTTTCTTTCAATCGGGCTATTTTCTATAAACATTATTTATACCTAGTAAAAAGGGAGAATGATACGTCGTTTGAGGTTAGTTTTCAAAAATCCAGAGGTACTTTTTAAAAGCCACTGCCACTTGTTAAGCAGCGTAAAATTGGACAACCCCTGTGGCCTAGTTGATAAAATTACCGCCTTCCAGCCCGAGGGATGCGGAGAGGATTCCAGTTTGGTGTTTACTCAGAACATCTATAACAACTTTTTTGTTAGTTGGAAATATGTTATTGCCATATGACAATAAGCTCACCAGCTTGTACTGTATACCGCGAAAGCGTTATAAAATAAATATAAAATTATAATTTTTTAGTAAAATAAAAAAAAAACACTTGTTTTTTATTTTGTATTTACCACTGTCTTATTTGACTTCCGTCTTCCTCGTCAAGTAAAGTTGAACTAAATTATATCGAAAATATATTTTTTCTAATTATAAAACGTACATGAGAGGGGAAGGGGAGGAGTGGTTAATAAGGGGAAGGGAGTAGGTAGGCGTCAAAAGGGTGGGTTTTGAAGGGGAAACGTTCCCGTTAGTGAAAAAATAATATTTTAGACATAATTTAGTTCAACTTCACCTGACGAAGAAAACGCAGGTCCTTGAAACCGGTCTTGAACTCAAATAAAATAGTGGTGAATACAAAATATAAAATATATGTTAATTTATTTTATTAAAAATTTAAAACATGGCACCACCAAGTGAAACAAAAGTTTTTTCTGTGAATCAAAAAATAAACTTAAAATTGTGAAAAAATGGTATGTTTACGTGTTATGGACTAGTTAAAAGAAAGACGAGAAACAAGGTAAACGAAACATTCAATACAATGCACAATATACCGCATTATATTAAACGCAGCAAAAACGACAATATATTATAGGACTCGTATGTTAGTGTCCATCTTGACTTATGGAAGTATCGCTTGGAATGGGCAGAAGGATAAAAGTAAGATTGATACTGTAGAGATGCGTACACATCAAAAAATATGGAGAGTCATTATACGAAAGAAAGCAGAACGAAGACGTTAGGAATGAATGCATGGATAAAATTGATTTTTTAAGTAAAATGAAGAAAAAGGCTTTAAGATGTTACGGATATATTGTGAGATACAGGCAAAGTGAGATATACCTCAGTGAGATACAGGCAAAAGCCTAGTTTACTAGGAACACGACAAACGAAAGCCAACAAACCCAGATTCATTAAAATTTTGTGTCCAAATAAAATTATCTGTTGTTTTTTCGTAAATTATGTATGTTACTTGTCATGTGTAAAATAAATAAAATTAAAAAAAATGGGAGAATGAATGACGACTAAGCGAGTATAGATGTTAGAAGTGCAAGGTGTGTGTGTAAGATGTAGACCGAGAAAATCATGGCTGGATCAAATGAATGAGATTTTGAAAAACGATAAAGAATGAAGTATGAAATTGTTCATAAAGAGATGTATGATAGAATTTGGCGATCTGTCCTCTCTGCTTACTCTGCAAATGTGATGATATGTATATATTCGTATGTAAGTCGCTCAATTAATCTGCAACACTGTGCGCTATACTTTCGTCTAAATATCGATATCAGAAAAAGGTTTTTTTTTTAAATTCGGTCATTAAAATGAACAAAAGTGGATAAATACGAATCTCGAAAGAAATTCCATCAGAATAATGGACGTTGCGCATGCCGAAATAATTTCCTGCTCAAATTAACGAAACCAACTTCAGTTTAGGAGCGTAAAAGTCGCAATTTGCGACTGGCGAAATTACGTTTTACTGTCTAAAATTATGGTGCGTTCAAGTTTTACGGCCTAACATGGGACGTACCCCGCTCGCAATGTGGTGCGGAGAGACGGAAAAATCATTTTTATTATCGATAAAATGTGCTCAATTTCATGTTGGGTGGAAATTTGTGTAACACCTGCGAAATTTTACGAAATTCCATTACACAAAATTTCGACAATAAATTGTAACAAAAATCTCAAGCCCATAAAGATACTTTTTTAAAATTGAGAATTCCCCTATAAAGTATCTTGATTCCCACGCAAACTTATCGGAAAATGCTTTTTCTATTGTTGATATATTTTTCTTTTATAAATGATACAAAGTACCTTATAGAGAGTGCTTCCATTATAAAAGGAACAGTGTATTTAATAAAAAATTAAATGAATTAAATTAAACAGGCGTTTGTAAGCATACAAAACTATATCCCACCAACGCAATACTGTCATTCAAAGGCGGATAGTCCTCACTGCACCAAATCAGGCGTCACTTTTGACATTAGCGTGAAAGGGGAATACACTGTAAATGATTGTACCCAGAGTACAATAATCGACAGTGTTTTTCACTTTCATGCTAATGTCAAGAGTGATGTCAAATGAAGAAAAAGGAAAAAAATACAGACACAAAAGACTAATCTTGGAACAACAAACTGAATGCAAAATATAAAGGACATAGTCAAACAGCTGTAACTTCACAAACCTTTTCAGTTTTATAAGATGGAGAGTGGGTTTCTATAAAATTTATTGCAACAATCATTGAATGAAAATGTTTTGTGTGTTGAATTCCTTCAATCATACAATTTCCATGTCGGGGTACACAGAGAGGACAGACTACCATAGTTTATATATCGACACACATACTTCGCCTCTTCTACATCCATACACCTTCTCATAAAACTTCAATTTCTCTGAATTTAACATTTTCATTTTTCAAAATATCATTCACTTGATCTAACCATACTTTTGTAGTCATTCCCCTATCACGCATATTTATTTTGTTGGTATTTCATCATTCAATAGTTCTACATGCCCAAACCATCGCAGAGTGCTCTTCTTCATCTTGCTCGATATGCCTTATGTTCACGTTCATCCGTAATAACTTTGTTCCGTATTCTATCATACATTGTTACCCCGTGTATTCTTCTCAATTTATGCATTTCTAAAGCTCTTATTTGGCTTTTTCCATTATTTTTTCATGTCCACATTTCACTCCCATACACAATCAAATTTAGTATCCAAATAGCAGGATACCGCACCTTGCTTAAATATTTTATTGTTTAATCATGTATCGCATTTACTTTTTTGCATTCGCATTTTATCAACATGACTTTGAATTTCATAATATTCATTCTCAGATATCTTTTGTCGCATCTCTCATACATTGTATGCCCTCATTGACCTCCATAGTTCCTTAACACATTAATCTGTGTAAATACTAAACAATCAGGGTGACATAACACACCATTGCTTTACCACGTTTGTAATATGTAACTCAGTCAAACGCCCTGTTCAGTATTTAATATGTGTTCTATTTTCGGCATACAATGACACGATTCCACGTTTCAATTTAACTTTAACACCATACAGTTGTACTCGTACATTATTACATTATATAATACAAATACATAAATTATTTAATAAATAAAAAATATAAATATCAACGCTTAAGAAGGTTCTTTAACCGCGGCTGGGATACCAAAAGTCCAAAAGCAATGAAAACAGATACCCAGAGTCTAATAGGAATTTCGATTGACTTTAAAACCTTCTAAATTAGTTTGGATTAGGCACGTTTATAGTACTTAAGATCTGGTTTATAAAAGAAAACTCTAGTAAAAAATACTCCTTAAATTAACCAAACAAAATCGGATCCAAAACATTCAGGTGCAATTTAAGTTTCTATCATAAGGCTTCGAGGGTCGTTTCGCTATTAAACGATACTTGAAATCTGTATAAAAACCAATCCTTAAACATAATTTTGTATTTAACAATAAATTACTTTCCTATTCCACTAACTAAATAAGTCCCCGCAACAATTGTTCCTAGTTTTTATCCCGAGTCTCTGTTCAGGTGGAATTTCGCTTGAAGAGAGTTTTTGAATTAGAGTTAGAAACACGTGTAGCGAGGATTAACATAATTAATGGAATAACAGTGTAATAAACTAAAAAAATGTATTTATTTAGTCGTTTTTATTTCTTGTTAATTGGTCCCAAAATTATATAAAATAATTTTTTACAAAATTCATAAACAGTAAAAAAAGAATTATGAGCATAAAAGGAAAACCGGTATTACCTTGAAATGTTTACTCAATTATTTTTTTACACATGCCATTGGTGGATTTTACATAATAATTTTAATACATCTAATACTTAATAAAAACCCTGCCAATTTGTATTTTGTACTAAAAGATTTGAATGCAGGAGACACTGCAACCCTATTAGATTAAAAACATAAAAATTCCAGACACGTACATACAACATAAACCGAGCGCCTTAAAATTTGTAACTGTGTCGTAATATATCCACATAACAACGCCCATTCTTCATAAGATCTGTCAAGACAATATTTGTTTGGGTTCTCACTAACAATAAAAAAAACTACGTGAAATGCCAACACCGGTAGTCAGAATGTGAAAATGACCTTTGTTGCCCTTTTCAATAGTCACATTCCAACGTGTGTTAACACGGGAAAATAAACAAGGATCAAAGGGTGTTAACACACTCTTTCATACAAAATTTATTACCATAGACTTGTTAATATATTTTTCATAGACTATTTCATTGTATCTTTTTTGATTCGATATTGAGGAGAAAAAAAAGGTATCGTGTTGGGGCTGAACAATTGGTCAAAATGGATCCCTACGATACCTTTTTTCATTTATTCGAGGAATATATTTATGTTATCAAAATATTTTAGAATAAATACTCTGTTAAATATGTTTTGATACTTGTGCGGTTCTTCCGCAAAGACGGAGGGTGCGCCGCGGATGTTGACCATAGAATAAGGGTGGGATGGATGAAATTCAGATCGGTAACAGGAGTCTTGTGTGACCCAAAAATGCCTACAAAACTGAAAGAAAAGGTATACCAGACTATCGTTAAACCCGCAATTATGTATGGCTCAGAATGCTGGACTATGTACAGCTTCTATTCTAGGCAACTTGAAACAGCAGAAATGCGAATGCTTAGGTGGACGGCAGGAGTATCACTGAAATATAAAATCAAGAGCTCACGCATTCATGGTAGCCTGGGAGTCACTGATATAAACAGTAAGCGGGAAGAGCGACAGCTGAGATGGTACGGGCACATAAGACAGAGACTACCAGACCGTACTGTAAATCAGGCAATGTCTGTGGATCTTCCTCGACAGCCGTCCAGAGGAAGACCAAAAAACTCCTGGATGACTCAATGCTCCAAAATCCTACAGAGAAACGGCCTAGATAAAAGCGACACCCAGAACCGAAGAATATACAGCCTGAGAACGAGAAGAGCCGACCCCAACAGCCAACCTAGGCAATGAGTTGGGACAGTGAAAGGAAGAAGAAGATACTTGTGCGGTTCTTCGTATCAGTCGAATACGGCCTTTCGGATTGTTATAGCATATGGTTTGGCTTATGATGCCGACTTTTCAAAAACGTTGCAGTTTTCATCTTCAGATATTGTTTGTAATCAGCTCCATCATAAATGAATGTGCGCTGGATACCGTTTGATTTATACTAGAGTATCTTTCTTGTTCTTCTTGAATAATGACCGTGAACTCCTACATATGAAGGAGTATACGCCAGTGCCAAGTGATGTCCACTTTATAGGATCTCGTTAGTAGACCGTAACATGAGCGTATGGGTCCATCTCGGTTCGTGACTGTAACGAGCGAGCATAACGTTCCCCCATGGAAAAACAAGCGGGAGGCTCCCACAAAGGTTCAAGCGATGTAGTTGGTGTACATTTTAATTTTACTATCACCTCAATAGCATATTGGGGTACCATATTGATTTGAGGTGGAATCCGTCGTTTGTAGAGTTATTACGTTAATATTGTTTAACACAAGATAGATAAAATTCAAGTATCTTGTGGCAAGGCGAGATACAAAACTCGACTCTTAATGAAAATAAATATTTAATGCGAAATAAAACTATTTTCTTAGTAAAATATCACCTCATAACAATTTTGAACATGAAAAGATAGTTAGACGGAGTTTAATAATGAAATACTTATTTAACTACTTACATATTTTTTCACATATAGTATATGATAGATTTCACATATTTAAAACAAATTTTACTCGTACAATATCTGCTCTTTCCGATTCTGAACTATGCGGACGTATGTTACTTGGATGTTACAGAGGAAAAGCTGGACAAATTACAGCGTCTTCAAAATGTGTGTCTAAGATTCATTTTCAACCTGCGAAAGTACGATCATATAACTTCATACCAGAAGGCATTGAACTGGTTGAATGTTAGAAATAGACGCCAAATTCACATACTGTCTCTATTGTATAATATCATTAACTGTCCCGCCACACCCTCTTATCTCGCCGAAAATGTTCAGCGTCTTTCCAATCATGGATTAGCGCTACGCTCAAACAGAGATTGTTTATTGGTCTTTCCAGTTCACCGCTCCTCTTTCTTTACGTCGTCCTTTACTGTCCATGCAGTGAGACCTTGGAATCAGTTACAAACCAATATAAGACTAGCTTCGTCCTTTGCATGCTTTAAGAAGCGACTGAAAAAGCTCTTAATTTCTAGTCAGTAAAATAACGTGTTTCATTCCTGATTTTTCTTTACCTTTCCTCTCCACCATCCCTTCCTTTCCTTTTGATTGATGATATCTCACTTTAAATAAAAAATAATGTTCGGGTGACTGTCCCGTCTTTGTGGGGTTCGTGGGCACATGCTCACGTATGTGTTTACGGATTTCGTAGGGATGGATAGTCATTTGATTGATTTATGTGACCACGTTACTTGCTTAATTTACTTTTGTCTGGTTGGTTGGAAGAGATTGCCGCCTGGCAATAATCCCGCCAGATTGTATTAATAAATAAAAATAGATCTACACATATGACTTTTCGATACATTAAATAAACCAGAAATTGTGTTTTACGGGTCCTTTCTGCATATTTTGATCCTTAAAGGCACGTCAATATAAAATGTTCATTAGCCATTTCGACATTTATTTCTGTAGTTGCGTCATTTTCCCATGTAGGGAATTTTAAAAAGAGATACATCAGAGAGCAGAGAGCATAATATCCGAATACCCAATGAACAATGACCACGCACAGACGCGGAATGGCTGAGTTACCATCATTTTACCTGTAATTTTATGGTTTTGAGGTTTCTCGCATTCCTCTCGCCGCGGGCCGCCTACCCTTTCACGTACCGGCGTACAGAGTGATGTTCCGACTATACATAAAAGAAAAAAAAATACGAAAAGGGAAAAACGACAAATGTCTGATATTCAAGAAAGAAACACATAAAGGATACTGAGGAATTCTCAGCATTTAACACTATCAATTGGACGTATATTTGCAAAAAGGAGTCAAACGACAAAATAAATGTTTTTCGTTTCTTTAAAATATTTTTTGGATAGTCTTAACAAAATTTATGATTATATATGAACACTACACAAATACACTACACTCCACCTAAAGCCGAATGTGTTACTATTACATATACCTATATGTTTGTAAGATCTATATACCTATAGGTTTATTCATAATTAGTTTATTTCAGTTTTAACATATACAGATGTGGGGAAGTAAATAATTTAATGGCCACAGCTACCACCTTCCTATCCTTACACTTTATATTTATTTTGAAATATTTTTATTCTGTCAATAATAGTAGGTTCGAACCCCGCTCTTAAAAAGTAGTATTTGTATTATTATTATTATTATAAAATAAGCACACGTAACGAACGACCTTCGTGGCCAGGTTCACCAGACGTCTATGTGTCAACACGGGGGTTGAGGGTGAAATTCCAGTCCAAACCTATTTTCGTTTTAAATGGGTTGCACAATCTGGTCAGTTAAGCATTTTTTTATCGATAGAAAGAGATTGCTATATAGCAATACGCCTTCAAGGTTGTAACGTCCATTATTCTAATGAGGCTGAAGGACGAAATTATTCGCGTTATTGGTGAGTTAGAACCGCAATTATGCCAAAATGTCATCGAAAATTTTGACAAAAGAAAGAGTGGACATCTGTGGAGCTGCAAGGGGTAGACATTTAGCAGATATTGTTTTTTGTGTTTAAATGTCATACAGTATACTTCAATGACTAATAAAAAAAATGAAATCAAAGCAAATTGTGTGTTTTATTCAAGAATTAAAAAAATTTGAATTAAAAAAACCGCTCAATTTGAAAGACCCTTTACATTCATACACACCTCAATGATCTGGTCCACTTGATTAAATCACGTTTTCCGAGGTATAACTCTTCCACGCACATCTTGCATTTCTAACTGTATACACGTTTAGTCATTTTTTCGTATCTCATTCTCTCTCTATTCGTCCAAACTTTCTTCACCATTTTTATATATCTTACTAAAAAATCCATTTATTCTTGTTTGATGTCTTCATTTCATCGTCTTTCGTGCATTTATATTCAACATTTTATTCTTAGTGCGCGAATCTCCACAGCATCAGTCTTACTTTTATCTTTCTTCTGCCAATTACTTGTTTCACATTTATATATCAAAGTGGACACCAACACACTATTATGGATTGTGATTTCAATACAGGAACATTAAAAATCAAATCAATAAAACTTTAAAAAAGGGATTTGCGTTTTTAATACATCGTGGGCTCGATACTATAACTAGGTAACTTAAAATTCTCTACTCGGAAAAAATGGCGTTCTTAGTTTCAAGATCCTTTTGTCTGGTAACTCCTTTTTAATTACGAGGTATCGCGCTAGTATTTTTTATGAAACTAATAACGGAGGTTTCAATAGATCGTAAGATGTAAGTTATATGAACTTCAGATATCTAATTTAAGCATTCTTTTGTTTCCACGTTTACGACTTACTTAATTATGAAAATGCTAAATAACTCAGTTGAAAAATAATATTTTATGATACCTATTTATAGCATTGTAAAGCCCCTTTGATGAGCAATCTATTGATGTAAATAACTCAAAACCGCTCAATTTCGAGTTACTTAGTTTTAGCATTGAGCCAACGATACAACAATGGAGTATATACAATAAATATGGACAAAATAAATTACTCAAGGCTTGCTTTAATAAATTCAAATCCAAATATCTATAATTGGACTTTCATCACTCTTCCCGTTTGCCTTTACATTAGATTTTTAAGAACAGGGTTGGTTGAACACGTTTCAGGACGTGAGATGGTATACAAAATGTGAGATTCTGAACAACAACTGGCTATCGTAGATCTTAAGATTAATATGTCGTGTTGAATGTAAAATAAGGATTCATCCTTTTCATCGTTTTAAGGATCAGCCTGAGAATTTCATAAATTCTTTGGATATTGTTTGGGGGGAAAAGTAATAATGATAAAACTTATTTTCGTCGTTGCTGGGTCTCGTATTCGAGGATCCCTCGCCATTTCAATGCTAAATCAGTTGGAAAACGAAGTTGTGTTTTTGTTTCTTTCTCTTTTGTTTTAGTAAGTGAACCGTTGCACACCAGCAAACTCACCGATCCGATAGCAAATCAAAGTGAGACGATTGGAGCATATCAGCATGTTTTTTCTTCCTTTTTTTTAAGAATAGATATGACCGATGTCAAAGGTATCCTTATACTCCCGAATACTATAACGAAAAAAATCTATCATTTAAGGGGAGTAGCACAACGCGGGGTTCGAACCGGCGACCTTCCGCAAGGAAGTCCAGTGCATAACCACGCGGCCATGCACCACTATATAAATAATATTATAAACATATACCATCACACCATTTCCATATAGGATAAGCAGAGATGACACAGCGCCAGACTTTCCTATCTTATTACACATCATTCGACCCTAACATATATCCATATACCTTCTCATAGATCTGTGATTTCTCTAATTTTCTACGTTACCTGCTTTTAAAATAGTATTTACTTGATGAAACTACACTTTCATTGGTCCTCCTCTACCATATCTTATATACATATTTTGTTGGTCATCCACATTCATTCGTTTTACATGCCTACTCAATCTCAGAGGGCTCTTCTTAATCTTACTCAACGCATCAACTTTAATTTCACATTCATCCCTTACAACTTCATTTCGTATTCTATCACAAATTGTCATCTCATGTATTCTTCTAAGTGTATACATTTGTACACCATTTATTCGGCATTTTTAAGTATCGTTCTACGTCTGAGTTTTACTTCCATATATCAAAATTGATACTGAAATACTGTTGAGAACTGTCATCTCGGCATATTTTGATACTGTCCGGTTCGAGTTGACTTTTATGTATAGTTTAAATAATAACATTTCTTGATTCAGTAATAAGCGAATAATAAATTCTGCAACGTAATGTTGCCTTATAACGTTTTTTAAACTGTTTTAAAATGGCGATTGAGAATAAAAAAACCAAAAATGTATATATGCATTCTAAAAAACAAAATGTCACAATGATATTTACACGCCAAAACACTGCTTTACACTACAATATGTAACATCATCCTGTCATGTAGTTCATGACAGCATCGTGACTCTCATGATAGCCTTTGACGACTACTCTTCAACAATCCCTGCAATCCGCGCATCCAAAGGCAGTTCTTAAGAGTAGTCCAGTTGCGTCTTTCACTTGATCAGTCCAAAGTATTGGGATTCTTCCAATTATGCTTTTACGCCTCCAGTAACCATAAACCTCTTCAAATTATCTCCTTGATCACGAGCAATGTGCCCGAAAAATTGG
The DNA here is from genome assembly GCA_949825065.1 of Odontocerum albicorne. Taxonomy (NCBI): domain Eukaryota; kingdom Metazoa; phylum Arthropoda; class Insecta; order Trichoptera; family Odontoceridae; genus Odontocerum; species Odontocerum albicorne. The sequence goes on from OX463858.1 coordinate 11,069,193, forward strand.
AGAACTCGTCGAAAGCCCATTGTCGACATATTTGTCGGTGATTTTCAGTTCTTCGAGAATGGAGGCGTTACTTCGCCTTGCTGTCCATGGAATTGTTAACGTATAACACAATATTATTACAAACATTCACTGGATTAATTACTTATTATTCGTGTGAATACATAAAATATCAAACTTTCAAATAAAAATAGCATTAAATACAACAATACCGCATATCAACTGACAGCTGAATGTCAAAACTAAAAAGTTTTCACTCGCACCTATTATTTATTGAACACTACACCAGAACAAGGATCCCAATACATTTAATATTTAAATTATTCCAGTGTGTGATTCATTTTATTTACAAAAAATGAAAATCCGGTGACATGTATTATTACAAATTCGAACATTTTAAATTAGTATAAAAAAATAATATGATATTTGAGTGAAATCTATCATTTAAATTTCACATTATTTTCACGTCGGGTGAATTTTAGATCGTTTCGGATATATCTGGGTAATTATTATAATTTGCATCACTTCACTTTCCTTTGTCCCATTCCGATAAATAAAGGATATTTGCAACTGTTACTCATTTATGCCAACGACCCCACACGCATTTGTTAAAGAGTCCCCAAGGTGGTCTGAAGAGGTGGTATTCATCGGATCTACCGTATTTTCCCCTTTTACAGCAGAACATGTCTAATCTGCTTATATTTATCCGGTTCGTGTTGTTTGTGGTCAGGTTCCGTATTATGATGCCTCTTTTGTTCGTTTGTCATAACCAGTGGTCGAAAACTGATGATATTGGAAATATTTTCTTAAAAAAAAAAATATTAAATATTTTTTTAGCAAGTACCACAGATAAAAATTACATTCAATATATAAGCCAATTAAATTATTTTTTACTACGTTTTTCAGAAAAAAATAATGTTATTTAATACATATGATTTTGCCCTTAAGATATAATTTTCGTTCATTAAAATAAATCAATTATAATACGTACCCACACATGGTATGTATCATCACACCATTTCTTTCTTGTAGTTGGCCTAGAGATGAGAGTGCCAGACGTTCCAAACGTGACGTGCATTTTTCCTGTCTTCTACTTCTTCTTCCTTCTAATACAACTCCAACAAATTCTTTGACTTTTACATTTCCTTCTTTTAAAATTTCATTTGATCCAAATATATTTTACTTGGTCTTCCTCTACCACGTATTCGACTGTATATTCGTTTTGTTAGTCTTTCTTAAATCATTCATTCTACATGCCCGAACCATCTCTTGTCTTGTTACTTAGTATATCAGCCTGAAGTTCACATTCATTCTTAATCATTTCATTCCGTATTCTATCATACAACGTCAACCCATATATTTTTCTAAATGTAAGCATTTCTTTACCGTAGAAAAAGTAAATAAATATTTGTCTTAAACATTGGAGCATTTTTCCTCTGGAGTATGTATGGGTAGGCATAGAGGCGTTCCAAAGGCTTTTTAAGTTGAACATTTTTAAGAAATGCTACATGATAACATAAGCGCACTTAAGAGTGTTTTTGGTCACAAAATGGAGTAAGAAAAATATGAAATGCTAAACTTAAGCAACAAATGAAATAAACTTATGTAACATAATTCATATTTTGTAACTTGGCAAGAAAAAAAATGTGATACGTACAACACGTTATTTTAAAGATTAAGATAGTGAATTCTGCTATTTTGATAGTACTTTCTACAGATGATGCTATAGTTACGACACATATCGAATGTTGACAGTTTGATAGTTGACAATATTATTGTACCAACTTTGATATACAGGATTGAAACATGGACGTAGAAAAAGGCTGAAATAAACCGAATAAATTCTTTAGGAACTTATGCACTGAGAATACACGATATGATAATGGACGATATACTATGAAATTAAGTGATTAGGGATGAAGATGAACTTAAGGCTGATGTACTGAATAGAATAAAGAAGAGTAGAAATAGGGTGCATGGCCACGCGGTAAAGCATTGAACTTTCGCGCGAAAGGTCATCGAATGAAAGCGCGTGCTCGAACGACACAGGAATTTTTCTGCCTATTATACGAGGGTATAAAAATACCTAGGACTTCGGTTATATCAATTCTTTCAAAAAAAGAAAAAAAAACATGTCGGTGTACTCCGATCGTATCGCTTCGATATGGTCGATGAATTTGTTGGTGTGTAATGGAACGAAATCCTCGACTACGAAGCCCAGCAACGATGACGAGGAGACCAAGGAACGCATGGTTGAATCAAGTTAACGATATATTAAAAGGGCATATAAAAAGTAAGAGAAATGGTAGGAATTGTAGGAGAAGATTTACGGAGATGCAGAAGAGGTGAAAAATGTGTGTCGTGATAGAAAAGTATGATCCTCTCTATCTACCCCAACAATGAAACGACGATATAGTTTTATGTATGTAAAATATTGCAGTCAATATTTTTTTGACGAAGGTTGTTTATGTCTGGGTTTGAATCAGCATCAAGGCATTAATGAAAAAAAATAGTGGTTAAATGTGGTACCGAGAAACGGATGTGGTGTTCACCACCACTTTTACGACTTGATGAGCTTCTAAGACGCAATTTAAATCCTCATACACTAATAAACTCACTTTAAACTCCCTGAGTTCACGACAATGACACTTAATATTCTCGAGTTACATTAATGATGACTTTTAGTGACTCGGTGATAGAATACTCTTCTTCAATAAGATTTTTCAGATTCTTAATAAATTCCATGTAAAAAAATCCCAATATTCAGATACAGTATCATTTTTAACATATATACCGTCACCCGTCTCTCCTTGCGGAGTAGGCAGAGATAACTGACTGTCACATTTTAACATTAAGTGTTAGATATTTTATTATTTAATAGTTTACACATGTGGAGATAATGATTAACTATAAAAAATGGATTATTCGGAATCCATCCAGTATTATAATAGAGCTTTTATAGGACGGGGTATTACAATATAGCTTTTGACGTTGTTGGTCGTGTGGCGTCGAATAGTCTGACTCTTATTGTTAGACATGTGGGTGGCTAGTGCAACTTTCGGAAGCATTCGAAGACAACTATTTTTGTGAAGTTTTATTAAAATTAATGACTATATGTATATGACCATTACAAACTGCACCTAAAGTCGATATATATGAGTGCGTAGTGCACATAAGCAACACAAAACCTTAAGTCTAATGTGTTACTTCCATCTATCGGAAAATTTACGAAGGTTTCTTTGTAGTTCGTATTCCCTTGGAAAACTTTCTACGGTTTTCTTACCATAATATTTTTTTAATATCATATATACATATGTGGGAAACTATCTAATGTAATGGCTTCAGCCACCACCTTCCTATTTTTACACTCAAATAATATATATGTGTGTTTTGTAATATATTTAATCTCTCAATAACAGAGGGTTAAAACGCTCTGAATGAGAGTGTGCTCTCTAAGAGGCGCTATATATTAATTATTAATTACGAGTACTATATACTCGAAAATGTCCTTTTTCATTATCACTATTTATTTCAAAATAAAGTTCATTAGGTGTAGTCATGTGTCTCGATCTCTATCTTTCACAAACATCATGAACTTCTTACACTAAAACTTTTTTATTTTTATTCATTGTCTCCACATGTCTAAACTACTAAAACGAACGTTTTTCTATCTGAATTTATTTTACAGGTTTTTAACTTATTTTTAGTTGGTTGGAATATATTGTCACGTAGCAATGAATCCACCAAGTTGTACTATATACAACAAAAATGTATTATAATACAGCACAATACCACATACCTTTAAATCTTAAAGACTTCTTATTTCGTATTTGAGACTGATTTATTTTAATATTTGTATGATGAAGATAATCATGGAACGAATAAAACTCATATAATTAATATTAAAAAATATGAATGGCATTACGTCAGAAATTAAAAATTCACTTTTAATACCAGTTTCTAGACTGCTTGACTACATACAACATACTCTGCTATAAGAATTAATTCAAGAAAAAATCCATCAACGCACAAACAAGAACGACCTTGAATCACTAAAGTGGATTGAATTTTTTGCGCCTCAATTTAACAGCACAGGTTCGTAATCAAGTCTGGATAGATTTATGGCTTAATATTATTTTTCGCCGGCTTTAAAACACGAGCTTAAATTAAAATTGAACTTGTTTTATGAAAATATTTTGGAAATGTTTTTATAAGTCTTATCGGGCATTTTGTCTTACGTAAGTGGCGAGTCTCACAAACTTGTCAGATGGAAGAAAAATGTTCGATATCTCAACTTTATTTAAGAACTAGCTGAAAAGCCAAGTCCAAGGATGGGGTTTTCAATTTGTTTATTACGTAATTCGGTAAATGACAATAAATGTATTTTCATTTGTTGTGTAAACAAGTACAAAACAGATTTTACACAACACATTACGCTGTCAAAGAAAACAGATTTATAAAAACAAATGAAAAATGATTTGCTGTCACTGTAAAAGTTGACGTTTACAATAATAATTAATGCTTTTTAATATGGTGGCTGAGTGCCTAACGGTTGGGAAGGTGGAAGTTTTTATTTGAGCTTTAGAGAACTTTTTTTTTCATGTTGAGTGGTTGAGTTTTGTTTTCAAATATGCATCGTCCATATTTCCTCACTGGACGGTGTTATCATTAAACAGGAAGAAGTTATTTGGAACTATGGGGAAGATTTTTTTATATTTTTCTATCATAATGGAGGAAAAATACGAACCTGGAATTAAGGATTATATTTCGTTATTTATAAAAAAATAATAACATTCAACACGCCTCAAGGACCGATATTAGATAAAGTGATGTGTATCTATCTATACCAGTATTAAGACATGGTCATCTATCCCAAGGTTGAATATTTGTTTGTTTAGATAAAGACTTTTTTTAATAACAATTTACGACATGGAAATATAATTTTTACTACCTGGTTCGTACTTTTCTTCTAATGCTTTAATTTCTGTAGAATTGCGGCGAGCCCTCTCGGGGAAAAAATACATCTCCAAAACAAATTAAAAAATCTTTTCCCATCGAACCAGATTACTTCTTCCTGCTTTACAATAACACCATCCAGTGAAGAGACACCAACGCCGTTTCTATAAAAATCAACTATGAAAATAAGGATCTTTAATGAAAACGTCACACTGTCACACCAATAGGCACTCAACCACTCAAGTTTAATATTAGGTAAGGGTGGTTTAACTATTAAAAAATAACTATACGCTACTTTCTTGAAAGTTCAAAGACGTGTTGACTTTAACCCTTTAACGGGCATAAGCAGAAATAGGTCGCATATGCGACCACCCTTATGGTTATACTTATAAGGATTCATTTTCTTAATTAAACGTTTTTAAGTAACACAAATGTCAAATTGGCAAATGTAGTGGACGGGCAGAGGTCTTATTTAAGACGGATCGCCGTGAAGTTAGCTGCAAGTTCAGTAGCAACGATCTAAACATCCGGTCAATTTATTGTCAAAAATGTAAATAGGTATTATAAGTAAATCACTATTCATTACATCTCATATAAGAATTTTATTTCCTAATACAACCTACACTTAGATATTATTACCTAAATATTCATTGGTCACTTTTACGACCACTGACATGACCCCTGAAATGGTATCATATGCGACCGTTTCATTTGCAAAAAAATAATTTTAAAACACATTTTCGAAGAAATAAAGTTGATTTGATACACATAATAATGATTTATTTAACAAAACAAACTCAATATCTCAAAAATAAAAACTTGCCCCTAAAAAGGGTTAAAATTAAACTTGATCCTGGGTCCAAATAAATAAAATAACTGGAAGAATTCGATTCTGATTTCACCAAAAGAATTGTTTCGAAAGAAAAATGCTACATTGAAATATATTTTAGATTGTTTATCTATCTAAATATAACAAGAAACAAGTATTTAGTTACTGTTATCGCATGTCCTTGGACGGACCTTTCAGTTAATTTAAAAAATTAATAAACATATTTTGAATGATAGCTGCAATGTGTCAAATAAGCAGCAGGTTGAAATACCTTGCGGTTTCAATCTCCCCGTGTATACGTAATCATGAGAGTGTAATGGAATTTAAAAGAAAAAAAAAACAATTTGCCTTTTATTGGCTTATAACATCAAAACCACAGCACTGCGTGAGAATTTGATATTGAATATACTTGGTTGCTAATCTGGCTGCAGGTGTCATTGGAAATGAAGAAGTCGATTTAAATTTCGTCATTGTTGCTAGGCTTCGTAGTCGAGGATCTCCTTGTCATTCAGTTGAAAATCGAAGCTGTGCCGTAGACTTTTTTAAGTGAGTAAACCTTTACACACCAGCAAACTCACCGGCCACAACGATGTACTGGATTTGATGACACATCGAAATGAGACGACCGGAGCACATCGGCATGTTTCATTTTTCTTTTGAAATAATACATATGGCCGAAGTCATGGTATTCTTATATCTCCAAATACTAGACGAAAAAAATACCATTGTCATCCGTGGAGAGTAGCACAGCGTGAGGTTCGAACCATTGAACTTCTGCACGGAAGTCCATTGCTCCTCGACTTAAAGTTATAATATTAATAAAAATTGTTTTTTACAGAAAGATTTCAAGATTTATCTATTTATCTTCGAATATAATAAATAATACATCGATCAATAAGTCCCGGGACTAACTACTAAAACAACATTTGTTTGCCAAAATTCTTCTTTATTCATCAACATAGTCTCCTTCAAGAGCGATACATTCATTCCAACGCTTTTCTATGCCAGCCGTGTAGAACGACGACCAGAGCGTTCAGCATCATTTGTCTGTACGACCGCGTTTGAAATCAGCATACCACCGACAAATGGTTGTTTTCAATGAAGCAGAGCCCGGATAACACTTTTCAAGCCATCGCTGAGTTTAAACGGTATTTTTTCCCATTAAAAAGCGATGTTTTATCAACACACGAAATTCGGTTTTTTCCATTATTTTGAAAATAGCAAAAGTAGCGTCACTAAAACCACTTTAACTCAATGACCCAATGTCGGAATATCATGAAAGTTTGACACGTAACTTCTAAAGGTTGGTACTAACTGAGAATGGTATGGATTTGTTATTAGAGGCGCCATCTGTTGGTTAGTCCCGGGACTTATTGATCGTTGTGTTACATACATATTTTTCTTCTTAACGTTCCTCTCCACGCTGGAGGTTGGCAATCATTATGGCTAGTTTAACTTGAAAGTGCAACCACTCTCTTACGTTCTTCAGCCAGGAGTTTCTTCTTCTTCCTACACTTAATTTTCTTTTTATCTTCCCCTACAATATGACCTGGATGATTTAATATTATTTCCTCTCATGAAATGTCCAAAGTATTCTAATCTTCTCCTCTTAATGCAAGTGAGAACTTTTTTCTATTTTTTTTTCATACATCTAAGAATCTCTTTGTTGCGCACTTCGTCAACCCAAGAAATCTTGGGCGTTCTCCTTTAGCACCACATTTTAAATTCTTCTATTTTTTTGTGGTGGCTTGGATGAGAGTTCAAGTGTTCATGCCATTAAGAAGTACTGAAAATATGTAACATCGTACAATGCGCATTCTCAATTATAATACGACACATCTAAATTTTATTTTACATCAAAAAAAGAGAGCAGAAATATTAGAGTTTTTCTTTTTTGTCAGTTGATGGAATACACATCAACACATTGATTGATTAATACACGTTCTTTGCTAACCTGTTTGGAAAATCCTTCAAACTCTTTATTCTATTTGAATCCGGACACTGTAGTTGGTCTCCAGATTTAGTATTTAGTTAAGAATGGTAATTCTACCAACATTTACCTTTGTGGAGAACTACACAGTACTCCTCACCAATGCACTGGGTCTCACATATCTTCTTGTGCTTAGCACATACCTCGCAAGATCGCATAAACATGTTTAGATACGTTCTTTGACAATCTGTTTGGAGAACCCTGCGAATTCCTCATTGTATTTGAATCCGGATACTCAAGTCTCTGGGTGTGGTGTCTACCTATAGATTCATATGTTAAAATCTTCAAGATCTGACATTTCAATGCACATCGATGACGCGACGACAGTATCTCCATCATAAATCAATTCATGCATATTTGCTAGAGTTATCTAGGTTATTGCCTATATTATCTAGGTTATTGCTTATGTTATCTAGGGTGTTGCCTATGTTAAATAAAAAATCAAGCGACTATCGTTTAAAGGTGGAATTATTTACAAAAATATTGGTTAAATACCAGTAATGTGACCTTTTTTTAGAAGACGTGATCACGTGAAAACACGGGACCGGGACTCAACTTAAATCTAATTCATCACGTAAAAACATGAGATCGGGATACACAGTGTTAAGTACTAGACCAGAGGTGGGCATACATGAGGTCAACGAGAGCTACATTCTGGATTTTCATATATATAAAGAGCCACTGCGCAACGAACTAGCTGCGAACGATGTTTTGATTTTACAAACTTCGTTTTTTTTTTCGGTTTGATTTTACAAACGGTTAGCGTGATTTGCGCACATAAAGATGCAGGAGATGCGCGCGCACCCTACACATTGAAATCACAGCACACACGTATACACCAATACTTGCGTCTTTGACAGTTGCATTCATACATGCGCATATTGTCACTTACACCATTTAAAAATGAAAATTGCGCAAATACAAGTGTAATGGGGAAAGAAAGTATCTATATTTTTATAAGAGATATTGGGAGCCACACTTAACTCAACGAAGAGCCGCATTTGCCCACGTCTGTACTAGACCGAGTACTCGTTAAGTGTAAACAATAACTCAACAAATATTGCCATGTGCTTGACCGAGTAATCATGGCGATTCACGAGGCATTAGTTATTTTCATAAAAAAGTAAATTTCATGAAACAATACAAAATTATATATTTTTTGTTCCATCTTTTTTGTTAAAAATTGTAAATCTTTGAAAATAATTTGACCAAACTTAACGAACCACGCCATTTCGTTGTTGTTTGGTTCTCAAAAGGAGGAAGAAAAAACGGAAACAAAAAGACCTTTTGAGGGGATTACAAATTTCATGTATGTAATTGAGTTTGAATGGCACTTAAAAACTATGACAAAAGGTAAAATAATGATGGAAACGGACAAATTACCTGCCCAGTTCCAGTGGTTCAGCAACTATTCAAGTTCGGTAGCCATTTAAAAGTGGGATAAGATACAAAAGAGATATTTTATCAACAAAAAAATTAAAACTTTAATTTTAGATATGACATGTGGTTGTTTCACAATAGTATCATTGGATACGATAAGTGAGCTTTATGAGACATCTTCGTCTTCATTTTATTTTAGGCTTGTTGGCCTGTTATGGTCCTGCATCATTGTTTGCCTCTTGTGACGTCGACAACCAGCTGTCTTTCCATCTTTTGGGAGGTCGTCCTGGAGGTCTGCTTGCTTGGGGGATATTGTCCCTGGCCATTCTTACGGCTCTTGGTTCCGCCATTCTGGATACGTGTTCGTTCCAGAACCTTCTCTGTCGTCCCCATCTGACAATATCTTCAACTTCGCACGTCCTTCGGATTTCTGTGTTTCGTACTCTATCACGAAGGGTTTTGCCAGCGATACTCCTGAGTACCTTCATTTCGCTGGTTCGAAGGAGATTTTTGATTTTGACAGTGTCGGCTCTGGACTCTATGCTGTATGTCATTATGGGGCGGACACAGGTCTTGTATATCCTCACCTTGCTTTGGATGTTCATATGCTTGTTTTTCCAGATTATGAGACATGTCTAGTTAAAAAAATTGAGATACATGGTCGCGTGGTAACGCACTGGACTTTCGTGCGGAAGGTCGCCGGTTACTCCCTTCGAATGACACAGGCATTTTTTCCACCTAGTATTCAGGGGTATGATGATATAGATGACTTCCGTTATATATATTCTTTAAAAACAGATGAAAAAAACATGCCGGTGAGCTCTAATTGTCTTACTACGGTGTGCTATCAGATCCAGTGCAACGTGTGGTCAGTGAGTTTGCTGGTGTGTAAAAGCTCACTAACTTTAAAAAAAGAAAACAAAAAAAGAAAAACTCCACAGCACAGCATCGATTTCTAATTGAATTGAAATTGGAATAGCGAGGTGATCCTCGACTACGAGGCCCAGCAACGACGTGTAAAAAGTTTGAAAATGAGTGTAGTGAAATCAAAGGTTATGGTTATAGAAAGAAGTGGGGTAAAAAAGGGTGTTAACTTAGAGAAACTGGAGCAAGTAAATGAGTTTTGTTATCTGGGGAGTATATTAACATGTGATGGGCGAGTTAAAAGTGACATTTAAAGAATAGTAGCGACAGCCAACAAGGCAAATAGAGCACATAATGCAGCACACAAGAACCGTCAGTGTCAATGTTTGAAAGAAGGCGGAATGAATGCATAGATAAAATGGATGTTAAAAGAAAGATGAAGAAATTAGATGGATTGGATATACATTATTTTTAAAGTTTCATGGTAGGTAAAAAAAATACACATAGCAAAGAGTCCGCCAGCTTAATCTATACACAACGAAAGTGTTAAACCTACAATAAAAATATATATACGAGTGTACGTATTTTTTTTTTCAGAAAAAAATGTAAGTATATTATTTTTATTTCTTACCTTAGAATATTTCTTACGACACAAAAATATTTGTTTTTGTTGAACTTACCTGTAAAAGAAAAGAAAATATGTTATTTGTTGAAAAACATTGTAGTGTTTATTGAAAAAAAAACACGAAATTGAGTTCTAACTGAATAACAAAAAAAAATTCCACAATTAAATTCAAATTGGTTTATTGCTGAAAATGATACAAAAAAACTTGGATTTTAAAAACAGCCAATATGTATTACAAATTCTCAAGTAGATAAAATGTATATTTTTTGCTTATAAACATATATTATATATTCGAAAGATGAAACTCAAATTATATACGGTTTGAGAATTTTAGAGAAAATTAATGACGCTTTGTATAGACTTACACGTGACTCCTTCGAAAAAGAAGTCTTGCCTGGTTTTTCTAAGTTATTTAATTTCCAGCTGCTACCCATCTACAGTTATTGGTTTTTGGGATGCAAAGCTGTTCATCATATATTTGGTTTTTGATATGTTCATTTTTCAACTAACTAGTTTTCTGTTTTTAGCAAATTTATACAGTTGGTTCTGAAGATCATTCAGGTTTTGTGAGAAAAGAACAATACCGTCTGAAACTTCAAATGACTCGAGTTTTTTCCATCAATAAGTAAGCCCTTATCGTTCCATTCCAGTTTACTAAAGACATATTCAAGTGTAGCTGTGAATAATTTTATAGAAAAAGCACCCATTCAATGAAGTGAACAGAGTGTTCATTTCAGGGCAAGATATCACTCGTAGTGAAGAAACAAATGATCATAGTGTTCATGATTCTTAGAATTGAGATGGTTAAGATGAAAAAAAAGTTCGTAATATTAATAAAAAAATGACAATTTATACAGTGTTTTTAAGAGTGGAGATACACTTCAAGGGCACTCTTATTTTGAATTCGAACCCACTACTATGGTAAGATAAAAATATCACAAAAAAAAGTTGAGTGTAAGGAAAGGAAGGTTGTGGCTGTGGCCATTAGGTTAGGAACTTTCCTATATCTGCATATGTTTATAAAAACATATTTGGTAAGAAAACCGCAGAAAACTTATGAAGGGAAGACGAACTACAAATAAATCTTTATAGATTTTTCGATATGTAATAGTAACAAATTCTGCTTTAGGTGGAGTGTAGTGTAATTGAGTAGCGTTCATATACAATCATAAAGTTTGAGAAGACTTCCCCCAAAAAGGGTTGTCTTCAAGTGCTTCATAAAACTGCACGCACCACTCATATATCTTACACTTTTATGTTGTATTTCACTTTCGTTGTATACAGTACAACCTGATGGGCATAATGCCATGTAGCAATCTCTTCCAATCCACCATAAATATGTTAAAAAGGCCTTAAATGAATACCAGACGGGAATCCTTTTAAAAAAAATCTGGGTTCCAGCGAGATTCGAACTCGTAACCTCTGGGTTGGAAGATAGGTGTCTTACCAACTATGCCACGGGGGTCGTCACGGCAGACAAAGATCGGTGCAATTGAAAGGTTACTTGAAAAAACGAATGTTTACCAAAATTAAAATCATCAATTCATTAAATAAATCGTCTATGTAGTGCATTGTGTGTGACCAAAATACAAAATACTCGTATGTCTGCTTGTTTTGTAGATTTTCTTAAAGTGCTACAAGCCATATTTAAGGAACGTTAAATGTCACAATATATTTTATAGCGTCGAATCATAAAGCATGAAACAACATTGTTTGCATAGTTTTCTGAATTCAAGATAGATTTGTTATTCTACATTAAAATGAACGTTTAATAAAAAAGGATCAATTGTTTTCAAAGAACAATTTAATAGATCGTCTTGTTGCATAATATTTTTTTTAATTATAGTCTACGGTATAGTTTAAGCGTTTTTTCTCTCTCTAAGTAATGAATCTTAATTGAGATGACTTAACGTTGTACAGATAAAGAAATAAGAACTATTGAAAAATGAAGGAAATACACAAGAATTAAGAATATTCTTTGAAAACAAGATGTGTAAACGGAAGAATTGGTGGGCAGAGAAAGCGCTACGAGAGTCGCTGTTTGTGCGGGGCGCCTGAGAGCTGAGAGCAGAGAGCAGGTGGCTCAGGACCGTAGAGGATGAAGAGCCACCTGTTCACGGACTGATGGCGTCTCAACGACTAGACGTGTGAGAAAGTCAGCATTGTCAGGCGACTCAGCAAGATCCACGTCTCTGTGATATCTGCGGGAGAGAGTGTGCATCTAGAATCAGACTGTTTTGTCACAGAAGGTTACATGATCGACGTGGAAGAGCAGTTCAAAATTGACGTTGGAATGGCGAGGGGATCCTCATCTACAATACCCAGCAACGACGAGATGTACTAACGATAAAACAATCAATACTTTTAATTTCTTTCGAGTAGTATATATTTTTAAGTTACATGATAATTTGTTACCAAATTATACTAAAAAAAGGTGTAATATGCAATAAGGAGGTTTATTGTGTTATTGTTTCACATTTTCGCTGTATACAGTACAATAAGTCATGTTTTTTTGTGGTCATCTTCTTACCCACCACAAAGGGGTTTAATAAACCTGAAGCAACAAGCTAGAATATTTTTTTTTAAATCTGTGTTGCGACCTGAATCCAGCCCATAGCCCCCAGATCGTTATAACTCTATAAGAATTCGTGATAACTTTCGACTTCCAAAATTCTAAATGACAGGCAATAAAGGTTACAATTTTTTAAACAAAATACTAAAAAGTTCAGTCTTTTAAGAAATATGTAATATTGTTAAGTCGCTGTTTAAAGAAGGGCAACGAGAGTAAGCTTTTTGTTTTTTAAAATAAAAATGTTTCTTTTTCAATTCTAATTGTTTGTTTTGATGTGTGCATACACATCGTAGTGTTTGTAAAAAATAAATTAACTTTATTTTCATTTCGAACTGAATTCAGAACTTCTTCATAAAGGTAAATAAATATTCTACTAGATTATAGAAATCTATTGAATTCTCACCGTCTCAACTCTTCTAGCAGCTATCAAGCCTACATGCCTTTACCACTCATCGATCCAATTAATTTACTCATCGGTTGACGGACAGGCGGGCCACTGTAAAACCTGAAGTAGAGTAACTCCCTTGTGCATATACTTATCCAGACCCGTTTCTGCAATAGTTCTTGACTATCAGAGAGATCTTATGATAAATTTTCATCGTTGTTTTAATGAAAATAAAAGAATAATGTGTATAGTGCTGTTTAGAGAGCAGATTTTCACCGAAAACGCATTACTTAAGGGGTTGAACCCACCATTATTCATAGATAAATTAAAAATATTGATGAGGAAGTACGTAATCTCATGGCCGCAGTTACCGTATTTCTGTTTATATATTTACACATTTATTTTGTAATTTTATTAATTTAAATTATGCTGAGTTTGGATTCCAAGTTAGAGTGTCTTTGAGAAGACTGTGCTCTCTAAATTATACTGAGTTTGAATTCTGAGTTGGAGTGTTTGAGAAGACTGCTCTTCAAATTATACTGAATTTGAATTCCGAGTTCGAGTGTCTTTGAGAAGACTCTGCTCTCTACATGGCGCTTTACACGTTGTCATTTTATTATTAATACTAAGAAAATAAATAAATCTAAATAAAAAAATTCAACCAACTATAAAGGCTTGAGTGTGAAAAAACGAAATAAGGACACTGTGGATATTAGTGTTTGTTAAACAGGCTTGTTGGTATTTGAAGAAAATAATCAAATTAAATTTATTTTTTGTCACCCTTATCTTTTGTAGCTTATGTGTTATCTATTATATTATCGACAACCAACAACGGCCCTGCCGCAGTCAGCCAGAATGGGTTTAATGACAGCCTTATTTGTTTCAAATTACTTCTTGCGGATGTGTTGTGAGGAATTCTTTGTTCCATCACCAGCCACTCCAACAATGACATGAGAGGTTGCAGTATAAAAAAGCCGGCCGTATTATGTTGAATGTTATTCGCCTCGAGTGCTGGGAAGAAGTGGAGAGAGCCACCGCGGGAGATGTCCAATTAGACTATTGAAACAGTTCAAAAGACATAAGAAGAATTGTTATCGAGACATATTCTAGAATAATTTGTTTTTGTTAGTGTACTAGTTTTAACATGAAGTTTTTTTATTACACTTAAAGACATATAATACTATAAAAGACACACACTTCACAAAAAACATAAAACATACATACATACACCATCACGTCATTTCCCTGTCGGGATAGACTGGGATGACAAAGCATCAGATTATCATATTTAAACACACATCCTTTGCCTCTTCCACATCCCTACAATTTTTCTGACATTCAATAAAACGACATATAATACTCTAAAATACATGGAATACACAAAAACCTACATAATACATTAAAAGGCATATAATACACTAAAAGGCATATAATACAAGAAAAGGCATACAATACACTAAAAGACATGTAATACACTAAAAGGCATATAATACACGAAAATGCATATAATACGCTAAAATGCATATAATACACGAAAAGGCATATAATACACTACAAGACATATAATAAAATAAAAGGCATATAATACACTAAAAGGCATATAATACATGAAAAGGCAATACTACACGAAAAGGCATATAATACACTAAAAGGCATTTAATACACTAATAGGCATATAATACAGGAAAAGGCTTATAATACACTAAAAGACATGTATAATACACGAAAAGGCATATAATACACTAAAACGCATATAATACACTAAAAGGCATATAATACACTTAGAGGCATATAATACACTAAAAGGCATATAATACACTAAAAGGCATATAATACACTAAAAAACATATAATACACTAAAAGGCATATCATTCACTAAAAGGCATAAAATACACTAAAAGGCATATAATATATTTAAAGGCATATAATACACTAAAAGACATACACATATATTACACTAAAATAAATATTTTAATTTTAGATTAATTTATTTTAATATATTGGGTGTTAACATAAGTTATGTCCGTTTTTTTTTCAATTTAAAAATAAGCACCAAAAGTAAAACAAATGGTAAATGTTATATGTCATTCGATAGAAAATTTTCTACTCTACAAGATATTGTGTTTGCTTTTACGTTACATATTTTATTTTATTTGATTACAAGCCTTCAAAATGGAATGTCAAGTAGACGAAAGTGAGCATTTTCGACACCTCTTTCTGTTCCGTCAATCGAGAGAATAAAGCTGCCAAAGCTGCTCTCGATATTTGCAAAGTATATTTAAAATACAACTTTAAGTCGTAAAATACATTTTGTTCCATAATTGGTATAAATGAAAAATATTGGTGGCAGAAATATATATTTTAGAAATGCATTAGAAATATCATGAACAAAAAATATTTCAATGAACTTTTGTAATAATAAAACAAAGATAATGGATGCATGTCATGCTTTCAGCGAGGATAAGAGGCTATCCACTTGACCGGGAATGAAGCAATAACTCGGTTTGCCAATCTTACATAAACCAAATCAAATCTGGCCTCATCATTCATATCTCGATGCCCCTCCCTTTCCGGGACAAGAGATTGCACAGTGTAGCTCCGATGCCGGTCGGGGTGGGCTGGCCACGTATGAAGAATGGCCACGATGGGTAATGAACGAGTGCCGCACGTGATCACACACGGAAAGCGAAAGGTCGGCAGTTTCCCAAGTAATTACTCCAACTACTAAGGCGTGGTGAACCAATACCACAATTCATCATTCTCAGACTTTGTATACGAGTACGTCTGGTTTGTTCGTAAATTTTCCGAATACAATCCAACACCTTATACACCTTTTAACAGATAAAATAGACCATTTCACGTACGTGTACAGTATAACCCGGTGGGTTTATTACCATGTGGTAATCTCCTTTGTAGCCTAGTTGGTAAGCCCCTTTTCTCACAATCTGGAGGTTGTGGGTTCGAATCCCATTGGAACTCAGATTTTTATAAAAAGGATTCAAGTCGGGTTTACACTTAATGCCTCTTACATCTTTTTCGTTGGTTAGAAGATATTGCCACATATCAATAAACCTTCAGATTATACTGCATACAACGAAAGTGTAATACAATACAATATATCTTCCAATCAACAAGAAAGTTATGTAAAAGAGGATTTAAGTTTATACATAAGGAGTCACCAAAGTATAATCATCCGCTAGTGTAGTTCATGACTGAACATCGTGACTCCCATGATATCCTCCGACGACTCCTCTCCAACCATTCCTGCATTCTAGAGCTCAAAGAGCAGTTGTTAAGGGTAGTACAGTTGCGTTTCTCACTTGGTTAGTCCAACGCATTGGGATTCTTCCTCTTGTGCGTTGTTCTTTCATGCCTCCAGTTACCACAAACAGTCGCCTTAATAACGAGTAAATGCCCAAAGACTGCAAAAACTTGTCGAAGACATATTGTCGACAATCTATGATATTAGTAATTCTCAGTTCTTCGAGAACGAAGACATTAGTTTATTTGCTGTCCATGTAGTTCGTAACGTCCTCCTTCAGCACTACATTTTAAATACATCTATTTTACGTCTCTCGTTTGCTGTGATATACCAAGTCTCAGCGCCATACATGAATATTGCGAAGACGAGATATTTAACTAGGCGCATTTTCGTCGTGATGCGATCGTGTGTAATAAAATAGGTTTAACTAATCGCCACTATAAAAAGTACCGTTCAAAGTATAAAATAGGCAAATAATTTAGTGGAATCCTTTTCAAACACCAGTTCTATTCGCAATTAATATTATTTACAACCTACGCGACAGGCGACTGTTAGGTGGTGACCGGTGACACATCGCAGAAGCGCCATCGTGATTAACACTTTCAGGGACGGAGATTAATTTGCTTAGCTAGAATTAAAAGTTTTTTATAATATCATCATCACAAAATTATGGATTTTTATTTAATGATAAATTACTTTGTTTTTCTACTAATTACAATAAGATTATTTAAAATAAAATAACATTTAGGAAATTAAAATCCAGCTGATTCGTAGTCATAATATATGAATTAACATATATACGTTATTAAGATATAAATATGTGTAAATGTAAAGCCTTTTGCAAATGTTAGTGTTACAGATTACTTCATTAAATAAAAGAACATATTAATTCTCTTCAAGCGGAACTTGTTGACCAAAGGGGGTATTCAACTCTAGAAGCGTGAATTTCGGGCGTTTTTTCAGACTAAATAAAAAAAAAAACAACAAATATTTTTCCTATACATTTTTTACAGTTTGTTTATTAATGATTTGAGAATGTACAAAAAAAAATTAAAATTCAAGATGTTATAATTTGTTATATCTGGTCATAAAAAAGGGGGTAAGCTGGTCGACATGATTGGAACCCTTTCGTAAATTTGAAACAAAAATCATACACAGTTTCTTTATAAAAAATAAGGTCGTTATAGTTGGTACTAAAGAGAAAAAAAATCGTAAAATGACGGCTGTTTGAAAAAAATCCTTTTTGAAGACAATCCTTTTTGGGAGGTCTTTACAAAATGTATGAGTATATGAACATATACAGTATACGAGTGACATAAGCATTTTTTTGTCTAGTATTCGGATATCTATTCTTTCAAAAAATCTATTCTTTAAAAAAATCTATTTTTTCAAAAAATCTATTCTTTAAAAAAATCTATTTTTTCAAAAAATCTATTCTTTCAAAAAATCTATTCTTACAAAATATCTATTCTTTCAAAAAAGAGATTCTTTCATAAAATCTATTCTTTCAAAAATCTATTATTTCAAAAAATCTATTCTTTCAAAAAATCTATTCTTTCAAAAAATCTATTCTTTCAAAATATGTATTCTTTCAAAAAATCTATTCTTTCAAAAAATATATAACAAAAACACACCGGTGTGCTCTGATCGTCTCACTTTAGGTGTGCCATTGGATCACGTACAGCGGTGTGGACAGTGAGTTTGGTGGTGTGCAACGACTTACTTACTTAAAAGAGGAGAAAAAGGAAAAATGAGACGAAAAATCTACGGCACAGGTTCGCTTTCCAATTGAATTGATGTTGAAATGGTGAGGGAATTCCTCAACTACGAGAGACCCAGCAGCGACGATACTATAGTATACTTCACCTAAAGCAATTTTTTTACCATTAAATATCGAAAGATCTATATAATATGTTTTATTACAGCTTGTCATTGCTTGGAAAGTTTTCTTACCCTTTTTCAATATGTCAATAATACTGGGTTCGAATCCTGTATAAGAAAGTGCACTAACGGCACTTTATAAATTGTCCTTTAATTAATTATTTACCTGTTTCTAATGTGTTATACATCTGGTACATACTTGCTGATTTTTTATGTTTCTCCACAGCCACAAAAAAACTTTCATCAAAAATCACATCTTTATCAAATACCCATTATGGAGTGTGGAGTGTTCATTGACACGCCACGGACGCCCCGTGGAGCCGAGCATACTAATGGGGTAATTGGCAAAAGGCCATGATTACTGAAAACATATTTAAATTGACATTCTCTCTCTTTAGTAGTTTCTTTTTCATATTCGTACCAATAATATGGATAATAATGTGCATTAATTTCAGTATACATATTAATTATTCATGGTATTCAGTAGGATGCAAAATAGGTATAACAGAAAAAGATCTTCACTTTATTATATCCTGGTTTACATTTTTAACTTCCGTCATTTCATGCATACTCTATTATTATAAATGCTTTTCATATTTCGCTGTTTCAGAATTGATTAATTTAATGATACCACGTTTTTCTACGCCTTTTCAAACTTCACGTACCTTGTACACTACTCGTGTAAATGACTTATGTTAATCTTTCATCATTCATCTTTCTACGTGATCAAACCATTACAATCCTCAGTTCTTTATCTTCAACACTGCGTCTTCTTTCAATCCGCATTATTTCCTAATGTCTTCATTCTGTCATACATTGTTTATACACACATTTCACACAATACTCTCATTTCTACCACTTTTATTATATCTTAGTTTCATATTTTTATGCCACTTTCACGTTTCACTCACCTATCATAATTTCGGGAACAAAGTTCCACCCTGAGCAGCGAGGCTGACTCCTTTTGATATATTGCGATCGGGAACAATTGCTCTTCAAATTGTAGAATATCAAATTATAAATTCTTCCTGACTCTAAATGTCCATGTTGGATCATAGTATCTCGATCTTAGATACAACATGCCCTTGGTGTCTTAAGAGCTCAAATGTAGTAATTACCTTAGTGATACGATACTCCTTATTTTCCGGTCACGTCTTCAAAGGGAAGTTGGCAGCCCTTATATTGTTCATTGCAGCCCGGAACAACTCAGTAGAACTGCACCCAAACCAATCCAGTAAGCTTTTAAGCCAAGAGATGATGCGACTCTCCCTGTATAGTCATTCTCAATTCAAAGCTCAAGTTTTAGCTTGTAATGTTTCTAACGGAGAAAATTCAATCTAGGATCCCTGTTTAAGCAAATTAATCAAAAGATATTCAGATGCACTACTGGGTTTAATAGAAAAATCCCATGTCAAGCAACTATCATTCAACTTTAGACACAAGGGGAGGTTGGCCGTCATTATCTAAACCCTTATCTATTAACTTCAAATACTCTAAATGTGGATTTATAAGTTTTTGCTAGTAACTCCACGATATATAAATATTAGGAATTATCATACGAGAGGAAACTGTTATACTACGGTCAATGTTTGGCCTGGAGTGAAATCTGAGTGGAAGACAGGATAGAGGAAGTTTAAAGAAATTATTGTTGTATCGATTGAAACGTATTTTGAAAGATTGAAACGTGAAATTCAGAGAAATCGTAGAAGTTGTATAGAAGGTGTAGGGATATATAAGAGGCGTAGGATGTGTGTCAAGATAGAAAATTATGGTACTTTGTCTACTCCAAACAGGTAGATGGCGTGATAGTACATGTGTATATGTTAAGAGTTCTATAGAAATGAAATCAGCAACGTTGTAAATCCTATGTTTCAACCTATAGGACCTTTAGCTCAAGCGACAGGTATAAGATGTGTGGAAGGTTTAATGATGCAAGCTTTGCGAACAGTTAGAAAGTGATTAATACTTCACATTAATATGGTCCGAGTTTTATCATGTAAACCCATCCACTGGTATATGTGCTTTCGTATTTCGTTGAATCAATGCAACACCAACACAAGTCATTTTAGATAAGTATTCAAATATCGTTGTGCCAGTTATTATTTTTTTATATATATTTTTAAAAGAATAGATATGACCAGGTATCCTTAATACCCTCGAACACTATGCGGGAAAAGTGCCTGTGTTGTTCGAAGGGAGTAGCACAGCGCCGGGCTCGAACCGACGACCTTCCGCACAGAAGTCCAGCGCGTTACCGCGCAGCCATGCACCTCATAATTAATACATACAAACATACCGTCAAGCCATTTTTCTGTCACAGTAGGTAGAGGATCGGGCGCCAGACTTGTATATTCCTACATAAATCTTTAGTCTCCTCCACATCTATACCCTTTCTCATACAACTTCTCTGATTTTCTACGTTTCCTTTTTTCAAAATATAATTTATTTGATCCAATCATACTTTCCGTAGTCTTCCTCTCGCATTTGTATTATATAAGTGTTTTGTTAGTCTTTCAGCTTTCATTCGTTCCACATGTCTGAATCATCTCAGCCTGCTTTTATTCATCTTACTCAATACATCAGCCTTAAATTTAAATTCATCCTTCATTACATATTCTTTCATACATTGCCACACATTTCTACAGCATTTATTCGACCCTTATCAATCATTTTCCACATCTATGTTTCACTCCCATACATCAAAGTTGACGCAAAAATACTTTATTACACTATTATCTTAGCAGGCTTTGATACTATCTGGTTCGAGTTTTAGTACCCCATTAACTTTGTTTCCTAAGGATTTCCCTCTAAACTTCTCCATCATCCTACAAAATACTACATAAATAACAGAGTACCTCAATCTTTCATTATTCATCCGTACAACGCTTTTACTTTTCCTTTCACCGTTTTCTATTACTAATAGCTTGGATTTTGTAACATTTATTTTCAAACCTTTTCTGTGAAGAGCCTTAAACACTCGAGAAGCTGCGTTGAATCTTTTCTGAATCTCGTCATATATGTTACAATATTAATCTTGTCAGTGATTTACAGGTACAGGCTTACAAATTAAAACCTGATATCCATTCACATGATTTATCATTGAAAACCTAAACGGTCTATAAATCTGTTATCATTCCATCTCTGATATATAGATGCGAATCATGGGCTCTCCACAGATGATGCATTAGGTTTACATAATCATCACCTACGACAAGTGCCTCAATCTACCACTTGGTAGTGTGTCTTTTATTATACTTGTCACGAATAATAGCCGTTGTATTACACTTTTGTTATATGCAGTCCAATCTCCTTAAGTGAAAACTAGACTGGAATACTATTTAAAAAAATGTACGTTCCAACAGGAATCGAACCTGCAACCCTAGGGTTTGAACATAGTCATCTTACCTACAAGATCACGGAGATCGTCATTCAATTAATTTTATAAGCATATTTATGGCTTTGGTCATATCTATTATTTTTTAAAAGCAAAAAACCTTAAAACGGATTTATAATATTTATTAAGAAACAACGTTACACAAGTCGTTCATAAATATCTCGAAATATCGCTTTGTGACTTGAGTCGCTCTTGCATTGATGCGGTGATATGTTCCCTTACATTCCCACGTTAAGCGGCTTGCGACTATGAGTCGTTTTTATGCCGACTAGTTTGTATGGAGACATATGACAGCCATAAAGAAAGTAATGATATATCGGAGTCTATAGCTAATGCAGATGCCGCGAGCAAGCGGCTGAGATCAGGTAATGCACTTTAAAGATACGTGGTATACGTATGTATGACAGGAAATTCAGTAAACGAATTTAAAAAAAAAACACATTAGAGCAATAAAAAATCTATTAACGCCTTGATCATTCATTTTCACACCCAATAAACACAAAAACATTAGACACGTTACTCTATAACTAGCCTAGAGACCATTGAAATATATAAGTCAAACAAACAAATCATAAATAATTAATTCTTCTTGAATAATGGCCGTGAACTCATATATATGAAGGAGTATACGCCAGTGTCAAATAATGTCTACTTCATAATACTCGTATCTTGATAGTTCTATTCACATGGGTGACATCGGCGCACTCGACTAGCGCGTCCGTGGTTGATATTTTGAGTATCTAAGTTAACTCGACCCACGACTACTGTTATCTAGTGAGATACTATGAAGTGAAACTATTTTACAAATAAACTACAAAGTGTACAACTAAATGAATATTTACAATAAGATGATAATTGAATGTGTAGACAGCTAGCGAATTATTTGAATTTAAATGACTATCGATATTTATGTATAATATTATACATATATTTTATTATAGGTATATATTATTTTGGTTAGTAAAATGAATGATGCTATTAAGTATGGAAATGTTATTGAGGCTCAGCAGGTAGGGAAGATTTGCGAAGAGTACAAATATAAATAATTATATAATCAATTAAATGTATATTCTTCTCGTTTCTAACCATATTCCCCTTTAGTACCATTAACAACAAATAGTATAAACACTTTTACTCTATTTTATCATAAACAACACACATAATGATGTAATAATTACATATTAATATATATGTACTTCAGTTCTTGACTACTCATCTTATGAAAACACAGCAAGTGTTGAAATGTATTGTGATTTGCAATAAATAAAGATGAATTAAACAAAGTAACTGTGTTTTAATTTATATAAGTTAAAGAGTATTTTATATATCATAGAAAGCTAACCTAACAATTGAATTACTCTATAAGTAACATATATATATATATATAAAACAAATATATTTTTATAAAAAATGTCACTAACCAATCCCGGTACCAAATAAGTGAACTAACATACATTAACCGATCCCGCAATTTCGAATGAGAACTACATTAACCGATTCTAATGCCAAAAAAACATGAATAAATTTATCGATCGGTATCGGGATACCAGAAATCGTGAACTGCATTAACCGATCCCGGTACGTGAACTAAATTAACAAATATCGGTATCAAAAATCGTGAACTACATCAACCAAGTCCGGTACCCAAAAATTAAAAAAAAAATCCCGATCTGGTTAAAAGTTCTCTTCGAGGTTATTGTTTTTTTTTTCATTGTGTTGTAGTGTTATCAATACATACGATGATGGGTAAGTTACATGACTTCACCTATTGGTTACGAAGCAAAAACGTCAATGAATGCAGCAGGAAACAATATTGTAAATAATTCGTCTACGAGGTTATTGTTTCTTTCCAGTGTGTGGTAGTATTATCAATATATAAGTTGAGGGACAGCAAGTTACATATAAAAGCCTAGTGCTTATGAGCCCGAAGATTCAATCGATGCTGCCGGAAACAATATAACCCAATGTTGTATGTTAGTCGTGCTGTTCAACGTCTCGACAAGCAAAATTCACATATATTGAGGAAAACTGCACGAATGAATGAATGCATTATTAAAAACCTGTCTTGCGAAATGATTATTGAGGATAAAAAAACACGTTTTTGCAGTATATTTATATTTTAAATTTTTTTCTCTATGGTCTTATAAAATTTGTGTGTCAATTCTCTATGGTGCTTTCACGAAATTCTCGAGATGGTAATTTAGATGTATTTTATAATTACGAGTATTGATGTGCTGTTTGTTCACTCAATTCTTTAAAATGAACTAGGCATTTTAAAAAAAATGTAATTCACGCAATATAATTTTTTAGGAAACACATTCAATTTTTTTAAAATTAATTTGTAAATCTTTGCGTATATAAACAAAATGTCACATGTCAAAACATCTTGTTAATGTAAGAAAAGTTATTACCTAGAATCTGTTGTGAGAAAGACATATTATAGATTTAATTAGACAAAGTGAATACATAATGTCTGAAGTAAGGGACTTTTACACGAGGAAATAATAGAAAAAGTCCGTAATGTTACATTTTGGCCGGTCAAAGAATGCCGTCTGTAAGGGGGAGGAGCGGTCAGATGGGAGCACAGAACCAGTTTCGCGGCATTTTTTTCGATGGCCGATTTAAATTTGAACATCTTGCTTTGAAGTGTTGTTGAACTAGCACAATTTGAATGCAGAAGGGTTTATAATTTAAATATTACGAATATATTAATATGATACAAAAAGACAAACAATATATTAACTTCGTTTTATTTTTCGCTGAGTTTTCTCTCTGAACGTATGACATTCAAACGTATTTAATTTTAGTTTTAACTGTAAAGGTCGATTTACACACATCAGTGAATGACGGTACCGTGACCGGCCCGGGATGAAACCGACATGGTCAAAAATATTCTTCTATGGATTTGAAGGGTCTTGTTCACACTTGTCCGGTGCGTGACCGCGACAGTGCAAGCAATGCTGTCGCCGTCAAGGTCTATTTACACGCATTAATGACGTGACAATATCGTGACCAGCCCATGATTAAAACCGACATGGTCAAAAATATTACTCTATGGCTGTGATCTCCAAACTTTTTTGACCGCATACCCTTTTATGACGAAATTAATCATAAATTGTACCCCCAAATTATACATACATACACACACACGCGATAATGAAACACACTCGATAATGAAACAATATATGTACATGCAATTGATAAATTACAAGAGAAATTTAAAATTATAATTTAATGGGAACAACGTGATTGAATTTGTTGACTAATTTCGGTAAAATCTGTCTTGATTCCCTGTGTTAATGCTATTCCAAGATCTGGTTCTAATTCTAATTTATTTCTGTTTTTAGTTTTAATTATTGTCATTGCCGAAAATTAATTATTGTCATTGTTTTTTTAAATTATCGGCAATAATGTCGATTCGCCTGGCAACGGTATTTGCCGACAAGGGAATAGATTTTAGTTTCTGAGCATATTCCTCTCCGTGAATTATTTCCACCCTTTTTATTGCTGCAGGAAGAAGAAGTGTTTCGCCAATTGTGTGTGGCTTTTTATCTTTCGCTATTAAGTAAGAAACCTCAAGAGAGGCTCGGAGTATGCGTACCCCACTTTAGGGACCAGTGCTCTATGGATTTGAAGTCTCGTCGGCGCGCGAACGTGCAAACAGTGAAACATCAAATTACTTTCGGACGATATTTTTGGTATTACGGCCGTGATTTTGATTTACTTTTTTTAGTGTTTTTTTAAGTTTTCATTTTGTTTTATTTGTTTTATTTATATTGTTTTATCAGAAACATGAACGAAACATAAAAAAATATATCATTTAAAAAAAAAACTACTTTTATTATTACTATTATTACTAAAAAAACTACTTTAGTTATTATTCCGAGTCAAGTCTTGATCCGAGTGATTATCTTAAGGTTTTGATACTTTTGTAAGTATTTAAAAAAATATGTCATTTAAAAAAAACTACTTTTATTATTACTATTATTACTAAAAAAACTACTTTAGTTATTATTCCGAGTCAAGTCTTGATCCGAGTGATTATCTTAAGGTTTTGATACTTTTGTAAGTATTTAAAAAAATATGTCATTTAAAAAAAACTACTTTTATTATTACTATTATTACTAAAAAAACTACTTTAGTTATTATTCCGAGTCAAGTCTTGATCCGAGTGATTATCTTAAGGTTTTGATACTTTTGTAAGTATTTAAAAAAAATATGTCATTTAAAAAAAACTACTTTTATTATTACTATTATTACTAAAAAAACTACTTTTGTTATTATTCCGAGTCAAGTCTTGATCCGAGTGATTATCTTAAGGTTTTGATACTTTTGTAAGTATTTAAAAAAAATATGTCATTTAAAAAAAACTACTTTTATTATTACTATTATTACTAAAAAAACTACTTTAGTTATTATTCCGAGTCAAGTCTTGATCCGAGTGATTATCTTAAGGTTTTGATACTTTTGTAAGTATTTAAAAAAATATATCATTTAAAAAAAAACTACTTTTATTATTACTATTATTACTAAAAAAACTACTTTAGTTATTATTCCGAGTCAAGTCTTGATCCGAGTGATTATCTTAAGGTTTTGATACTTTTGTAAGTATTTAAAAAAAATATGTCATTTAAAAAAAACTACTTTTATTATTACTATTATTACTAAAAAAACTACTTTAGTTATTATTCCGAGTCAAGTCTTGATCCGAGTGATTATCTTAAGGTTTTGATACTTTTGTAAGTATTTAAAAAAATATATCATTTAAAAAAAAACTACTTTTATTATTACTATTATTACTAAAAAAACTACTTTAGTTATTATTCCGAGTCAAGTCTTGATCCGAGTGATTATCTTAAGGTTTTGATACTTTTGTAAGTATTTAAAAAAAATATGTCATTTAAAAAAAACTACTTTTATTATTACTATTATTACTAAAAAAACTACTTTTGTTATTATTCCGAGTCAAGTCTTGATCCGAGTGATTATCTTAAGGTTTTGATACTTTTGTAAGTATTTAAAAAAAATATGTCATTTAAAAAAAAACTACTTTTATTATTACTATTATTACTAAAAAAACTACTTTTGTTATTATTCCGAGTCAAGTCTTGATCCGAGTGATTATCTTAAGGTTTCGATACTTTTGTAAGTATTTAAAAAAATATATCAATATAAAAAAAAAAACTTTTGTTATTATTCCGATTCGTTAAGTAACAACAAAGCATACTCACAAGACATGTCAGAGTCACCTGTAGTGTGTCTGTAAATCTTGAAAAGATGAAACGCTTTGCCCAATCGATACCGCCTCTACTATATTTAAAAAAAAACAAATAATAATTGGATCACGAGAATTATTTTTTGAATTTAATACAGACATCACGCTCTAACTGAATGTACAGAAATCACTGTTAAGATCACGGCCGGTGGAATCATAGGACCATCATGGCACTGTCCGGCACTGTCATGGCACGTACCGGTCACCTTCACTGATGTGTGTAAATCGACCTTAATACGTTCTGTTAACAGACGGCAAATCTCACTGACTGCATCGTAAGTTGTAATACGTTTTTTTTTTGTTTTAACCGCTTAAATAGCGATACGTAAAAAGTAGAGTTAAAAAACACGCTACAAGTAGCTATTTAGTCGTTACAGTAGCTGACAAGTATATTTTTCTTTGGCTTTTGGGTAGCATGCTACTTGCAACAGATATAAAAGGGCTTTTTTTGCGCGGTACGTTTTTAATAAAACTGGCTAAAACGCGCTAAGATTTGAAGGCTGAAAAATTATGGTTTTAATGTTTTAGTAATTTTCATTTGTAGTTTAGAATTCATTTAATTTGTAATTTTCATTAGTATTTGGATAAAAATAGACAATACTTTTCTTTAATACCAAGATATGCTTATGATTTTATATGCACAAATAATATTAAATAAATTTCGAAATTAACATACACATAAATAAGTATATATTTAATGATCGTTGTAAATAATTCTGTGTGCAGGGTCTTATTTTTAAAACGTTGATAGACTTACAAAATAAATAAAAAAACAACCATAAAGGTAAAAACAACCATAAAGAAAAATGTTAACTCTTTCTTCAATGTCAAAACGTGTTTTTACATAGCTCTTATTTTCTTGCCCTTTCCCATATTTCTTCTTCTTTTTCAGTAACAGTTATTTGCAAATATTCTGTGGAGATGCGTACAAGAAGAAAGATTTGTGGAGTGTTAATGTTTGTGGAGTGTTAATGTTTGTGGAGTGTTAATGTTTGTGGAGTGTTAATGTTTGAAAGTGCTACTCCCCTCGCACGACACAGGTACTTCTTCCACCTAGTGTTCGAGGGTATAAGGATACCTATGACTATTTATTATTTTAAAAAAATACAAAAAAAAAAGAATGTGAATCAGAAATGAATCATGAATAAAATGGATGTTTTAAGTAAGATGAAGAAAGGAGCTTTAAGATGGTTTGGACTTTGAAGGGAATGAATTATGAAAGAATGACTAAGCGAATATACAAGATGTGCATGGAAGAGGTAGGAACATGTGGCTAGACCAAATATACCAGATTTTGAAATAAGGTAAAGAGAGAAGTATGGGTAATAGAAAGTTGCGTATGACGAGATGTATGAATGTGGAAGAGGCGAAGGCTGTGTGTTCGAATAGAAAAGTTTGAAGATATGTTCTCTCTTCGGATTATATATGTGTATTTCTTTTGGTTTACCGCTAAACCCCCTATTTTAATTTTTTAGAAAAATTGTTTTAATTTTTCAGAATCAAAATTGTCTTTATAAGCTTTACACAGATTTTTTAAAGAGGATTCTAGTTTGATTTTCATAAAAGCCTCTAGAACGTCTTTCTGGTTGGTCGGAATTTACTACCACATAGCAATAATGCCGCCAGGTTGTACTGTATCCAACGAAAGTGTGATACAATAAAATACAGTACAACCCAAATTCTTTACTTTTTTATTTTTTCTGTTTTCTTCTTAATCTGCATGCACAAGGGTGTGGACAGAAAAACGGTCGGGCTCGCCCTTTATTGGTGGGTGTATTTCGGCCGGGGGATGTTATGAGATAAGCCCAGACCTTTTGATAGCTTCTCTCTTAAATGTATTTTCTACTTATTATCTTAAGATATATGTTCGATTTTGGAATGTATTTACGAGTATATATGTACATACTATGTTGCTATTAATAAACCTATATTTATTTGTATAATATTTTTTCGTAATCTTTTTTTTTTTTTAATATTTTTGTTCTTTAATATTTTTTTTTGCCTATAGCCCACTAAGAATAGTGAGTTTTTCAATCAACTAGTCCTCAAACACCAGCCGCCGTATGTGAGTGATACGAGTTAATCTTCCTAAAGTCATCGCCGCTGACAGCATTCCTGAGCGATTATTATTAATAATGTACACATCCATGACAACATCAATTGAATCACTTCCCAAGTGAAATGACACGGATTTGAACTAATTTCTTGATAAACTAGTATTCAAGTGCTGTACTGACAAATCAATAAATTTACAAAATGAAAGGTATTTCGAGATGGTATGGCCATTTCATATATTACATACACGAGTATATTACGAGATGTATAGATTTGGACGTAATGAGAAATGTCTTTTTTGCATACACGATTAAAAATAAATAAAAACAAAAGCAAAATAACTTAATTAGAAAAAACGTAAAAAAAGTTCAGTGAAACTTTTTTTTACGTTTTTTCCAATTAAGTTCTTTTGCTTTTGATTTCACTCTTTCAACGGCGCTACATAAATTATCTTGCAAGAGTTTTTTTGACAAACTTCGTCAACTTGTAGAACATGTATTTATTATTAGAGAGTTTCGGGTTTATAGAGACTAGAACAATGTTCTTGGGCATGTTTTTTTCCCTTACAAGCCTTTGACCCCTTTTTGGTTGGTCGGGAGAAATTACAATTTGGCAATAAACTCTATATATTTGTACTATACACACATGAAGTATAATACAATAAATAATTAATAAATGTTAACATTTAATGAAATTGGGATATTCTCGTTTTTTCCTATTTATATAGATTTTATAACTTAAGTAATATTTTATACATATTAAAACGCTATGCCCTTTTTGGGATAAGAAGAGAAGGCATATATTCAGACCTTTCTATCCTATAAACACTATTTGCCTCTTCTATATTCATACTCCTCATCAAATATGATTTTCTGCTTCTCATATTTACAACGTTTTTTTTAGTCAATTTTTCTTTTACTATCTCACTTTATCTTCCTCTCGCTTTATATTATTTTTTTGCAAGTTTTTTGCAACTCACTTTCTATATGTGCAAAACATTTAAAGGTTTCTGGAAGATGAAGATATATCAAATCCATCTGTTGTATAAAAACCGTGATTTTTTATTCGATTATTCCATACGCTATCATCATATATTCGATTATTCCATACGCTATCATCATATATTCGATTATTCCATACGCTATCATCATATATTCGATTATTCCATATGCTATCATCATATATTCGATTATTCCATACGCTATCATCATATATTCGATTATTCCATACGCTATCATCATATATTTAACGTAAGGCATATATTTTTACCACATTTATTCTCCTCTTGTCACTTATTTTTAACGCCAAAGTTCGGCTTCCACACGTTAAGGTTGATTCTAGTAATATTCTATTATCATCAGTCCTTCAACCTATGGTGAGTCTTGGCTGCTTGCAGAATTATCTACCATTTATCTCTTTCTGTAGCATTCCTTCTT